>BSBM01000903.1:2542500-3142500 GCA_027924585.1 Larix kaempferi
TCAATTCGAATAGGGGAAACTTGGCTGCCATAACTCCCCTTGTGCACCCTCTTGGAGGATATTTTTAGCCCTGACATGTAATATATTTCATATTTCAGAAATCAGGTCTGAACGTTGTCATAAGTGTCATAGAATCTTCATCATTGTTGTCATATGAGTTAGGGAATCTAGCTCCAAGTGTCACAATTCTTCTAAGATGCCTCTTCCTCTTCCATGGGAGTTACTATTCCACTCCAATTCGACCTTACATGATTCATGCCATGAAGAATACCCCTTAAAATCCCCTAAGTATGTTACCCTTCATATTGAACTCGAATTGGTGAGAGAATCATGCCAAGTGTAGTGGGGAATCTTGCCACATGTGGGTCTCACAACCTCTTATGTGACCTCATGATCAAATGCCACCTTATTTTCTTTTTATTATTATTTAATTTACCCATTTAATGTGAATTTGTAAGTCTAAGGTCATTTTGGTTCTTGTATCTCCTTTACTCCAACTTTAATGCTTCCACCCCCAACCTAGGGAACTAGTGATTTTCCTCCATGATAACTCACTTGAATGGGAATATTACAAACTTTGAATTGGGAATTTTCACTTAATGTGACCCACCTTGTCCATTTGGATCTAATTTTACATTATTACTAACTTGTACATCAGGCTTGGCAGTTATTTGACCCTTATAATCAATTTGACAAACTACCATGAATATGGCCAAGGGGCTTAGGCCATTGTGACCTAATGAAAAATTTGGGGACATGACACTATTGGGGAGTGATGCCATCAATTCTTGCATTACCTTAGGGGGGTGATGATATTCTCTCACATAGTTTTTGGATGATATTTGGGAGGATTATTGCTATGAATATATTCCACCTCATTTTGGCATTAGAACTCACCACACAACTCAAGTCCATGTGTCCTTAGGAGTCTAAATTCATTCCCCTTCATTCACCATCCATTTATATATTGAGGCCATTTTATGAAAAAGGGAAGACTCTTGCATTATATTGTTATGTTATTAGACTCCCTAGTGCATCCTATAGCCATTGTGATCATCTTGTTGAGTCAAGGAAGGTTTGGAGTAGGAAGCTCGGAGGAGGCCTACATTAAGAATTAAGGTATGATTTGATGTATTTATTCTTATTGATGAGTATATAGACATATGAATTTACCCCCCCTCCACATCATGGTGTTATATGAATGTATGTGATTCAGATCTATATATTTAATGTGATGTTTATGGTGGATCTAATCTGCCTTGAATATATCAGATTAGATCTAAACTAGATATTGCTTAGGTATACATGTTTATGACATTTACATGCATTTTTATATATGTTAGAATGGTGTTAAGGAAGGTATTGGTTGTCTCTTTGTGTGTAGGATACTAGCAAGTGGATTTGGAGCAAAGTCTATCAAATTTGCAATAGTTAGGAGTTATCTTCACCAACAGACCTCATATGAACTAAGGTGTGTTCATCCTTCTTCCTTCTCTTCTCATATATAGAGTGTGAATGAATTATTATATCTAGTGGGTGGTTTACCCCCTCTGTCTGTCTTGGATCAGGGAAAGGATCCAAGGGAGTTATCACCTGTCCGCAGGGGGTAAACCTCCATAACACAATCCTCATAAAGAGTTTGTGGAAGTAAGTGATCTTAGGTGCATGGTGGTCACTTAAAATGAGGGAATTTCAACAACATAAACCTATGATGAACAAATGAAGATGAAAATTGGGTGAGAACATTGCCTTTTATAGTGATTTAGGGTCATAAAATAACTATTCCCATTCTAGGTCACACAAATGTCCAAAACACATGCATTAATTTAATAATGGATTATATTCATTTTATGTGTTATTCAATTATGAAGAACCACATGAATTCCATGCTTTTATGTGGTGATGGAGTGTATATTGAAGGGATATCCATATGATCTTATTGGTGTGCTTATAACTGGCATGGAAACATTGTAGCCCACAATAATTAGTAAATCTATGTAGGTATTGATTTTTGAGTGATTAAGGGGACCTTATTTGTGCTTGAGTTGAACCAAATGTAGAAGCTTTCATATGTTAATTTTTTTTTTAAGTGGTGACTAAATTGGGCATTGAAAATGATTTTCCAAGGTGCAAGGCCCTCTACAAATCGAAAATCGAATGGCCTATTTCACACATAGATATTAAGACCGATTTATAGTGGTGATAGTACCCATTTAAATTTTCTCTCTAGGAATACAACACAAGTTCTAATTGGGAATCCATTTCCCTCACTAGAATTTTCCCATAAAAAGTGCATGATAATTTTGTCCAATTAATGATATGACCGGTTTGAAGGAACACCATAAGAAGAATAAATATACATGAGTGGAACCCAATACTTTACTATATATTCGAGTCTTATTTACAAGATACATAGGCTTAATAGTCCCATTTTTCTTTGCAACCCTTTACAACACTAGTTCCCATTTTTCCTTGGGAGAGGCATGTAATGAAAAGAGAATCCTAAAAAATTTAAATACTTTGCTAAGTTGGATCCATAAAAATTCTTCAAATACTAGCCACTTAGGAACATCTCTTTGGCTAATGTGGAAGCATTGGTTCTTTCCATCAACAAATGAAGAGATGTTAAAGAATCATAGAATATTTTCAAACAATCCATAGCATTGTCCATGGTTTATTTATATTCATGTTGGTTAAAAAATAGTCATGATCAAAGTGCCCCTTGACAAGTTGGATACCTTCAGGATTGGGAAGTGGTATCCCTTTCATAAGTCCATATTCTATTATTTTTTGTACTAGGTAGAAAATAAATTCTATTGCCATGGAAGAAAAGGGAAAATATGAAGGGGTATCTTTACTAGATTGATCTAAACATAAATTTCTTTAGATGAAGCTTATTTAATTCGGAGAGGTAGGCATTTGCTTCTAAGAACATAACTTTCTTCAGATGAAGCTTATTTAATAGAGAGGTAGGCATTCACTTCTAAGAACATGGATTCCACTACTTGAATAAAGAAGGGGCCAAACCTCATGGCATTCAACATTGAAAGAAGGAAAATCCATTCCACCCTATCCCATGCCTTTTCAAAGGAAATTTTTATGAATAAGATTCTACCCTTGATTCCTAGCACAATTGACTCCCTAATCCAAAACTATAGTTACATTATTCAATATGAATCATCCTCTAATGAATTTGGTTTGCTTGGGCCTAATGATCTTATAAAATATATTATTTGAGCTCAAGACCAAGTCCTTGACCAAAAGTTTATAAGACACATTAAAATAGTAACCAAGCATCAAATGGGGATTAATTCAGTGTCACCACTATTTGAGATGACTTCAATTAGGCCCTTATTGATGCAACCCCCTTATGATAGTGATTGAATAGATTCTTTGTATACTTTAATCAAATTAGGATCCATGAAACACCATGTACTCTATATAATTTACATAGGTTTCGATCAATGCCAAGAGACTTGCCATTGACCAATTCCTTAAAGGCATTTTCCAACTCATCCAAAGTCAAACTTTGATCATGTGAGGAACCTCCAACAATTAATTAATGAAATGCACGATATATTAGAAATAAAATAACACAAAAGAGATTTATTGATCGTAGGCCACTTCGAGGGGGAAACCTCCTTTGAGCAAGCTCAATACAAATAACTTGTGGATTCCTTCATTGGCCTCAACACGTACTTATATACTAAGTCTATGCACCAATACTATGGATCAATACCATGGAACATATAATACTACGGGATAAATTACAAAGCATATGCGTCCAATACTATGGATCAATACCATGGAACATATAATACTATGGGCTAATACAAACTATGGATCAATACCATGGAACATATAATACTATGGGACGAATTACAAAGCATATGCGTCCAACAAAAATATACTAACAAAGTAAAGAGAAGGGTTGAAACGGGTTCCTAACATCCCCTCCCCCTTAGAAAAATCTTTGTCCTCAAAGCTTTAGATGTGGAAATTGATGTTGAATCTGAAGGAAAGGTTCCCATGGAGCATCCTATGGTTGCATTCTGTGTCACTGAATTAATACCTATGTGATAGATCGAGAGCGAAGCTAACGAGTGTGCCTATTGAGGATGGCCTCTGGATCCAAAAGGATGGATCCTTCATTATCCAATTCTAGTAAAATAGTTGGTCCTCTGATGTTGGCGCCAAGAAATTTCTTCAGACAAGAGACATGAAAGATTGGATGAATGTGAGAAGAAGGAGGAAGTTCTAATTTATAAGCAATAGACCCAATATTCCGAATAATCTTATAGGGCCCATAGAACTTTGGAGCGAGCTTATGATTCCCTTTAAGTTTCAGGGAGGATTGCTTATAAGGCTGTATATGAAGAAAAACCATATCACCTTCTTGAAAATGTGCTCAGAACGGTGCTGATTGGCTTGTTGTTTCATTCGATTTCTTTCCATGTGAAGCTTGTCCTGCAAAATGCGAATAATCTAATTGTGGTTTCGAAGAACCGTGTCAACTTCTTGAACTGGTGAATTGTTGTGGGTGTATGGAAGAAGAACAGGCGGCGCCTGGCCATAGACTGCTTCATATGGAGTCATTTTAGATGCAGTGTGGTAGGAGGTATTGGACCACCATTCAACGAGAGGAGGCCACTTTTCCCACTGATGTTGTTGTTTGTAGGTGAAGCAACGAAGATAATTTTCCAAACATTTATTGATAATTTCAGTTAGACCATTTGTTTGTGGGTGATACCCTGCACTCATCTTCAGTTTGGTGCTAGTGTGGCGAAATAGTTCTATCCAAAAATGACTAATGAAAGTTGCATCGCGATCCGAGACAATGGAAGAAGGGATTCCATGAAGATGAAAGATCTGGTCTAGGAAAATATGTGGGACTAAGGAGGCTGTATAGGGATTACCGAGGGAAAAAAATGACTATATTTGGAGAGGCGATCAACCACAACCCAAATCACTGTATTCCCTCTAGATTTAGAGATCCCTTCAATGAAATCCATAGAAATATCTGTCCAAATCCGTGTAGGGATGGGAAAGGGTTTGAGCAATCCTGGAAGGAGTGTCGTTTCACCCTTGTTGAGATGGCAAGTATCACATTCAACCACCATTTGTTGAATTTTCCTTTTCATTCCCTACCAAAGGAAGTTATGTTGTGCCCGCTCATACCTTTTGAGAAACCCATATTTCCCTGCCGATGGAGAAGGATGGAGTTCATAGAAGACATCATGTTGAAGATATGTGTTCTGGGGAAGCACCAGATGACCCTTGTATCTCAGGGAATCACCATCCCAAGAGTAATGCGATACAACAGAGGGGTTGTTGGCCAACCATTAGATGATTTGAGATAATGAAGAGTCATTGATAGATCCCCATTGAACATAGTGCAACCAATTTGGAACATGCATAGAAATAAATGAAAGAGAAACTTGGTCATCAAATGTGTGAGAAAGAGCATCCGCCACCATATTATCCTTACCCTTCTTGTAAGTGATCTCATAGTCATAACCTATGAGTTTTCTAACCCATTTCTATTGTGCTGGGGATGAGACCCGTTGTTCTAGGAAATATTTCAAACTATGGTGATCAGTCTTGATGTTGAAATAATTCCCTAATAGGTATGGACGCCACTTCTGTACTGCATGCAAAATAGCCATAATTTCCTTCTCATATGTAGAGGCGGATAAATTCTTACTAGAAAGGGATCTTGAAGGTGACAATCCCACTGGTTCAGCAAATAAAATTTCATATCTATCCAAAATTTGTTGTACATCCAAAGGCATAGTGGAGACCGTTGATGGGTGCATCCGAATGGAATGGAGTTGACTGATGACACCATGTGAATTCTTCTTAAGGATCTTTTACATGCGATGTGAACTGATGATGCAGAGTGACCCTGGTTGTAATCCTGTCCATGTGTGTTTTTGTCCACTGACTAAAAACTGCATCCAAAGTTTAGAAAAATCCCATAAGATGGGGCCAAGTGTACGTAACCATTGAGCGCCCAAAGCCACATCACATCCGTCGAAGGCCAAGGAAAACATGTGATAGCGCAGGTTATAATCTCCCATAGAGATACGCACATTGCGACACTTCCCCTTGCAAGGTACGGTGCCCCCATTGGAAATCATGACTTCAAAGTTGGAGCAAGGATGGAAAAAACAATCAACCTGTTTGGTGATCCGAGGGTCAATGAAGTTATGAGCGCTACCAAAATCAATGAGTATTGTAAGAGGGAGCTTCTTGAAGTAACCCCTGACCCGCATTGCTTGGGGAGTGGTGAATCCGACTAAAGCATGGAGATATATCTCTGGGTGGTCGTCCTGAGACGGAGGGTCAACAGGAAGCCGTTGAATGTTGAACTGATCATCTATTGTATCTGGAGCTTCTTTACCAAGTTCAGAGGCAGGCGGAGAATCCACATCCAAGAGATAGATCTTTTTCTCAACACATCTATCTCCCCGAGGGAATTTCTCATCACAATTATAACAAATCCCTTTTTCTCTACGTGCCCACATCTATGCTTTAGACAAATGCTTGATAGGAGTTGGTTGAAGAGTTGGCATGATGGGAGGGTGTTGGGAAAACATATTTCTGAATGGAACAAAAGTGGATTAGGAGCGTTGTTGGGTTGTGATCTTGTCTTCTTCCAACTTAGGAAAACCTAGGACTTCCATAATTGTGTTGGGATATAACATTTTGACCTCTGATCAGATTGCATCCTTGAGACCACTGATAAAACAACTCCTGTATAATTCATCAGAAAATCCTTCTGTGTGATTGCTCAGTTTCTCAAATTATGTCTGATACTCTCTCACAGTGCCAATTTGGCGAAGTTTAGTGAGTTCTCTTGTGAATTCATCAAAATCATTAGGACCAAATCGCTGCAAAAGGAGTTGGCAAAAATATGTCCATTTTAGCTCTTCATGAGCCTTGATGTACCAACGGTACCATTGAAGGGCTTCATGTTCCAAATGAAAGGATGCAAGTGGAACTTTGTTGACATCAAAAGTATTATGCAGATTGGAATATTGTTCTGCTAGGTATATCCATCCAGTCAGATCATTACCATTGAAGTGAGGAAAATCAAGCTTTAGCCCATGAAAATTGCTAGAAGAAGAGAACCCAGTGTCTGCAGAATATTCTAGCTGTCGTTTATTGTTCATGGTTGAATGCTGAAGATGGAGGTTGGTAAATTTTTCATCCAAATCTTGGATTTTGGTTTTGAGGGCTGCAAGTTCTTCCTCCATGATTTTTTCTCCCGTGCAGGTGACAACCATAACCAAGAGTTTTTTTGTTGTTGTTAATGGGTAGAAAAACAAAAACAAAAACTTCTTTAGTAAAGGAAAATTTGGATTTGGGAAAAAATATGATGGGTAATTGGGGTTTGACCTGGTTTTGGACACTTTCTAATAAATAGGGAAGTAGAAAATGGGGATTTCGGAAGCGGGCTGAAAGAATGGGAGAATTTGTCAAAGAGAGACAAAGAAGCAGAAATAGGAAATGACCACTGTGGAAAAATTTGAAGGCGATTGTGTGAAAATCGAAGAAGTTATGGCAAACCCTAGAAATAGACAGATGTGAGATTTTTGGCTTCAAGCCATAGCCACACATACCAAGAGAGGAAGAAGTCAACATAACTTCAAGAAGGAAATCCATAAGGTGTCTCAACCTCCAAAGAAGTTCCAAAGGACAAGAGGAAACAATCCAAGAAGAAACTACTCCAACTTTCAATGTTACTAGTGTGATAAGATGGGACATATTTCCAGAGATTGTCCATTGAAGAAAGAATAATACAAGAAGAGGAACAACAAAAAAAGACATCATGCACACCTAGCCAAAGACGATGAAGAACCTCCCAGGAAGCAAGCAAAGGAAGAATTCGAAGAATATGTCTTGTAAGCACATGATAGGTCAGGACAAGACTCTCTCCAATTTAGAAGAAAAGGACTTCCCTCAGAAAGGATCATAGGAGAAGCAAAATACAAGATTGATGATGGAGCAGAGTTCACCATCAGAGATTCTAGTGATACCTGCAAGGATACTAGGATCAAAGGATATCCTACCAAACAAACAAAGATAAGTATTTGAATTTTCATTTCTATCACATTGTTTAAATGATAGTATCCAGTTGTATACACATTTATTTAGTTTGTGTGTTAGGATGTTTGCAGTGCCAAGCATGTGATGGGTATGTAGCCTATGGTGCTATACAACATTCCATTGCTACTTATCTAGAGTGAAACCTCTTTGCTGACATATTGGGAGTAGTGCACACTCTTAATAATGTCCTGGTAGAGATGGAAGGCATCTAGAAAGTTACCATATGAATATGGGATATGGATGAATGTTGTAGCATTGGCTAAGATAGTGTGACTTATGTTTTTATGCATATATTTGGAAACTATGAGATGTTTCTAACCATGCTATTGAATTTGACTTGTAGGAAATATCGTACAACGATCACCTACAAATGAAGAATGATGAGACTTGTTCCGTAGAACAAGTGACAATGGTTCAACTAGAAAAGAATCTAGAAGAAATGTTCACAGGAAATAAACCTGAAGTAAGCCTTCAGAATATACATTCCAGGATTCCATCACATGGAGATTAGTAGAGATGCAACATTTGACGAAGAAGAATCTCTCAAGAGATCCAGAAAGTGCCAGCATGAAGAAGTATATGAAGAAGATGTACCTCCCAGGAATGTAGAAGCTACACCCTCCCCCAAAGATGAAACACCAGAAGACCATGATATGCTAGAACCTTAAGAACCTCCCACTATGAATATATCATGAAAGAAAAATTCTGCTTGGGCAAGAGAAATTATACAAGAAGCATAAAAGTATGGATCTCCAGAAGGCTCCACAAGAGCAAGTGAGAAACCAAAGACATTTTCTAGTTATGTGGCTTTGATGTGTGATCTTGTAGATCAAGAACCTACCAGTTATGAAGAATCTATATAGAAGAAAGAATGGGTAGATGCAATAACAAACGAATACCAATCAATAATGAAGAATTATGTTTGGGATATAATTCCCAAACCAGAAGGCAAAAGTGTGTATCTTCCAAATGGATCTACAAGATAAAGCATGCATCTGATGGAAGTATTGAGAAAATACAAAGCAAGTTTTGTGGCTAGAGGATTCTCTCAAAAAGAGGGAATTGATTATGAAGAGACATTGCGCCAATAGAAAGGTACACTTCCATTAGAACCATCATGGCAATTGCATCCATGATGAAGTGGAGTTTACCCAGATGGATGTGAAGACATCTTTCCTGAATGGTGTAATTGAGGAAGAAGTGTACATAGAACAACCACAGGGATTTGAAGTTGAAGGCATATGGACTCACGTATGCAAGTTGAAGAAGGCTCTGTATGGATTGAAGTAAGCTCATAGAGCTTGGTATGGAAGAATATATAGCTTTCTGATGAGCTTGGGATTTACCAAAAGTAAAGATGAACCTAACCTTTACTTTAAGGTTATCGATGATGAACCTGTCATACTATTGCTGTATGTGGATGATTTATTTCTGACAGGAAATGAGAAACATATTGTAGAGTGTAAGAAGAAGCTCTCTGAATAATTTGAGATGAAAGACCTTGGATTGATGCACTATTTTCTAGGTCTAGAAGTGTGGCAGATCCCAGAAGGAATCTTTCTCAACTAGGGAAAGTATGCTGTGGAAATCCTAAAAAGATTTGATATGTTGGAATGTAAATCCATGGCCACACCCATGGATATTACCAACCTGAAGTTGCTAGCTGATGAATCGTCAAAGTTAGTGGATGTGACTCAGTCTAGACAGATTATTGGGTCGTTGATGTATCTGACGAATACCAGTCCATATATATGCTTTTTTGTGAACACCCTGAGTCAATATCTAGTTGATCCTAGACGTGTTCAATTGGTAGCTGCAAAGCATGTGATGAGGTACCTGAAAGGTACGATAGAATTTGGTCTATACTATGTTGGAGATCATGACTACTTATTGTATGGTTATACAGATGCAGATTGGGCTGGAAGTGCCTCAGACAGGAAGAGAACCTCATGTGGATGTTATTGTCTGGGATCCGCCATGATCTCATGGTTTAGCAGGAAGCAGTCCAGTGTTGCTCTCAGCACAACTGAAGCAGGGTATATAGCAACTTGTTCTGCTAGTTGTGAAGCCATATGGCTTCAGAAGTTGATGTCAGGTCTATTTGACCTGGAGTTGGATACCACAGTGATTCTATGTGACAACCGGAGTTGTATAAAGATGACGGAGAACCCAGTGTTCCATGACAAGTAAAAGCGTGGTAAAAGCACATAGAAATCCAGTATTTCTAGATACGAGATATTATATAGAAGGGAGCTATAAAGCTCTAGTATGGAGCACTGATGAGAAAGTTGCTGATGTGTTGACCAAGCCTTTGTCGAGAGGGAAGTTTGAATACTATAGGGACAAGCTTGGAGTGGTTTAGATCAAGAGGGAGCAATGAGCTTGGTTGAGGTAGCAGGTAGTCACAGGTCATGTGATGTAATTAAGTCTCCTAGGCTACGAGAGGATCTGAATGAGTGATGAGGTAACGTAGGTGGTTGCGGTGTGCAACGTAATGGACGCTCCTAGGATGGACCCACCGAATGGCTTGATCGGTTTGTGGATGAGGATAGTCACATCCAGTATGAAAAAGGACTGGCACTATGGTGGAAAATCCTATATTTGATCTAGGTCACATCCAGTATGAAAAAGGATTGGCACTGTGGAGAAAAATCCTAGATTTGATCTAGGTCACATCCAGTATGAAAAGGGACTGACACTATGGTGGAAAATCCTAGATTTGATCTAGGTCACATCCAGTATGAAAAGGGACTGGCACTGTCGTGGAAAATCCTAGATTTGATCTAGGTCACATCCAGTATGAAAAGGGACTAGTACTGTGGTGGAAAATCCTAGATTTGATCTAGGTCACACCCAATATGAAAAGGGACTGGAACTGTGGTGGAAAATCCTAGATTTGATCTAGGTCACATCCAGTATGAAAAAGGACTAACACTGTGGTTGGATTGTATCATCCTTGGACTTCGGTCCAGAATGGATCCGATGACTTTTGTCCTCGAAAATGTGGTTGGATTGTATCATCCTTGGACTTCAGTCCAGAACGGATCCAGTGACTTCTGTCCTCGAGAATGTGGTGGGATTGTATCATCCTTGGACTTATGTCCTAAAGTGAAAGGGACTGATCATCCTGTAACTGGATCAGGATTGCATCATCCTTGGACTTATGTCCTAAAGTGAAAGGGATTGATCATCCCGTAATTGGATCATGTGTGTTGCAGGTCATGTTGCTGCTGATCGAAAGATTAAGATGATCTTGTTGATCGAAAGATCAAGATGATGTTACTGATCAAGAGATCAAGTGTTGTTGTAGATGATCGAGCGATCGAGTGTTACAGAAGATGAAGATCAAAGATGAAGACTCAGTGTAGAAGAAGATGATGCTCCAGTACTGAAGATGTTGAAGATGTTACAGTAATTGTTCCAGTTGCTGATGATGTTGAAGAAAAATTTCGATGATTTATAGATGTATCACCATGATTTTGTTGATGATGCTCTCTCTCCTTGCTCCTTCAGTTGATGTTGACGTTGTCAGTAGAATACCCTTTTCCTTAAGGGGGAGTGTTGAAATATTGTAACTTCAAAGAATATTCTATTGTATTTTATTGTTGTAATTTATTCGGAGATGTTTTATTCCTCCATCAGGATGTCATTATTGTATTTGATTATGTAAATTCATTGAGGTAAATCCTCCCTTGTAAGTCAGGACAATAGATCCCCCTTGAGTCAATTGTAATGGGGTGTTTAAGTCCCCTAGAGAAGTCGGCCTAGTTAGCATTAGGTTAAGTTGTTAGGGGCCGACCTAGTTAGGGAAAAAGTCAAGTGAAAGATAAAGTATAAATAGAAGTGTTGTGCTCCTCATTTGGACACACACACTCACTTGTGTATTGCACATAAGAGAGAGAGAGAGAGAGAGAGAGAGAGAGAGAGAGAGATATGCAAAGGAGAAGGAGCACTTGTTTGGGGATTTTGTATTTGTACTTTTGATCATCTATATTGAGGAAGTTTTGCTGGGTTTTGATCATCTATATGAGGGTTTCCCAGGATAAATCTGTGTCTATCTTGTGATTGTGTTTCTTTCAGTGATCCTGTTTATGCTCTTGTTGTAAATTTGATTAAAACTTAACAATACCATGGATCAATACCATGGAACATATAATAATATGGGCTAATACAAACTATGGATCAATACCATGGAACATATAATACTACGAGACGACTCACAAAGCATATGCGTCCAACAACAATATACTAACAAAGTAAAGAGAAGGGTTGAAACGGGTTCCTAATAGATCACATACTATTCATTGCTAATTTTTTTAACTTTTAAGGGGATGCATCGATATCATGGATACCTTCCTTTCACTTATCACCCTTGTGTTTGAAACATGATCTTATAATGACTAACAAACTCCTTTCACTATCCCTAGTCTGTAATTCTTCCTGCAATGGTTTTGAGGGATTTGATTTGTTCTATCACTTTCTCAAAGAATAGAGTTGGATTTGAAGAAAGCCTTTTTTTGTCCTATCTCCCATATTTATCAAGTGGACCTGAGCTCATATTTGAGCTCCCCTTACATTGTATGTTGCTTCAAATTTAAGAAAATGTCTAAACTTGGTTGCTTTGTATGTAACTATTCACTAAAAGGGATATAATGCATTTACCTTGAACTTGCTCCAATTCCCATGTTATGGCTTTATTCTTTCTTCTTCTAAAGTTCTAGTAATTTCCTCCCATATCTATTTAAAAAGGAACTGACATGTAGAATAATTTCTTCCTAGTATACTATCTAACTTGTTTCACCTTTGGGTTAAGGAACCAAATTTTGGAACTTTTCCACAGCTTCAATACATAAAGCTTGCTTCAAATGTCACAAATTCACAAAAATATTGTATTTTGAATCCTAGGTTTGGCTAATCCCCAAGAAATTGAGAAAACACTAGGTTGGTATCTAGAGAGGGCTCAATCATCCTAGACTTGAACCGATATTTGACATTCAGGTTCAAAAGAAGAATCTTTGTTAATACGAATGCATGTCTCTATTTAATATTTTTAAGACTCTAAGTTTCTACATTTCTTGAAATTGAACCAAGCGAGAAATTATATAGGCTAATCCTTGTGAGAAATTCATTGGGATCATATAGGCCAAGTTTGTCCTTGAGGTTACTCTCAATCATATACTCCCTTCATGACATGTAAGCATGTAATATACCCTTCTTTCTTCTTGGGTCTTAACATTTTTAAAATCTCAATAAATCAACACAAATATCCAAATATCAATAATCATTTAAGAATATTCAAGGGCTTCTCACCCAACCATTCCATAAGGCTTCCCTTTTATCGATATCAATGGAGGATTATACATTGGCTAGGTTGAGCACACAGCCTTCAAAATAACATCATCTACAAAACATGCTTAGTAGGGTCAAACCCATGTTGGATAATTTCATTTTCCATCTTTGGAAAAAATAGGGATGCAACTCTTCCTTTACTATCAACATGGTTAGTAATCCAAGAAACAAGGTTTGACCAAATTACCCAAACTGTTAGCTCAAGCATAAATCCAATTACTTTAACTTCTTGTAGAAAACAAATATCAAGATCTGAAGCTATATTTCTAATTCTTAGAACCATTAATTTATGCTACGGGTCTGTAAGATAATGTGTAATCCATAAAATATCTTCATAGAAACATTTCAAGTTTGAAATCCATTATCTCTTCGTCTTCATGTCCTATTGGGGAGTCAAATTAGTTTGACGTGGTCACATTCTACATCTTAGGTGACAACTAATCATTAAGGATTTTTTTTTATGGTTTTTTGGATAGGGAGTAATGGTTGGGGAAATTAATCTAGATGTTAGTGGGAGGTTGGGCCCTATAGATCTAATCTTACCAAAGGGCAGTGGGTACTTTGGAAATACCAACATGATCTCTAACCACCACATGCACCATATGTTTCTTTTGAGTCTAGATAAGGATAAGTTGAGAGGCAATATGAGGGCGATATTAAGAGGTACACTAGGGATACTGAGACTCAAGAGATTTTCCCTTATTTGCAATGTTTACCCATCTTTCATTATTATTTTGGGGCAAGGCCTAGGGATATTGAACTTGAACATCTATGAATTTATTAAAACTATTAATTTCACCAAAAGGAGGCAATCCTTAATCCTATGATGCAATATTTGAGACTCGAAATGTAACAACCCTTTTTTGACCTCATAATGTAATCATGTATATATTGATATAAATGCTAGAATTTGGACACAAATGGTCCAGGATGACCAAGACATTGTAAATATGTACATTTTGATATTGATTGATAATAGCTTTAAAGGTAGTGTTAGATATACTTTAAACATGCTATATTACTATGAAATGGTGAGTTCCAATGTCAGATATGAAATGATTAACTAAAATTCCTTAACATATTAGCAAATGATCCCAACTAAAAAGATGCACCACCTATGCTTCAATGCAGTGGGAAACAACAACCCACTATTTTGACACCAGTACCCCCGCCAGGGGGCAATGATCGCAATCCCAATGTCTTCATGTGTGATCATGAGATAAACATTCAAACAAGACTTGATTCTTATGATGTATCCCCTAGTACATCGGATCAATCGGAATCACAGCCAAGTGGTTATCTCTATATTGAGAAACCGACCATAGACTTAGTACCATACCCCCCCAAGGTGTTCTACATAGAATAATGCATAATCCTAACATGTGAGCTGCTCATAAAGGTAATGTTCTTGAGGACCTAGCTCAAGTACCATGTGCCATGTCGGCCTTGGAGGTATTGCAATATCATTCTGCGCAAAGAAAGGAACTATTGTATACCATTGGTGTTGTTGATCCATCCAATGAGACTTTGATCACACCAGACATCAACCATTCAATATGTAGGATCCTTTTCGAAGTTGCTTTTTAGATTAAAGTAATGACTCATGGTAAGAACATCTTTCTAACCATAGTGGATGAAAGGACCTCAGCTTGTGTAATGTCATTTAAATGTTGGAAAGCATTTGGATCACCCCTATCTGTCATAGATGTTTCATACCAAACTACTCAAATAGCTTCAGCAGATTCAGATCAAAATCTTCCCTTGATGGAGGAACATGATTTGGTTACTTGGCCCATTTGGGATGTGAGATCTCCCAACTCACATGACATCTTGGATTACATTTTATCATCATATGAAGATACCTCTTAAGTTGTAAACATTTGGTTGCACCCACCTAAGAACATCTTTTGTGGGGCCACTGAGAGCATAATTGGATTAAATATACCCAAGTATAGGAGCATGATCTGCATGTTCCTTGATCTGATTTGGTATATTTGGAAGCTCGCATATAGGTTTAGGACATCCCTTTGTGAATAAGCATTTGAACCCTTTGCAACCCAAAATTTCCATAGGGTCGAACCTGTTGGAAATTGGTGGGTTAGCCCTTCATATCTATATTTTCCACCATTCTGACAGAAAAGCCTACCGAACATGGGACACCCTAGTCAGCACCCCATTTCCATTTTGGTGCCCATGCTGACTCCTGAGTTATTCTCATAGGCATGGGAGCCCTATTAGTCCCATCATGACTTGGAGTTTGAGACTAGATATTTATCTTTCATTAATTTCTAACCATATCCTGATGGGCTCCTAATTTTTTGTCATTTTACGTAATCTTGTGTTAAAATATCCACTTGAACATCCATCCAAACTGCTTCGCTGCTTATTGCTTATGTTGCTTATTTTCCTGTGCAGTCACTTTCTGTTACAAGATACCTATAAACCATTGCTTCTGTATATTTGACCCATACCCATGGAGGAAACATCTGTAAGAGTGTACATAACTAGCTCAGCCCTTGTTTGCAATACGGATCTTTGCCTTGGCCTGACCCATGCCCTTGACATTTAGGCGCATGACCTTGAGACACTCGTTTCCTCTAATGTATCATAGCATGCTTTATTCTTTTTTCAAGCTAATAAATGAAAAATGTTAAAAAAATTGGAAAACACAAAAATCCAAAAACGGAAGAGACTTGAATCACTTCATATTATAAACTTCGAAGAAAACGGAAATAGTCAGTCCTGGTCGCCCTTGAACACGGCACATAATATTGTATCCACTGTCAGTACACCATCTGCATTTGCCTTAGGAAATTGTACCAGTATTTTGAACAGATCTCCACCAATGGGTTTTCCTTCTCGTCACCAATAGAGCTTTCGTTAATGCATCTGGCATTAGCGGATTTCATTAAGGTCGGTTACTCAAAGTCCTATGTTGCCAAGTGTCCATTTTGCGTCGTATTATGTGTTCAAGGGAAGTCCAAACCGAGTCGGCCATTCCTCAAATATTCCTGACCAATCATGTCGGCCTTCCTTGAGTCATTATACAGTGTTGGATCTTGCAGTTCTATCAAATTATATCAGACTATTGATCTTTGTTTCGTATCGGTTGATGTTGGATGCATTAAGGCCCTCCTTCCGATGGATCTATTCCTATCGACATCAAATCATCATCTAGGACATGGATCTACAAACCCAAGAGTACCTTGGATCTTGTAGTCATAGTGGCAGGTTTCCTCACAAATGACAGTGGGTATACATCAATGACCCCTGATTGTTTGACTCTACAAGTGTTCAACTTCAGAACATCTATTCACACTTGCTAGTTTGTACTCAGTACCTTAGAATCCATCATCATTATCGGTGGGTCTCTTCGCATCTGTTAACGGTATACATCAATGACCGGTAATCAGATGGTGTTTTATTATGCTCGACATCAGATCATTTATTCGCATGATATAAACTCGTACTATCGTTGGTTTGTATTGAAGACCTTGGGAAAAACAGTTGTATCACTCATCGATGCACTGCCTGAGCTGCGCAAGATTAGACTGCCATGTCAGAAGTTCGATGAAGACCTTGTTCTTGCACTCTTCAAAGTGGATGTTTACATTTTTGAAAAATTTACTTTTGACATGGATTCACTGTGTATTGTTCGTGGCCATGCTTGTTTACTGCTGAGCATGGGTATTCTCGCCTCATGAAGATATTATATATTTGAGAAATTTCTATGTTTGACTTGCAGATGTTATCTTGAATCCTGCGCCCGTGAGCTTATCCTTTCCTCATCCTTGCTTTGAATGATAAAAGAGTATCTATATACATAGTATAAATTTCAGTAATGTATTTCGGCCCTTAGTTCTGCTTCGGACCTCACACATTAGGGGGCATCTGTTAACAATCAACTTAACACCCCTAGTCATGTGACAGAAGAAGCACATTTCTACTATGCGTCCACAACATGAAGACAGAACATAAGTACATTCAGAGACAAATCTTCTCTGATCTAATCACTTTTCCCATAAACATAAGGATTAGGTGAAGAAAGTAAGAACCTAAGGAGACCAAGTTCAGTAATTGAACCACTAAAAAAATGTCCAAAACTAAGCTACACTAATAAAAAAATGAAGAGAAATGCATTAAAGTGCATTAATTGTACTTAAAATATACTAAGTTGTGCAAAAAGCCTAAAAACTATGGAAAAGTGGGTTTTTGAGTGAAAATGATCTAAAATAATGAAAAAGAGCAATCCCATATTGAAAAGAGAAATGTGAGAGCACACTTCCCAATGCTATATAAGAAAGGCGTTTGGGGCATTGTAAGAAACGCAAAGTAAGAGCAAATGTATGCTGAAAAGATTCTGAAGGAGGAAAAGCTCAATTCCTTCAAAAGCAAGGGTGGAGAAAGGAAAGCTCATGGCAATGGAGGAGGGATTCACACCAGGTAAGGATGTACTTCTTCATTTGTTTTAATATGAAATTATTCAAGTCTGTTCCATTTAAATGTTTGAATGTTGCTTATCTTGCATGATTTAGATTTTTAAATGGCATTAGATCTTAGCTTTGCTTATCTTAATTGATGAATGAATGTAGATCAGATTAATAACTTGTGATAATCATTTTAGTTTGCTGACATAGAGGCTCACAACTTCTTAGTAAAATAGCATTTATAGAGTAGACAAGTCCCAATTTGAAGAATTCTTGTTGGACCTATGCTAGAGCGCTGAAAAAGAATTGAAAGATGCTCGAAGGGATGTTAACTTAGAGAAGGGGGCTTGTTCCAGGAGTTGCACAAGTTGAAGGGGGAGGGGAATTGAGGATCGTGACAAATGTGAAGCGGGTTTCTGCACTAGGGGGTTGCATGAGATATTGAGTTGTGTAGAGGTTTTGGGGAAGATGTTTTCCCTTGTTGACTGATAGTCCCAACTTAGGAGTGGCCTCTATCAAATAAATAAATGGCTTGACAGAGAGCCTACCACTGGGAGGAATGTCTTTTGTCTGTAGCTAGTTGGAAGACAATTAAACAAATAAGTGCCTAAATATGTATGAAACGATGGATTTTTATCCGTGTTTACATATTGTTTAATTCACTGCTTTGTGAATGTTTAAATGCATGGAATTGCTTGGCATGGTATGATTGGTTTCATTCTAGAATTGTGTGTAAATTATAATATATACATATGTTAATTTGGACGACCATATTGTTTATTTTTCTCTCTTAATTGAGAATTACTTCATGAAAACGAATTTGGATATTAGTGGTATATTGGGTAAGTTGTTTAAGTACCTCGTGGTCTCCATGGTTGAAAGAGGCTACCGGGCATGTGATACGAAAAAGGTGTTGGGGAGGTCGATGTCCTCAACTTGATTACAAATGATTTTTCCTCCCACATGACATACAAATACACTTTTAGGCCTTGTGATATATCCACTCGTACTTTTCTCGTCTGGTCTAATTTAGCGGAAACATTGAAAGTGGGCATTGATGTCTAACAACCTAGCGTAACAGACACGCCTTTCATGGAGAAAGGTGGCTCGCTTTTCTTTTTCTGGGATCGAATCTGAGCACCACCTCTTCCTTTTCAACCGCCAGTTACTTAACAAACAAACAGATGGATGTTAAATGCACCAGTGGGAAGTTTCTCCACGTAATTGCCAATTTATATATGCATCCCATCTTCCTCCCTCTGCAGATGGTTGGGATTGCTCATTTTATTCTGCTCAGTCAAATCTAATTGCTTTTCCGTGAAGAAAAGAAGATGGTGAAGGAATTAGAAGCCTGGTCGGTTTGATGTTGCGGGATGTGCTGTGAGAGACGGTTCCGCCTTTCTTTCGCCATTAGGCTTCACTTGCAGGTTTTTTCTTCTGCCATTCCATTCTATATTTATTTTTCCAAAGCAACGCCTATTAGCGCCCATTTTCAAACCACCCTACACCAACAATGTTATACATTGTGATTCTTTCTATTATGATTGGTCCCGTCTCAAAACCGCAAAACCGCGTAGGATAAAAGACAATCAAAACGCTTCGCTTTCCGGTGATTATGGGATAAAAATGGGTTAAAATTCTGCCCAGAAATTGCTATTTTCGTAATTTTTGGTATTTCAGTCATTGAGATTGTTTATTCTCAATGTTTATTTTATATTATTTGTCCAATTTTAAAACTACCCAAATCGTCCCAAATCATCTATCTGAACACTCCAAATTGAAATTTGAACAAAAATTACTCTACCAAATTCCGACTAATCGAAAACGTTTTAGTTAACCATTATAAAACAGGTTTACTGAACCCTCACTGCTTCAGTGCCTGAAAAAAATATGACGGTTAAAACAAATCGCTTTCAAACCTTCCATGTTCATTTAATTATTTTCAATCTTTTACGCTATCAGCAAGGTCTATTCGGTGTTGTATTTCTCTTATTTTTTAAATATGAATAATGAAATTCAATCTATATGGAGGTTTTTTTATTATTTTTCCTTTACGTTGAACGGATCCCAGATTAAACATTTATATAAATGTTTTTTCAATGCACTAAGTATGGAAGGAGCTTCTTTCATTTGTCTCTTTAATATATTGTATTTTATGTTTTTATTATTAAGAAAATTCGACATTTAAAATTATTAAAATTATAAATTTTATCTGCACTGTACAAGAAAACATGATTCTCGAACGTCGTTTTACATGACTTTTGTTTGTAATAAAAGAGATTATAAAGTTACGGTAGTAAATTATACTATAGCAAAGAAACAATATATATATATATATATATTTATATTATTATATATATTTAATTATTATAATATAAAATTTATACATTTAAACATATCTTATATTTTAGACAAATTGGGAGTAAAACCCCTTACATGTGTTAAACTTGTGGATGAGTGTCTCATATGTGGGATATTGGATTAGCAGTTTCTATTTGTGATATATTTCCCTCTTGGAATCACTACATTTCCAATGCTTGTAAAGTTGTTTATGCTTGCTTTTCTTAATTAAGTGGAGTTCCCAAAGCAACCCAACTCCTTACACTCACTATTGCATTCCTTTGATTGTTCAATTCCAAAATTAAGGCTTAAGAGACTTTCAACTTACTGTAAACATTTACATAATAAGATAGTCAACTATCCAATATTGTGCTAATACATGTGGCTATGGCTCCCATGTCCTATAACAATTAGTTAATCATATTCATGATTTAAAATTGTTCTAATTTGATTAGTTTTTATCTATTTTATTCATGATTTAAAATTGCTCTAGTTTGATTAGCTTTTATCTATTTTAAACTAATAAATATCCCATTATCTTGACAAATGTTGGAGTCAAATGGATTAATCTGTTATTATGTCAACTATGGAAATCCCAAAAGCTTGTTTTGATTTATTTTTAATAGCTTCCAAGCTACTTACTCTTTTGATTTCCTCTACTTTAGTTTTCTAAGTCGATTTAGTCCATCTCATATTCCTTTTTTATTAATTGTTTTATATAATTTTTAAATTTATTATTTAATAATCCTGTGTAACCAAACTATGGAAATCCCAAAAGCTTGTTTTGATTTATTTTTAATAGCTTCCAAGCTACTTACTCTTTTGATTTCCTCTACTTTAGTTTTCTAAGTCGATTTAGTCCATCTCATATTCCTTTTTTATTAATTGTTTTATATAATTTTTAAATTTATTATTTAATCATCCTGTGGAACCAAATGTAATAATTACTTTAGTTACTTATTTATCATTAGTTGACGTTTAGACTTTTTTGTTTTGTTTTAGAATTGTGGATTTTTCTTTACTTGCTTACTCCTCTTAAAGTCTAAGAGTTGCAAATATTTTATTGTTAGTTGACCTTGACCTCTTCTCTTTATTGTCTTTTTAAACCCTCTCTTCTCTTTTTAGAATTGTCACTTTTTGTTGGTGTTTTTTGTGAGTAGTAGTCTACAAAATGTCAAGGTAAGTTTATTGATCCTATATGGATTTTAATTATTTATTTTTGTTTATGATGAACATTTTTTACTAAATAAATTTTTATTAATTTTATTTTAAATAAAATATAAAGATGTATTTTATTTTAAATAAAATATAATAAAGTAAATAAAAGAAAGCAGTGTTTATTTATTAAAAAAAATTTAATATAAAAAAAATAAATAATTAAAATTCATATAGGATAAATAATATATAAAATGTGGATGAATAATATAATTGCCTAAATGAAATGACTAAAGGTTCATTTATGTAGGAATATATAACATAAAAAAAATTGAAATTCATATAGGATAAATAATATATAAAACAATGATAACATATTAATGAATGTGCCTTGGAATTTTATAGGTTTCAAGGTGACTTTTCACGTAACACTATATTTTATATTGTGTATATTTTAATAATTATATCAATATTTTAAATGTTAGGTTTAATTATATATTTATGAGTTATAATTATTAAATGAAATGTTTATACAAATTTATTTGCTCAGAAATATCTAACATAAGAATGATAAATAATTAAAATCTACATAAGATAAGTAATATATAAAATAATGAATGCTTAAATGTGGGTGTCATTAATCTTGGAGGCGAAGGCCAGATGTCCATGCATGCACATCTATATAGCCATGGCATGCACAACACACCCAAATAGAGGCTAGACTCTTAATTGTTCCCCATGTGAACTGTATCCTCACCTTATGCAATTCATTCAATCTTTCATTGCCTTGGTTCTTCGATCCCTCTAGAGATCCTGTCGGACTTCTGTAAGGATTGTCACTGACATAAATTTAATGCTAGGAATAAATGTCGTGGGGGTTAAAATGGCTCACATTGAGGAGAAATGAGTTGACAATTTAGTCTAGTTATTTCCTTTTGCGGGAGATATGCATCAATTCTCAAGGTTCATTTGGGTGATTCCCTAGGAAGTTTATCTCTCGTGTATAGGTGTTTGGTCTCCCTGTTCGTCATGTTATCGCGACAAAGGGAAAGTTCTTGTTGTGGAGGTGTAATGAGATGGAATCTTGTAGAATGGAAATGTTGAATATGCCGGGTGTTTGTTACAGCGAGGAGATTCCTGTGTATGCCATGTGTTTAATAGATGATTGGGAGAAGGAGGTAGTGGCTCATCATCGTGTAGAGCCTAATGCAGGAGGTGTTGTTAATCATTATTGGATTGTAAATTTTTTTTTTGCTCAGACTGTGGCTCATCATTTTGACATTTGGGAGAAGACTCGAGACATTGTCTCAAATATTCATCAAGACCTTGAACAAGCTAGTAGAAACTTGTGGCTCCTGGATGATGAGAAGGAGCTTGGCTTTGTGCTTACCGGGCTTGGACGAAAAACCTATCCCGACAAATCTCTTCGTTCTCCAAGGACAGGATGCACCATGTTATTTCTGATTTGCAGGATAAGAGACTTCCCCCAAATGCCATGGCCTCCCCTGAAGGGCTTGTAGTGGGTACCTCTAGCCAGACTAAAATGAAGAGGATGTGACAAGAAGACTTGGATGTCAAGGGAATTTAGATAAAAGTGTTTGGAATTCCGGTCAAAGAACCCATGGTTGACTCTGCAAGTGACAACTTTATTGGCTTCCCCATCCTAGAGGAACTTGAAGATGAGCAACTTTCCCATTCACGCAAGGCCTAATCCTTCTCTCTTTGGTTTTATCAGTTATCTTAGTTTTTTTGCACTTTCAATTATGTGTAGTTTTCCTTCGGTTTACTGTTATCATGTTTATCAACACCAAACTCATAAGCATCATGGTTTTTCCTTGTTTCCCTATGGGTAGGCCCTACTTTAGTTTTTTGTTTTTTGGTTGATGGTTGTATATGGTGGCCTCCTTCACAACTCTTTGATATTCCATAAGTTGTAATATATTTTCTGTACAATAATAGAAATTAGCTATGAAATTTTACAATATATATAACTCATATCATTGATTTATATCTTATTCATTATTTTATATAATAATAATAATAAAGAAGAAAAATAAGATATAAATCAATATCATATGAGTTATAATGATGAGTGAACTTAGTATTTTATAGG
The DNA here is from genome assembly GCA_027924585.1 of Larix kaempferi. Classification (NCBI taxonomy): domain Eukaryota; kingdom Viridiplantae; phylum Streptophyta; class Pinopsida; order Pinales; family Pinaceae; genus Larix; species Larix kaempferi. Next base: position 2,565,997 of record BSBM01000903.1, read on the forward strand.
TTTCAAGGTGACCTTTCATGTACAATTATGTCTTTATGTAATGCACATTTTAATAATTATATTAGCACCTTTTAAAATTTTTGTATCTATTTATGAGTCATATTTATTTTTAAATACATAGAATTGCCTTCCCCTTTAAAAATGCTTTGTTCTCAAAGCAATTTTATGAAAAAACTGTATGTATTATTTTAACTTATTATGTCTTCTCATAATTCTCTATTCTTGAAATTGTGATGGCTGATGATATGAAACAATCTGATATTCAAATCCTTGAGTATAATCATTGCATTGTATGTGCATCGATCCATCTTAGGTTGACCTTCATTGAGGCTTTTTGTTGGTCAGGATTTTGGATGAAACTTCTCATTTTATGTTTCCATACAAGTTGATTTTGTCCTCACTCTTTTTTGAAACTGTGGTTCTTCCATATGTATGAAGACCATTGGTTATATGATTTTGTCCTTGTTCTTTTTTAGAAGTGTGACTCTTCCATATGTATGAAGATCACTGCTTATATCCATATTGATTTTGTCGTTGGTCATACTGAATCTTGTGATTTGGATGATGATAAGGAATCCTTTCATTTTGTTTCTTGATTTCAATGATAGAGTGTTCATCATTTGTCTCAAACTAGTTCAATTTGGTAGGGAAATTGTTGTCTAGTCATGCAAAAAATGATTAATAATGTCTTGAAACTTGAGGAAGAAAGAGAAAATGCTAAACAAAAATTCCATGAACATCAACAATCAGTCAAACATTGGTTTGATAGAATATATATTAATAACAACAATTTTCAAGTGGGTTACCTAATTCTAAAATGGGATAAATCCAATGACGCTAAGGGGAAACATACGAAGTTTCAACAATTACGACTTGGCCCATTTTAGATTAAAGAGAAAATTGTCCCAAGAACCTTTCAACTCAAAACTTGAGAGGGGGAGATTGAGAATCTCCATGTCAATGGTCAAGTTCTTAAAAAAACTTCTCTTAATCACCTTTGATGATTTAGTCTTGTACATAGTAGTTTCCATTCCAATTTATTCTCTTTTAGGTTTCATTTTGCTTTCATATGTATTTTTGCAAGTGATTTTTGTTGCTTTTGATTGGTTTTGTTTTAAAACTGTTGATTTCATTACTTTTGTTGAATAAGTTCTGCTTTCATTTTTGAATATGGAGACCATATTGGTTTTTATTAGTCTTTTATGATAAAGGTGGTTTTATGTGGTTTCTATTATGGTCACTAATTATTACAGTATGAAATAACAAATAAGCTTTCCCGTGTTGGATTAAATCCCTTGGAACTTGATTCACATAACCATAAAAATCTTGGAACTAAAGGACTTATTCTATCCAATTCTATTGAATGACATATTGATAGGGGACCAAGGACCGATAGTGGAACCTTGGGATGGACAAATCATACAAGTATGATGGACAAATCATACAAGTCTAGATAACTTTGAAGCTATGCATTTTGAGAAATATTAGTAATGTTTGAAGTGTGATATGGTGTAATCCCTTCCATGGTGGTACTATCATAAAGTTTTAGATCTTACATGTGAACATACATACATGACTCTACGTGTCTTCCAGGTATTTTCTGAAATATGCTCCCACCACACATTAAATATGCTTATTTGACTATTCTTTCAAGTGGTCCACCCATGAGTGCAATGAGTAATGATGATTCCAACAAATCAAAGTGACTCCTAATACATCTTAATACCACCCCATGAATTTAAGGGGATTTCAAATCTGCTCCCCCATCCACCAAAAATGCAAAAGCATCAAAATATCAAAAGAGAAAAAAACAAAGAAAATATATAACCATATATTCTTCTTAAAAATGGATTGGGACTAGAGCATCCAGGTAAAAAAAAAGTAAGAGGAAACTCCGTTAAGACTATGGATTCTTGAAGGAAGCAAGTTCATGCCTATTGTATCAGAGATGGGGACCAAACATCAACATTTAGTCAAACTACAAATTATTTCCCTATGGTGTCATCTCCAAGCAAAGCATACACACAAATAAGATGGAAAAAATAAACGTCATATTTTGGATTACATAGAATAATTGGAATATTACCTTCAGGATGTTATTAATTGTCTATGTATATATATATATATATATATATATATATATATATACATAAAGTGATTATTGATGTGGAACCCATTGTTAAGGGAGGAAATTATATTTTATAGAGGAATTTATCTTAAGTACTCTAATGCATGTCAGCCTTCAAGTATCTTCAAAAGACAGAGATAACTAGTTCATCCCATTTGTCACCATTTGTTGTGCGCACCACAAGTCTCCTTTATTTTTGTGCTAAAATAAAGGCCCACCCCATTAAATTTTGAAACCTATACCTACTATAATTATCAGATCTTACTTTTTCTAAAATTTTGGTTTGGGGTCCTATGGTTAAACAACTGAATATATTTTGATGATGATTGTAATTGGTCTCTTCATTTCTCATTGTGTTTTGATTACGTTTATGATGGGATCTTATAGACCATTCTTGGAATTGGGATCTCTTTGATTTATTATTGATGATCCTTGGCTAGATAATTTATAATCTTCAGTGACTGGTCTTGCAAGTTCATGCTTGAATTTGGATTCTTACCTTATGATTTTCAGGATTCGATCATTGATAATTACATGTATCTTGACTATTGTTTTGAATATCTTGTATGCTTAGAATCCCCATTGTTTGAATTTTTTCTTTGATTGATGGCTTGCTTGCTTTGATCTTTGTTCGCTTCTTTGACATGTGATAAGCCTTTCATGATCCTGGTGCTTATTGTATTAACTTTGATTTAATTCTTTGAATGATTCTTTTTCATTTACTTAATCCTATATTTTAACTGTATGATCAGTTATGCATAACAAAGTGGATTAGTTCTGAATAGTTAAAGTAGGAAACAAAACATGAAAACAATGAAAGGCAGTTTTTTTAATTATTGAAGATATGGAAGTATTTAAGATTAAGGATAATTGGCCTTGTCCTTGATAAATACATGTTCAATATCTATGAGAAGACTTTTATGAAATGGGTTGGTGAAGAGATAATATGACAAGATTCTGATGAAATGGGTTGGTAAAGAGAAAATTCATGTGGTGATATTTTCTCGTTTCAATATGGAATGTTGGAAATGATTTTTTTTTGCATTAGGAAAACTTTTGCATCATAATTTGCCAGTGCTTATCGTGTCACACATGATTATTTTCCCACTCAAATATACTTGCTTTTATCTCACTTAACATTATCTGCAGACTCACTCGGTCTTACTAGAGTTATCCCACTTCCGTGGCTGAATTAAAATTGAGTTTTGACATTTTCTCCAAAGGTTTGGTTTTAATGCTTAATTGATCAGTTGAGCATTTTATCGGATCTTAATAATTCAGCTAAGGCTTATTCTTTTACGAAGTAAATCTGTGCCTTAAAATATTATGTATAATTAGAGGCTAGCTGATAGATTCCAATTCAAGAAAAACATCAAATTTTACAAAGCATAGAATTTTGTTTAAAACATGTTTTTGGCATGTTTTTCTCTTGGGAATTTAAACGTTTTAACTCTGAATTATGTGTTTTTAAACGTCTCTAAACCCATTGCAACTGTTGGAACTAAAACACGATACCTGTGATCATAACAACACGAAATTAGACGCATTCATATGCAAGCTTTATATTACTGAAGATATTGCGATGACTTTGATTTAATTTGTGGAATTATTTTTATTACATAAATTTATTATGAATTTACTAAATCAAGGGAAAGATAAACAATTTAATTATTAATTTTAATTTGTGGAATTATTTTTATTACATAAATTTATTATGAATTTACTAAATCAAGGGAAAGATCAACAATTTAATTATTAATGTCTATTTTAGTGGGAACACAATATTTTTATTTATTACAGGAGCTTTGTGGCAGAATCTAATGGACCAATTGGACAAACATGAACTCATCAACAATGCTCTGATCCGACCACATACCTTTGATCACACGAACTTGACATGATCAACGTTTTAGAAAAGAAGAAGTGATTCAATGGAATCAATGATGTTGGGGAGTTGGGTTAGAAGGGTACATTATGTTGAATTCATTTGAGCCCGATGCCCAATAAAATAAATCGATCAAATGATGTCGATTACATGAAATATACGTTCAAGAAGTGTTTGATCCAATGATGGTTATTCCTTGGTAGAAAGGGAATGTCTTTCCTGTAGTGGCATGATTGACGAATGCATTAAAGAAACTTGGGATACTAGAAAATTTTGGATTCCCAAATCGGTTTCAAGTTTTGGTTTTCACATGAAGTTTACTGCCCAAACCCCATAGATGTAAGTTAGCTTACATGCATGTCAAGGATACGGTGGTCTGTTGGTGGGGTTAGGTGGATTTCATTCCATCCACCCGGGTTCAATTCCGTTGAGACACATTCTGACTTGGATTACCGGTTGACGGTTTGCTCGACCTACCATTCACAATATGTGAGGAAGTTTGTTGAGATTTCCCATGCGTTGTTAGCTTTCCTTGATTCCTTTGGAATAGCAGGAAGGTGATTTTTCCGCTAAAAAAAAAAGTTAGCTTATATGCATGAAAAATTCAATCTTTTTGAAACACATGGAAAATTTTCAAACTGAGAACAAACTCCTAAAATTATAACAACCACACACATAAATTTGACTCAGTGATTTTTGAGCAAATTGGTCCAGGATAAAACCCTGAAGGGAAAACCTGTTTGGAGAGAGAAAATTTTATTTCTTTAGACAAATTACAAAATCAGAACAACAATACTTATCTCCCTGTTTCTTCTAGAAGAATGTGCCAAAATCACACTGACATCCTGTTGTACGAATTGCATCAAATTTTGTGTTGTACAGTCTCACACATGTGACTGTATGACCTAATTAAATGTTGTACAACCATCGAAATTCATGCCTACTACTACAGGAATTTTTTGCCTCGAAAATCGTGTTTGTCTAGGCTGAATTTAACATTGTACGGTCTCATTAATTGTTGTATGGACCTGCCAAAATTCTTCCTCGAATTGTGTTCCTATATGGTCTGAATTAAATGTTGTACGACCTGCTTTGGGATGCATTCCAACCACAGGAAAAAACTGCCTTGTAACTTGTGCCCTCCTGGTGTAAGATTTGCCTAGAAATCTATGCCCTTCCTCTTGGAATTCGTGCTCATGCTCAGCCTGCAAATTCTTCAAGGGTTTTTCTTCTCTCTTTTCTCCTTTCTCCTCTTGCTATCCAAATCTCTTAGATAACAATAATTGAATGAATGCCTCAATCCCTAGTTTCTCCCCTCTCTGTTCATGGTAACTTCTTCTTGACATTCAATGGCCAAGATTAGCTCTTGGCTCAATGAGATCTAAGGCTCACATAAAAGGCTCATTAATAATTTAATAAATAAATTTAATTCACTTTTCACTTAAGTACATTAATGACCCTTTTAATTTCTCACCCAATTTATATCTCATAAATTCAATTAAAAATTAGAACCAAGAGCAAACTTTATAAAGTGACCTTAAAATTATAAAGTGCTTCTAACTTTAATAAAGTGACTAGGGACAACTTTTAATGTTTTATCCACCCCTAGGCATCACAAGGTGGAAAAACACTTCCTTGGTACTTTTTCAACAATACCAACAAAATTTTCATTTGTTTAGAGATGCAATTTAGCTCACTTCAAGTCTTCATATCCTCCTTTGATGATGCTCTGTGTCGAGGATAATGGAGAAATGTAATTGAAGAAAATTTTCCATAGTCGTGATGTGATAGGTATGGAAATATTATCTTGGATCACATATCACGTAGAAGAAATGGTATCCTTTGCATAAGAGAATAGTGAAACATCGTATTCAGGGAAATTTTTAGGGGCGAAATTTTGCCAATAGGCTATTTTTTTGGTCTTTTTTCAAAAAATAAATTCGCTATTTGGTCATTTTTAGTGTCTAATATTGCTTATATATATACATAAAATATGTTTTTTATCTTAATATTCGTCAAAATTTACAAATTTCAGTAGTAAATTGTATGTTTCATATTTATTATTCACCTACTAATCTATATTTATGTTTTTTTCAATCCGAAATAATCACCTAGAATACTATACTTAAGTATACTTTTATAATCCTTAAAAAATATCCTGGAAAGGTTCCAATAAAGAAGAAATTAGAGATGAAAAGATGTGGGACAAAGTGAGTCCATTGGAATGAGATAGCCTAATAATATTGATGTAAGAGTTGAATTGTCTAGTAAAATTGATAGCGTGGGAAAGAGAACATGCTTGAATATTAATAATCTGATCGCTTAGGTTCGATAAGCTTGTTGGTGAGGTGATTTTAGATAAAGTTCCCGATAAAATAAAGCAAACCTATTAGCACCATCCTCATAGTCTATTACGATAAAGTAGATCTATGACTCATCACCAAATCAAATTTGCTAATTGGGGCTTATTCAATCTAGCGACACAATTTCAATGCAAAACTAACTAAAACCATATTGACAAATAAAAGGCTTTTAGGGTTGATTTAGTTTTATAACTAAATAATGAACCATTTGTATAGGAGAAAAAGGGAACGGATGTAATTGAGACATAAACAGTTATATAACAAGAGTCATGAAGTGGTAAGAGTCATGAAGTGGCAATGTTCCTGACATTGCCCCTTGCCCTTGCCAAAGAAGGGATGTTGTTTTATGCTCTCAAGTCCGATTTCCATGATCAATTACAAGTTTTCTTAGTAAACTCAATTACAAATTTCTACATTTTTTAATTAGTCCATTTAGTACAATTTTAGCTTTTTTGCATTTCCTAATTAGTTCACTCAATACTAATTATGGTAATTTTATTTCAGTTAATAAGAATGAAAGATACTTTGTTTCACTTAATAAATTTTTCAATTATTTTTTATGAACTATAAACTTATTATTAAATATTTTTGAATTAAAATATTAATTATAATGTTGTAATTAATTTTAATATAGAAATATATATACAAATTAAAATATATATGAATATATATAAAAAGAAATACATACATGAATTAAAAAGAAAAACATATTCATTTAATATAAAAAAGAAATACATACAAATTAAAAATGAATACATACCAATTTGGTCTTGGCCTTCTAGCCTCCTAAGGCCATAAATGTGCATGAGCATGACCAAGTAGAAAACATAACTTTTTTGAATTATTATTCGAGTTTACATGTGTCATACCTAAAATTAATTTATTAATGTATATTTTGTGTTATCTATAAAGTGTGTTTGAATTCATGTCTTATAAACTACACAGAACCAATTTAATACAGAACCAATTTAATAGCATCATATGACCTCAGTCCGCATTGAAACAACCAACATGAATAACAATGACGCATTCAATATTATACGACCAATATGAATATTAATCCGCTTGAAAACAACCAACGTGAATAATAATGATGCTCACCTATTGAATACGACCACGAAGACGTCTCATATACAGATTTTGAGCTCTCCATTTTGAATATTGTAATGTGTTTGCATGCATTACAACTGGCAATGCTTTTGTGCATGCTCTACATTTGCTTGCCTGAAGCTACCATCGTTAATCCCCCAGGAGCATGAGTGAAATCATCTGTGCATGCCTATGTCCTACCTGATATTCATTTCATGTTTTTGTTTTCATTTTTCTTTTGAGATGGTGTGAATATACATTTAATGTGTTTTTATATTTGAGATAAAGAATAATTCAGGCTACATTCTATGCCATATCCAGATCAAAGCCGTTGGGTATACTTGCAGGCTGAAGAATGTGAAAATAGAGGAGAGGAAGGAGATTTAAGTTGTTCGGGATACATGCAGGCTAAAGAATGTGAAGACAGCGTAGTCAGAATAAAGGCTCCTTCCCAAAGACAATTTCATTCGACTCCCCATAGGCAGTACTATGCTGGAAGTGCGACCTAGGTGTTTTGTACAGCTTCTTATTTGCATTAGCAAATTCAGGAGCTAATGCAAAGGTTAGATCAATATATGCACCGTATACTGTTTTCTTAGGTCTGTTAATAGATTATGTTGATGTGATAATGCATTTTGTTAGCTCGTTTAATATATTAAAACATAATACTGGATACCATTTTTAATTTTTAATTTTTTAAATGGCATTTGGGCATTAATTCCACATCCACATAGTTGCCGCAGGTCCCTAATCCAGTTCCCTAATCCAGTATGACTGTTTCATTAGCCCCTAACGAGAATGAAAGGAGCCATTTAAGGTTCATTAATTGCATCGCTAAGAGTTGATTCATACTAATTCAATTGGTTCTAAAACAAGCGTTTCTGAATCCTAGACCAACCCTTCCTTTGAATTCAATGCCTCCCCACTAGCATGGAAGAATAACAAGCTCACTATCGGCCAAATGACCCTAATGACCTGGTTATTTGCATGATGCAAAGTTCTGTGGGATATCTGAGGTTGAAGAGGAGATTGGCATTTGGGCAAATTCCTCTGGGCAACATGAATTTTTTTTCGCTTTAGCAAGAAACTTAGCTTTAGAAATGTGCTTGCACTCAATGGTTAGCTTTGACAGTGAAAATAATGCATCCACCTCAACCAGGGCATTTAAAGGTAGTCGATACTATGGTTAGTTTTGACAGGGAAAAGGATGCATCCAACTCAATCAGGATACTGACTATCAAGGTTCTTGTTTCCTACAATGAAGCTAGCACAATATTTGAGAACATACTCTAGCTTTTAACATCCAAACATAAGATTTTAATTCTTTAATTCTCAGATCTTTGTAGAATCTACCCACCTTTATAAATTATATCTCTGTTTTTGTCTATCATTGTCAACAAATTGAAGCTGCCACCGCCATTTTTGGTCGCAGAATTCAACTACTTTATTCTCGTTGTCAACAAATTGAAGCTTCCACTACCATTTTTGGTCGCAGAATTCAACTACTTTATTCGCTGATTCTTCAACTCGTTCTGCATTATGATCGAAATATGCATTTTGGAACTTTCCCATGTTCCCCAGCGTTCAAATGCTCATACACTTGTGGTGTTCCCTCTCATCCACTCCTAGCAATAGGATGGGTAGCCACTAACGACCCATTCAAATTCTGCGCAAGTTACCATTGAACCATTACATAAAAAAAGAAATGGCTTCCTAAATAGACCCAAAACAATGCAAATGCATGCATAGGTGCAATATTAAAAATGCAGTGGATGCCTACGGTTAAATTGCTCACACGTATTAAAAATGCAGTGGATGCCTATGGTTAAATTGCTCGCACGTAGCCAATTTCTTGGACTATCTTTATTAAAATATAAGTGTAACATCTCTGCTCTTAAATTTATGTTTATAACTCCGCAATTAAGTTGAATCTTTGCTTATGAATAAAATTCGAAATAGTAAAATTTATGCGTCCAAATCTGCACCATGAAGGGTTGACCGTAAGGCCTTTATATTTCGTAGCGTTTATAAAAAAAAATAAACCACCATAAAAATTACTTGATAGATGAGATTCATAAGTGTTTATATTTAAAAAACACTTGACCATAAAAGGAATTTGATGAGATTCATTCATTAACACAATGAAACAATTCCACTTGTTCACCAAAATCTTCTCTCAATCACCTAGGCTTTTCTTTCCCGCAAATAGAAAATAGTAAAATCTAGCTGCGTTCTCAATAAATCTCTAAATTCTTCAGCTAAGACGCTTCTTTAATTTAATCTATTCTTATAAACTAGCTTCCTCCTGTTTAGCTTCCTCTCTACCTTTGCACTGCTTCCAGATTCCTTTCATTTCAACACTTCACTTCCCAGGGTTACTGTTGAATAGTCACAGAGATATTAAATCATAGATCTTACTGTTATTACAGTCTGGTAGCATCCCTTGGTCTGGGCGAACCTTAAAATGCACCTTTAAGAAGTTAAAATTTGAAAAAAACATTTGTGCATAAGGTAGAACAGTTACATACCTGTGAGTGGGATCACTTTCATGTAAGGGGAAATGGATTTGTTTTGGACACAAGCACTATATGTTAGTCTCCAAAACTTTGTTGGAACTAAATACCAATAGCCACTATATGTTAGTCTCCAAAACTTTGTTGGAACTAAATACCAATAGCCACATCATCACATTGGTATCAGTCCGTGAATGTATCCGGCTGATATGCATTTATGCATAGATGGTTCGCCATGCTAGTTGGCTGCTGGCTGCGTAAATGTTGATGTAACTTCTAGCTTCACCGAGAAGCCAAACCTGTCAGAGATGTTTCCAGACCTCCGCCGACATATGTACAAAACTGTTTTTGGTTAATGAAAGCCGGCTGATATGGATTTATGCATAGATGGTTCTGTTAGATTAATTTTTGTAATTAATCTATAATTTGGGCCACACATGTAAATAATTAAAATGTGTGTGCTATCATTTAATTAAGCCTAAATATAGTGATCTAATTAATAATTGATTAATTGGCTTAAGGGTATAATTGTCATGAGATTATTGTGTAGATACCATTAGATAATTATTATTTCTATGAGGGGCGGAAATATAATTGTGATAAAATTAAAACTGCCCTAGCGGTTATTGTGATAAAACTGCCCTAGCGGTTTATAAATAGGGTTATGGTCCCCATTCTACCACGACGCATTCCAATTTCTGAAAATCCTCTCAGAGAGAAGTTGACACAGAATCTAGTGGCTAGAATTGGAAGACCATCTCAAAGGGTTCTCTTCCTGTAAGGTTTCTCCTTCAATGGATTCAGGTATGCTTCCGCTATTAATTTTCTACTCATTGTTTTAATCAGGAGTTTCCAGTATATATAAATTAGGGTTTTCATTTTGTTTGATTTTTAACAAGTGGTATCAGAGCCTACTTCTTGATTAATTCTTTGAGTTATTAATTTAATATATATATATTTGTCAATGGATTCAGTGGATCGTTTTGATAAAGTCAACAGAAATCGATTGTATTAATATAAGAATATACATAAATACATTTGGAAATTTTCCTACTTTCTGTGCTTTTAGCTATTTTTTTTTATTAAGAGTATACATAGATACATTCATAATTTGCTATCATGTCCTTAGGGTATATCCGAACAATCTGGTCCATTAACTATACTGACATAGGATCAAGGTGGCCTTTGTTACATCAATCGTTATTAGACCAATCAATGGTCACATATATCTGCACAGCTAAATGACATAGATCAATCATGAGTGCATAGCATGGAAATTACATGCAATGTGATCTATTCATGCCTATTTCCAACTGGTCCTGCTTAACTTTATTAAGATCAAATCTTTATCATAATTTAACAGAGTGCAATAAAATGAATACTTTATTTCTGCAGAACACAATCCAAATGTATAGATAAAGTCTAAACATAACATAGAGCAATATACAATGAATAATATAAACTCCCACTAAATTTGGATATCCTCAAATGAGAAAACACCCATATGAGCAGTGTGCTCATGAAAGACCTTGGGTGGTAATCCCTTTGTAAGCGGATCCGCTATCATGGAGTTTGTTCCAATATGCTCTATGGATATCTGTCCACTCTGTACTTTTTCTTTTACAACTAGGAACTTGATATCAATGTATTTTGATTTTGTAGAACTCCTGTTGTTATTGGAATATAAAACTGCTGATTTATTGTCACAAAATATCTTCAGTGGTCTTTCAATACCATCCAGAACACGCAGCCCAGTGACAAAATTTCGTAGCCATATTCCTTGATTGGATGCCTCATAACATGCTACAAACTCTGCTTCCATGGTGGATGAAGTTATGAGTGTCTGTTTGGCAGACCTCCATGAAATTGCTCCACCAGCCAACAGATAAATATAGCCTGATGTGGATCTTCTGCTGTCTTGGCATCCAGCAAAGTCGGAGTCGGAATACCCAATGATCTCTAACTGATCCGATCTCCTATATGTAAGCATGTACTCTTTTTTTCTCTGTAAATATCTGATAACCCTCTTGGCTGCTCTCCAATGATCCATTCCAGGGTTACTTAGATATCTGCCTAACATGCCAACAATGTACGCAATATCCGGACGTGTACATACCTGAGCATACATTAGACTCCCCACAGCCGAAGCGTAAGGAATCTTCTGCATTTCTTGACTTTCTAAACTATTTTTAGGGCATTGATTAAGACTGAATTTGTCTCCTTTAGCGACAGGGGTATCACCTGGTTTGCTATTTTGCATGCCATACCTTTGGAGGACTTTATCAATATAGGTCCTTTGTGACAATTCTAAAATACCCCTAGAATGATCTTGGTGTATCTGGATTCCTAAGACAAAGGAGGCATCACCAAGATCTTTCATCTCAAAATGTTTTGATAAAAAACTCTTGGTGTCGTGCAATATGCTAATATCATTTGTGGCTAGCAATATGTCATCGACATATAAAACCAGGAAAATATACTTACTCCCACTGAATTTGTGATACACACATTCATCCATAAGATTTGCCTCAAAACCACATGAGACAATAATTTGATGAAACTTGAAGTACCACTGACGAGAAGCTTGCTTGAGCCCATAAATGGATTTAGTTAATTTACAAACCATATTCTTTGAGTCTTCGGACACAAAATTTTCTGGTTGTACCATATAAATTGTTTCATCAATGTCACCATTGAGAAACGTTGTTTTAACATCCATTTGATGTAACTCAAGATCATAATGTGCAACTAGTGCCATGATTATCCTGAAAGAGTCATTCGTAGAAACTGGAGAGAAGGTCTCTTTGAAGTCAATTCCTTCTTTTTGAGTAAAGCCTTTAGCTACAAGACGTGCTTTATATATTTCTACATTACCATTTGAATCCCGCTTGGTTTTAAATATCCATTTACAACCGATGGGCTTCGTACCAACTGGTAATGGGACAAGTTCCCAAACTTTATTGTCTTGCATAGATTTGTACTCTTCATTCATGGCTTCAATCCATTTCTGAGAGTTGGAACTTTTCATGGCTTGCTGGAAGTTGATTGGATCATCTTCCATCATTCCACTTTCTACCTCACGTTCCTGGAGAGATACGATATAATCGTCCGAAATTGCATTTCTCCTCTCTCTAGTGGATCTCCTTAATGGCATATTTTCTTGAGGTTGTTGAGTTTGTTCTTCAGGAGCAATGTGCTCATTTACAATTAAGGGTTGAACAATATTTTCTGTTGGTTGAGGATCCAAATTTACTTCTTGATCAATGATAGGTAGTGAAACCTGTACATTATCAAAAGAAATAGTAGATCCCTCTTCCTCCTCAAGGACAATATTCCTAGCCTGATTTCTGCCCCCAAACTCAACATCCTCAAAAAATTTTGCAGTTCCCGTCTCAAAAATTGACCTAATAGCAGGATCATAAAATTTAAAACCCCTTGATCGCTCTGCATAGCCAATAAAGTAGCTGCTAACTGTTTTAGAGTCCAGTTTCTTTTCATGAGGCTTATAAGGTCTCGCTTCAGCTGGACATCCCCAAATATGAAAATGCTTTAAACTGGGCTTTCGACCCGTCCAAAGCTCATAAGGCGTTTTAGCAGCCACTTTAGTTGGCACCCGATTTAGGATACAAGATGCCGTTTTGAGTGCTTCACCCCAGAGTTTTTCGGGTAAACTAGAATGACTAATCATACTCCTTACCATGTCCTTAAGAGTTCGGTTTCGTCTTTCTGCTACACCATTCATGCTAGGTGATCCTGGCATGGTGTATTGAGGGACGATCCCACATTCCTCTAGGTATTTAGCAAATGGTCCTGGACGTTGTTCACCTGATCCGTCATATCTACCATAGTATTCACCACCACGGTCAGATCTGACGCTCTTTATTCTTTTGTTGAGTTGTAACTCAACTTCTGCTTTAAATGTTTTGAACACGTCCAATGATTGTGATTTCTCATGTATAATAAATAGGTAGCCATATCTTGAATAGTCGTCTATGAATGTTATAAAGTACTGTTGACCATTCCAAGATGCCGTAGGGTATGGTCCACAGATATCTGTATGAATTAATTCTAAGACGTCTGTAGCTCTATTGGCACCTAATTTCTTTGTTTTGGTCTGTTTTCCTTTAATACACTCAACACAAATATCAAAATCTGAAAAGTCAAGTGATTCCAAAATCCCATCAGACATAAGTCGCTCAACTCTAGATTTAGAGATATGACCTAGGCGTTTGTGCCACAATGAAGCCGAATTATCTTTATTCAATTTACGCTTTGTACCTCGTGATTCCACATGCAAGGTTTCATTATAGGACGGAACAGTTTCCAACAAATATAGATTATCATAAACATTAAGTAAACCGGTTCCAACAACATTTGAATTAATAGATAATGTAAATTTATTGTTTCCAAATGAACAACAATAACCTGATTTGTCCAAAACAGAAACTGAAATTAAATTCCGTCTGAAAGACGGTACAACAAAAGTATCTATTAAATCCAAAAAAAACCAGATTTCAATAATAATCTAAAGTGCCCTATTGCCTCTACTTCTACCGACTGACCATCTCCGACATAGATGCATCTTTCAGCATCACTTGGTTTTCGGTAACTCAGGCAACCCTGCATAGAAACACAAATGTGAGTAGTAGCACCAGAATCTAACCACCATGTGTTTCTAGATACTGAAGCTAAATTAACTTCAGAACAGACCAGAGTAAGAAATATACCTTTCTTAACACGCCAAGCAGCATACTTGGTACATTCCTTCTTAGTATGTCCAGGCTTATTACAGAAGAAACATGTTACCTCAACTTTCTGTTTCTTTTGTTCTGGACCCTTAGAAGCAGCAACCTTATTATCCTTATTCTTTCGTTTGCCCTTATCCTTGGAAGTGCTAGCCAGATGAGCACTTTCGGTTTTGTCTTGCTTCAATCTCTCTTCCTCTTGCACACAAAATGAAATGAGCTCATTAAGAGTCCATTTATCCTTTTGACAGTTATAACTGACCTTGAATTAATTAAATTGTGCAGGAAGAGAGATGAGAACCAAATGCACAAGTAAATCATCAGATAACTCGAGTTTCAAAGCCTTAAGTTTTGAAGAAAGATGAGACATCTCCATGATGTATTCCCGAACATTACCCTTGCTTTTGTACTTCATTGAAATCAAGCTTGCTAAAAGCGTGCTTGTTTCAGCCTTATCGTTTTTGGCAAAACGTTTCTGAATTTCTGCAGGGAAGTCACTGGCATTAGTAACCTCATCGGTTACCGCACCCCTGAAAGCTTCTGGAATGCCGCGCTTCATGATCATAAGACTTAGCCTATTTGAATGTTCCCACTTACCCCAATAAACCTCATCCTCTTGAGTACTATCCTCATTGAGTTCTTCGGGTTTGGGCATTCTCAAGGCTAAGTCTATATCCATGCAGCCTAAGAGAATCATCATATTCTCTTTCCAGTCCTTAAAATTAGTCCCATTTAACATAGGGACATTATTGATGTTGGCAGATATAGAATTAGTTGATATAAAAGATGAATAGAGAACAAAATAAAATGAATCAAATAAACCATCATGCTCACATAAAATAAGCAATTAAATACATAATCTTTAAATTTAAAAAAACAAATTATGACATTTCAAGATACCAAGCACAACATTAATATCAAGTCTTTGGACAGTAATATTAACTGTAAGTGGTACTCTTGTTGTAGTGATCAAACATTGATGATAAGTTATGTCAAATAATAAATCTATCTTTGGATTGATTTATTATTCACATTAAGTTACCTTTATAATCATCACATATTTATCACCACAGGTATGCATGCAATTTGACCAAATATTAACTTTCCTTTGGGCCAGTCAATACCCGCATGAATCACATACACACAAATATCTCACACCCCGAACAGACTAATCTACACGAAAGATGTCACTTTGGTGATTTTCCGCTTTAATTAGCCTATTTAAAATGCTAGATCAATAACTTAAATATTAATATCATAAAATGCTATTAAATAATAATAATAATAGTAATAAAAAATCAAATTCAAATTCAAATTCACAGTTTTGATCAATAATTATATACTAAACACAATCACTGTGCCAAACCAAAAAAAAAATTTATTTAATACAAAAATTAAATTAAAACTTAATATATTATTATAAGAATATGATAAATATTGCAGCAGCAAGGGATAAAGGCGTTTTATACTCATATACATATATATATATTTGAAACTTTAACAGAATCATCACCTACTATTCCCAAAGAAATTTCTAAGATAAAACATTGGAAAGGTAATACTTTTGACTTCAAATACAAATTTTTCTGCACCATATTGGAACAAACTCCATGATAGCGGATCCGCTTACAAAGGGATTACCACCCAAGGTCTTTCATGAGCACACTGCTCATATGGGTGTTGTCTCATTTGAGGATATCCAAATTTAGTGGGAGTTTATATTATTCATTGTATATTGCTCTATGTTATGTTTAGACTTTATCTATACATTTGGATTGTGTTCTGCAGAAATAAAGTATTCATTTTATTGCACTCTGTTAAATTATGCTAAAGATTTGATCTTAATAAAGTTAAGTAGGACCAGTTGGAAATAGGCATGAATAGATCACATTGCATGTAATTTCCATGCTATGCACTCATGATTGATCCATGTCATTTAGCTGTGCAGATATATGTGACCATTGATTGGTCTAGTAACGATTGATGTAACAAAGGCCACCTTGATCCTATGTCAGTTTAGTTAATGGACCAGATTGTTCGGATATACCCTAAGGACATGATAGCAAATTTTGAGCTCATAAGGTTAAGCACATTTATTTGATTACATATGCATGTGGCCCAGTGGGAGATTGTTAGATTAATTTTTGTAATTAATCTATAATTTGGGCCACACATGTAAATAATTAAAATGTGTGTGCTATCATTTAATTAAGCCTAAATATAGTGATCTAATTAATAATTGATTAATTGGCTTAAGGGTATAATTGTCATGAGATTATTGTGTAGATACCATTAGATAATTATTATTTCTATGAGGGGCGGAAATATAATTGTGATAAAATTAAAACTGCCCTAGCGGTTTATAAATAGGGTTATGGTCCCCATTCTACCACGACGCATTCCAATTTCTGAAAATCCTCTCAGAGAGAAGTTGACACAGAATCTAGTGGCTAGAATTGGAAAGTGTTAAGAAAGGTATATTTCTTACTTTGGTCTGTTCTGAAGTTAATTTAGCTTCAGTATCTAGAAACACATGGTGGTTAGATTCTGGTGCTACTACTCACATTTGTGTTTCTATGCAGGGTTGCCTGAGTTACTGAAAACCAAGTGATGCTGAAAGATGCATCTATGTCGGAGATGGTCAGTCGGTAGAAGTAGAGGCAATAGGGCATTTTAGATTATTATTGAAATCTGGTTATTTTTTGGATTTAATAGATACTTTTGTTGTACCGTCTTTCAGACGGAATTTAATTTCAGTTTCTGTTTTGGACAAATCAGGTTATTGTTGTTCATTTGGAAACAATAAATTTACATTATCTATTAATTCAAATGCTGTTGGAACCGGTTTACTTAATGTTTATGATAATCTATATTTGTTGGAAACTGTTCCGTCCTATAATGAAACCTTGCATGTGGAATCACGAGGTACAAAGCGTAAATTGAATAAAGATAATTCGGCTTCATTGTGGCACAAACGCCTAGGTCATATCTCTAAATCTAGAGTTGAGCGACTTGTGTCCGATGGGATTTTGGAATCACTTGACTTTTCAGATTTTGATATTTGTGTTGAGTGTATTAAAGGAAAACATACCAAAACAAAGAAATTAGGTGCCAATAGAGCTACAGACGTCTTAGAATTAATTCATACAGATATCTGTGGACCATACCCTACGGCATCTTGGAATGGTCAACAGTACTTTATAACATTCATAGACGACTATTCAAGATATGGCTACCTATTTCTTATACATGAGAAATCACAATCATTGGACGTGTTCAAAACATTTAAAGCAGAAGTTGAGTTACAACTCAACAAAAGAATAAAGAGCGTCAGATCTGACCGTGGTGGTGAATACTACGGTAGATATGACGGATCAGGTGAACAACGTCCAGGACCATTTGCTAAATACCTAGAGGAATGTGGGATCGTCCCTCAATACACCATGCCAGGATCACCTAGCATGAATGGTGTAGCAGAAAGACGAAACCGAACTCTTAAGGACATGGTAAGGAGTATGATTAGTCATTCTAGTTTACCCGAAAAACTCTGGGGTGAAGCACTCAAAACGACAGCTTATATCCTAAATCGGGTGCCAACTAAAGCGGCTGCTAAAACGCCTTATGAGCTTTGGACGGGTCGAAAGCCCAGTTTAAAGCATTTTCATATATGGGGATGTCCAGCTGAAGCGAGACCTTATAAGCCTCATGAAAAGAAACTGGACTCTAAAACAGTTAGCAGCTACTTTATTGGCTATGCAGAGCGATCAAGGGGTTTTAAATTTTATGATCCTGCTATTAGGTCAATTTTTGAGACGGGAACTGCAAATTTTTTTGAGGATGTTGAGTTTGGGGGGAGAAATCAGGCTAGGAATATTGTCCTTGAGGAGGAAGAGGGATCTACTATTGCTTTTGATAATGTACAGGTTTCACTACCTATCATTGATCAAGAAGTAAATTTGGATCCTCAACCAACAGACAATATTGTTCAACCCTTAATTGCAAATGAGGACATTGCTCCTGAAGAACAAACTCAACAACCTCAAGAAAATATGCCATTAAGGAGATCCACTAGAGAGAGGAGAAATGCAATTTCGGACGATTATATCGTATATCTCCAGGAACGTGAGGTAGAAAGTGGAATGATGGAAGATGATCCAATCAACTTCCAGCAAGCCATGAAAAGTTCCAACTCTCAGAAATGGATTGAAGCCATGAATGAAGAGTACAAATCTATGCAAGACAATAAAGTTTGGGAACTTGTCCCATTACCAGTTGGTACGAAGCCCATTGGTTGTAAATGGATATTTAAAACCAAGCGGGATTCAAATGGTAATGTAGAAAGATATAAAGCACGTCTTGTAGCTAAAGGCTTTACTCAAAAAGAAGGAATTGACTTCAAAGAGACCTTCTCTCCAGTTTCTACGAAGGACTCTTTCAGGATAATCATGGCACTAGTTGCACATTATGATCTTGAGTTACATCAAATGGATGTTAAAACAACGTTTCTCAATGGTGACATTGATGAAACAATTTATATGGTACAACCAGAAAATTTTGTGTCCGAAGACTCAAAGAATATGGTTTGTAAATTAACTAAATCCATTTATGGGCTCAAGCAAGCTTCTCGTCAGTGGTACTTCAAGTTTCATCAAATTATTGTCTCATGTGGTTTTGAGGCAAATCTTATGGATGAATGTGTGTATCACAAATTCAGTGGGAGTAAGTATATTTTCCTGGTTTTATATGTCGATGACATATTGCTAGCCACAAATGATATTAGCATATTGCACGACACCAAGAGTTTTTTATCAAAACATTTTGAGATGAAAGATCTTGGTGATGCCTCCTTTGTCTTAGGAATCCAGATACACCGAGATCGTTCTAGGGGTATTTTAGGATTGTCACAAAGGACCTATATTGATAAAGTCCTCCAAAGGTATGGCATGCAAAATAGCAAACCAGGTGATACCCCTGTCGCTAAAGGAGACAAATTCAGTCTTAATCAATGCCCTAAAAATAGTTTAGAAAGTCAAGAAATGCAGAAGATTCCTTACGCTTCGGCTGTGGGGAGTCTAATGTATGCTCAGGTATGTACACGTCTGGATATTGCGTACATTGTTGGCATGTTAGGCAGATATCTAAGTAACCCTGGAATGGATCATTGGAGAGCAGCCAAGAGGGTTATGAGATATTTACAGAGAACAAAAGAGTACATGCTTACATATAGGAGATCGGATCAGTTAGAGATCATTGGGTATTCCGACTCCGACTTTGCTGGATGCCAAGACAGCAGAAGATCCACATCAGGCTATATTTATCTGTTGGCTGGTGGAGCAATTTCATGGAGGTCTGCCAAACAGACACTCATAACTTCATCCACCATGGAAGCAGAGTTTGTAGCATGTTATGAGGCATCCAATCAAGGAATATGGCTACGAAATTTTGTCACTGGGCTGCGTGTTCTGGATGGTATTGAAAGACCACTGAAGATATTTTGTGACAATAAATCAACAGTTTTATATTCCAATAACAACAGGAGTTCTACAAAATCAAAATACATTGATATCAAGTTCCTAGTTGTAAAAGAAAAAGTACAGAGTGGACAGATATCCATAGAGCATATTGGAACAAACTCCATGATAGCGGATCCGCTTACAAAGGGATTACCACCCAAGGTCTTTCATGAGCACACTGCTCATATGGGTGTTGTCTCATTTGAGGATATCCAAATTTAGTGGGAGTTTATATTATTCATTGTATATTGCTCTATGTTATGTTTAGACTTTATCTATACATTTGGATTGTGTTCTGCAGAAATAAAGTATTCATTTTATTGCACTCTGTTAAATTATGCTAAAGATTTGATCTTAATAAAGTTAAGTAGGACCAGTTGGAAATAGGCATGAATAGATCACATTGCATGTAATTTCCATGCTATGCACTCATGATTGATCTATGTCATTTAGCTGTGCAGATATATGTGACCATTGATTGGTCTTGTAACGATTGATGTAACAAAGGCCACCTTGATCCTATGTCAGTATAGTTAATGGACCAGATTGTTCGGATATACCCTAAGGACATGATAGCAAATTTTGAGCTCATAAGGTTAAGCACATTTATTTGATTACATATGCATGTGGCCCAGTGGGAGATTGTTAGATTAATTTTTGTAATTAATCTATAATTTGGGCCACACATGTAAATAATTAAAATGTGTGTGCTATCATTTAATTAAGCCTAAATATAGTGATCTAATTAATAATTGATTAATTGGCTTAAGGGTATAATTGTCATGAGATTATTGTGTAGATACCATTAGATAATTATTATTTCTATGAGGGGCGGAAATATAATTGTGATAAAATTAAAACTGCCCTAGCGGTTATTGTGATAAAACTGCCCTAGCGGTTTATAAATAGGGTTATGGTCCCCATTCTACCACGATGCATTCCAATTTCTGAAAATCCTCTCAGAGAGAAGTTGACACAGAATCTAGTGGCTAGAATTGGAAGACCATCTCAAAGGGTTCTCTTCCTGTAAGGTTTCTCCTTCAATGGATTCAGGTATGCTTCCGCTATTAATTTTCTACTCATTGTTTTAATCAGGAGTTTCCAGTATATATAAATTAGGGTTTTCATTTTGTTTGATTTTTAACAGGTTCGCCATGCTAGTTGGCTACTGGCTGCGTAAATGTTGATGTAACTTCTAGCTTCACCGAGAAGCCAAACCTGTCAGTAGATGTTTCCAGACCTCCGTTGTCATATGTATAAAACTGGTTTTAGTTAATGAAATAAAACAAGGAGTAGTTTTCTGGGCATTTAGCCCACGCTTATATCTGCTATGTCTACTCCATCAAACTTTAACGAGCCTATACAACTGCTGATTTCTCCGGACGACAGTCATCTGCCGATTTCTCAGGGCGATCTCTACATTTATAGTGGTTCTATGTTCGAGGTTTGATCTTTTGATCGATTGAGTAAACACTGCGGCATAAGCAACTAAAGGAGTGATCATTATCTGTTTATATGTGATCACTGTTGGCATTTTCGTTTTAAACAGATCATCACCGATATTTGTTATACCCTACATCCAAATAGTCGGTTCTAGCATGAATGATATCTCTACTTATACATTGATCATAGTTTTTTATCACCATATCTATGCCTGAGATATGCCATCTCCGCCCAGAGAGGTGATCATAGCTTAAATCGCTATACACCTGTTATATGACCTTTGCACGATAATGCACTCGAGTGATTTTTAAAAATACTCTGGATTCCACTAATATAGATCGTAGTTCCATATGACTGAGTTTATAGTATAGTATAAAATTTGACTCAGCTTTGAGTTATTTACAATGCTAAAACCAGAATATAGGGATTCAATGAGAAATTAAAGCTCCCTGTGTGTAATTGTTCAATTCTTACCATATATTAGTTCCAGTTTGCAGACATTATCAAAAACAGATTGAAGGTCGGCCTCAAGCTCCTCATTGGTGACAGTTTGTTCTTCAGCAATTGTATCCAGCAGGTTTCCTCTCATACCTGACAAACAACATAATTTGCTTATAGTTCGCTCCTTAGCAACATACCTGACAAACAACATAATTTTCTTATTTTTATAGGAAGAACATACCTGACAGACAACCTGTTCCTTGTACAAACACCCACGAGACTTATAATCCACGCCGCCGCAGATACAAGTCGAAATGCGCACCGCCGAGGTCACAAGCAAAAACCACCACGAAAGTTGAAGACGCCAGTAACGTGCCACAACACAATCACACCAACAAACCGAGACCAAGCTCTCGACCACTGTCCTGGCACCGAATACCACCCCAAAGGAACAGAACAAACCACCGTCGAAAATTTTCCAAATAAAACCTTCAGAGTCCCTAGAAAGCTCAATAAACCCTCCCTCCAGTCGCCATCCCTCCAATACCATTAAAACATCCCCAGATTCACTGTTGTAAATCTTAAATTGTTGAATTAGTCAAGTAATTCCTAGAAAGCTCAATAAACCCTCCCTCCAGTCGCCATCCCTCCGATACCATTAAAACATCCCCAGATTCACTGTTGTAAATCTTAAATTGTTGAATTAGTCAAGTAATTGAGAGTTGGCAGAGCTCATAATCCAGAACCCACGCTCGACCGTCCGTCCTCACAAAGCATTTACACATTGCATGACGCTCCATATTGGCTACAGTGGACCAACATTAACGACCCTGCAAACTTGTACCCCCGGACTGAACCAGACTGAACCAACTATGACGGAAGCGCGCCGCTGGGCCCTGGGGCACACTGCGCCAGGCCTACGTCATGGCGCACGAAGCCAATGGAAATTGCGAAAAATGTTATTTAAATAAATCAAAACAATCAAAATTCTTTCACGCTATGTGAAAAGTTTAGTAGAAAGCAAAAATTTGGAATGAACCTCTCTGAATTAATACACCCCCGATCAAAAAATAAATGTTAGGGACATAAAAAAGGTTCAATCTAATTCCATAAAAGGAAATTCTTGTATCAAGAAGAGAAGTGGGTACATTTGACTGATATACCTTTTTAATACTTCTATTGAAAGGAATAAAGGACATAAGAACTTAGAGCCATTGATAGTATTTGACTATCTAAATCGAGAATTTTCTTTAATTCCAGTTGATGTTAATTGATTATAGTAACCATAGCGCATATGAACTTATTTTCCGTATATGATTTACTGTAGTTAATTGTATTATGGGTGCAATAAGATGCATAGACAATGTTTTAGATTCGGGGACAACACTTTATTCATGATTTATGTTTCATTGACGATATAACATATTGCTAAGAGTGCGAAATCATCCTATGGTTCAACAATACATTCTTTATTTTTCGTTTGATCTTTTCGAAGTTTAACTCTTGATGAGGATTATATTAGCATTTAACTAGAATATAATAGATTTTGCATTTAACAAAATATATCTTAGTGTAGAATAGATTAACCATTAAAGAATATTTGAGAAGGAATTGATTTACATTAAAAAGTCAAGTGGTAATCGGTCCCACATTCTGGTCAAATATTGATATCCCAAATGGGAGTCAATTTAATTAGGACTCACCATCATGCATTCTCCCTTATTGTTGACTTAGGTCATTTTGGCTCATCAACAAGCTTTTTGAATTTATTTAAATTTCTAGGATCAAAGGTGTACCACCTTTTCTTATTCTTATTTATATATATATATAAAAGATCTTAAACAATTTACTGAAGAATTTTTTTTTTTTTCACATTACTACAAGTACAGTCAAATCAAATGATATGACATTTTTTTATAAAATGTCTACAAGAATGAAATTAATTCTAGGAGTTTGAAATGATTACTCAAACAAGAGAGGTAGCACAACCATACATTTAAAATAGTAGCAGATAATGTGATTTAACCATGACACATAGATTGATTTAAATAACATATATCATTGGTAAGTAGACCAGTGCCAAAAAGTATATATAGTGCTACTGAAGGGAAATGTTTTCTAATGCTTCTTGGTCAGTTTTAATTATTATGGATGAGTTTATTAGAGTGGGTTCAAGAGAGAAATTTGTTTTGGATGATTTTGTTTTTGAACTGGATTGATTTTTCAGGAAATCAGATCTGCATCTAGTTCCTTCATATTATGCACAAAAGGTTACAAAATCTGATATGAAGGCCACCGCCCTCTTTTTCATTCTTTTAAAGGAAATCAAGTAAAGGAAAGAGAGTAGACACTCTTAGGTACCATAGATATGGATAGAAAAAAACAAAAGGGACCCTCCCCAGGAAATCAAGCAAAGGAAAGAGAGTAGACACTCTCAGGTACCATACATTTGGCTAGAAGAAAACAAAATAGATCCTCCCAGGTGGATTCACCATTTTTCTTTCGAATAAAACTATCCTAATAGCTAGGGTGGGCTGTCACATATCAGAATGAGAGATAAAACATGAAATTCCTTTGGATTCTTAGATGATGATCAAGCAAGGAATCAAGAGATGAGAGAGAAGGATTATTTGGATCTAGATGGTTGTCCTATAGCTTCTTCAAATACACAATCTCGAATGCAAATCCAATTGAGGATATTTGGAATCTGCACGCAAGAATAATAATACATTCCTAATATTTGATGGTTAAATAACTAGCATAGATCCATCTATAATCTGGATCTATTAAGAACCAAGAGGGATCCAATTTCATGAGGTGTAATTTCAAAGAATAGTCATGATCATTCGATTAGCATAATATATATTTAATTTCATTAAAACATATGTAAAAAATTTCTAGCCCACATGTTTTTTAATTATTTATTATTATGAAAATATGTCACATTACATCACATCACATCATAACATCTTCCCCATACTAGGTTGTAAGCAACTCATTACTCTCGGTGCAATAAAGTGAATCATAAAACACTTTAGATATATCATCAATTAATCCTAATCAATCTATCAAGAAGATTGAACCTTCTAACCAACATACATCAAATTAAATCAACCATTGAACATCATATTGGGGGAGGGGGTATAAGAGGAGATATTTCTATTTTATTGACAATAACTAGCAAGTACAATTACCTGATATTGTTATAGGAACCTTTCATAACCATAGATGGGTCCCTCAACAAATGAGCCACTAATGCTTCACCTTCCCTATATTCAATCTTCACCTTGAACATTATAGAGATATCAACTATATATCTAAACTTTAACACTCAAGAGAGGAAATAATTCAAAAACAAGGGTTTCTGGGGAAAGAGAAAATGTAAAAACTCAAAATCTCTCAGACATTTTCTCTAGCATGAAGGTAGTCAAACTTAGTGACTCTCCTCTATCCCCTTGATTTAGCCTCTTCTTATAGTAATTTAGGAGAGGGAGGAGATAGGATTCATGACATGTGAATTAGGTGGAAACATAAAAACTCAAAATATCCTAGACAATTTCTCTAGCATGAGGGTAGTCAAACTTAATGACTCTGCTCTATCCCCTTGATTTAGCCTCTTCTTATAGTAATTTAGCAAAGGCAGGAGATATGATTCATGACATGTGAATTAGGTGGACACAAGTCATGCATGAGTTCCATGCTCAATTATGATCATTTTCCAACACACTATGAACTTTCTTCTCAATTATGAAATAATTCTTATTTGTAATTATGAAATTGACAAAATAATTATTTCCTCGTGGAAAAATTATGAGATTTTTAATCAATTATGTAATTTCATCCTCGTAACTTCTAATAACATCCTTGAAAGGCCTATGGTGGGAAATATAGGTATAACAAATAGATAATTCCATTCCTTCAGTAACGTTTCCTATAAATAAATTACCTTTTTAATAAGTGACTCACTTTTATAAAACAAGTGGGAAGCACTTTTACAATGAATTTGTTTTATAAATTAAAGTTGCATGATTTTTTTCAAAAAATCAACTTAAAGAAGGACTTGAACTCAAGACCTCTTTCTTAATAAAGTAACTTTCAACCAAGTGAGTTAAACAAAATAGATAGTATTAATACTAGTATACCCCTAAAGCGGGGGAAATGAAACATCGAGAAGAACTTCAATATATTGTAAAATGAGAGAAAGTTGTGCATATGCAGAAAATATAAGTTTATATGTTGAAAGCAAGTCTAGCTAATTTAGGAAAACTCTGTTGCAAGTACTAATAAGAAAAATCGAAACCCATGTAATCGATGGCAAGTAAAATGAAAAGTACATTAATTTGTCGTACGAAAAAGTATACACATGTGAGTAAAACAATAAAGGGATAGGTAGTAATCAAGTTCGACTCTAATTGTATTGGAAATCAACGTTTCTATTTTCATTTCGTAGGGGGAGTGCAGGGATCAAGAGGATTGTAATTTTAAGCGTGAAGGGACAATGAGTGAAGGCATGCTTCTTCCTTGAAGAGATTTGATAGAAATTGGAAGTAGTTGATGAGATTTAATGGAAATGCAGGCTCAAGCATAATTGTTTGGTGCTTCAAAATTGGTTAAGAGCCTATAAGAAGCAAGAAATCGAAATCTTTGGAAAATATCTCATCATCACGAAAATGACACTGCATTTGGAGAATTTGGGATATCTAGCGAACATCGTGCAACTGATAGGGTTTGACGTCATGAGGTTGATCGCTATAATAGTCAACGCGGATAGTAGTTTGCGGATGCATAAAAAGAACTGTTGTCAATTTGCACAACACCTGAAGCTCATTGGGAACTTGCTGGAACAACTCAAGATTAAGTATTTGAAGAAATATGTTGAAAGCAAAGAACCCTTGGAACAACTGGAAGATGCAGTCAGAAGATCATATGATCTCATCAATAGTTACTAGAATAGAAGCTATCTGTATTTGCTTTCCATGGGATGGACTATCATAAACCAATTCAAGCAAGAGCAAACAAAAACCAAGACTTTACTAATTTCTCATGTACTAATTGAATTTACTAATTTTTATGTTTTGTCATGTACTAATTTGATGATTTACTTCTTTGTCCAATCAATCACTTTACCATTTTTAAGTTCAGAATGGCATTTCTGCCTCTTAGTTAATAATGGGAATCATATATGTTTATTAATATAAATGATTGATTTAAGATCTAACAATTTGTTTTTCATTGTGCCAAAAAAAATTAGGAATAAGAAAAATGATATAATCTACCATGTTTTTTTTGGGGGGGGGAGGAGAAGTAGAGACCGTGTTGATGCATATCTATCGACAGGGGTTCACTTCACACAATTGTCAACAAAACTCAACACAATCTCCCATAGATATTGTCCCGAAAAGGGGTTAGCCTTTCCAGCAACACGCGCAGAGTGAGTGAGGTCTCACCCGAGATATCTAAGGGGGATGCAGGAACCACGTTTCCACAGATATAAGAGAAGATGCATCATTCACATTCAATCACAATGTAACCCGGAGACTGACATAATCATCACTTCGCATCAGAACATGCTAATAAGGTCTACGCAATAACATATTATAGAAGCATATTTAACTGATCTGAGATACATAACACTATTGCGGCATTATAGATTCATTCATAAGCCATATTTAAGCATGCTGTGAAATCATACATTCAATTATACTGCGATAACACATATTCAATCATACTGTGACAAGTTAAAAGAGACAACGACATATACAAAATGATCCGTCTCATCACTCATCACATCACAGAATCAGGGATACACATCCGCAGAACCAATACCAGGTCAGATCAACAGATCAAAATCAAGATGAAAATGAAAAAATATGTCAAAGGTCAAATCAGATAAGATACAATTCGATGATGCCAAAAAGATGATAAAGATGCCCTTAGGATTACAATACTACTCCTATTTATAGGCTCACTTGGTCGTTACACTTGGTCCACTTCGTAGAGTGATTCATTAACTAATTACTAACTACTCCTCATTATCTGCTTTATTGCACTCTGCGACTAGTCCTTTACCCTTGTCATTGTCCCTTTCGTCGTTGAATGTACCAAAACTTGTGTACCTTAGCTTTGGTTGTTTATCTGGGTTTGCAGATCCTCTACTGTTACTTCTATTTTGACACGCAGGACAACCCTACTAAGAGCTTGTGTTTCTTCCTCCAAATTTTGGTGTAGTGCACGGGGTTGTGGGTACGTTGTAGCTTTGGGTCTGTCCTTTCTCATGTTCAAGGGTATCCTGGTCATCCTCTTCATCGTCTTAGGGTCGCACTAGGACTCTCTCTCTTTCTCTCTATCTCAGTCCTCCTCTTCTTCTTCGATCGAAACCTCACTCCACTTCTCAGGCGACCAAAATATTCCACAAATTCCCTCACAAATTCGTCGTAGCTCATATCCATCTACCCCGCATCATTCTATCAGACCCACATCTACGCAGTACCCACAACCTTTGCACACCCAATCTTTACTCGTCAGAGTTCATCTTCAATATTCCTTTTTCTCAAATGAGCATTTTGATCCACAATTGTAGCGACAATAAATACCTTCCTCTGGGTCCCTTAAAGAACTTCCTTTCTGCGTCACTGTATGATTTAACTGTATTGACAACAAACTCAGTAATGTATCTTTCGAAAATGCTATCTACCCAAACATCGACAATCCTTGAAGCTTTGTTGTTAACCCGACTCAATTGTTGGATTAGTTCCGGGGTCCAATGTTCAGGCTCACCTCCTTGGAAATTCTTCTTTTGAAAATTTAGTTGCTCCAACCATTCATATAGCAGTATAGGAAACTCGTATAAAAATACCTCAAGGATATCGGAGTAGATGTACTTCTGCAACCACTCATCTGTCGAACATCTAGGGTTCTGATTTTATTCCTTCGAAAATTCTAATTTTTTTTATGGAACCGATCTGTGATCTCTGGATTTGTCGGATGCCATGGCATGTCCTCTCTCCTTCACACTAGGGTCCCGGAAACGGAACCATTTGTTGACACAAATCTGTCGACAGGGGTTCACTTCGCACAATTGTCAACAAAACTCAATGCAATCTCCCATAGATATCGACCCGGAAAGGGGTTAGCCTTTCCAGCCACACCTGCAGAGCAAGTGAGGTCTCACCTAATATGTCTAAGGGGGCTGCAGGAACCACGTTTCCGCAGATATAAGAGAACATGCATCATTCACATTCAATCACAATGTAACCCCGAGATCGACATAATCATCACTTCACATCAGAACATGATAATCAGATTTACGCAATAACATATTATAGAAGCATATTTAACTGATCTGATATACATAACACTACTGCGGCATTACAAATTCATTCATAAACCATGTTTAACCATGCTGTGAAATCATACATTCAATTATATTGTGATAACACATATTCAATCATACTGCGGCAAGTTAAAAGAGACAACGACATAGACAAAACAATCCTTCTCATTACTCATCACATCGCAGAATTAGGAATACACATCCGCAGAACCAATACCAGGTCATATCCGTAGATCAAAATCAAGATGAAAATGACAAAAGATTTCGAAGGTCAGATCATATAAGATACAATCCGATGATGCCAAAATTATGATAGAGATGCCCTTAGGCTTACAATACTACTCCTATTTATAGGCTCACTTAGTCGTTACACTTGTTCCACTTCACAGAGTGACTCATTAACTAATTAACTAATTACTAACTACTCCGCATTATCCTCCTTATTGCACTTCGTGACTGGTCCTTTACCCTTGTCGCTGTCCCTTTCGTCACTGAATGTACCAAAACTTGTGCGCCTTAGCCCCGTGCCAACAGACTGTGCTTATATAATCTCACTCTTTTATCCTTCTAAAAACTAAAGGTCCTGAGGGTATCAACGAAAAATAAAAATAAACAAAACATATGGTCCTGCTTTATTTGATCCTAGATATATATACTACAAGGTGGGTTTTTTTTTCTTCTTGGAATTGGAAAGCTAAGCAATCCATTGGAAGTGGGTCACTCTCGTCGACAAGTAGTTTGGAATTCTGTGAGTTGTATGAGCCTGATTTTTGATAATGAAATGAGTATACAAATTCCCCTTTTATTGTGCAATTTGGTTTCCTATATAGGCTATTGTGAGTTCTAATAATGAAATGAGTAATTTTCCCCTTTCATTGGGCCATGCGGTTTCGTATACATGCTATCGTGTATATAGATATTTACAACATTTATGTCCATTAAATGTATGTTGGGTGGTTCAAATGAATGATTGTTACCCTTCCCACCTAGGTTCAATTCTTGTAAGACATAACGCTCATGTTATATTTCCTATATAATGATTGAGTAGATTATATCATTTTGACCATACCATAATTCTCGTGAACATGCAAATACTCAAAAATAGATAATAAACATATCACATATCTTATTTCTTTTATTATGAAAAATAAGTTAAATTAAAAAAAAACAAAAAACAAACTTATATAAATGCTACAATAGTGCCTTTAAAAAAAATCTCCACAGGTTTGGAACAAGAGGTGACTACCCAATTAAATTATTACTTTTCTCATCTCTCATTTTTAGAGATAGACATCCACATGTGCTTCTTATATAGTGTTGGAATTTGGACTCGAGTGGTATTAATATTAATAATTATTTACGTAGCCATTTTTGCTATTTATGTATGTGAGTAATAACTTTAATATTAGGGAAGAAATGACATTATTTAGCCCATATAATTTCTGGAAATTTGAATATTCGACCACCATAAACAACCATTTTAACCTGAAAACCCAATTTGAGAAAACCAGTCTGCTTGGGGATTTTCATTAAGAGGAACTTATTACAATTTGGCCAGCCTTTAAAAGTTTGATGGTTTATAGCAATATAGAGTGCATCTATCTTCCTAAACTCACCCCAAAATATGACGAAACAACGATCTCTACTTAAAAAGGGTCACATAAACGCAAGAGAATCAATAGCAGAAGAGGTAGCCTCTATCTATAATCGCTGGGAATTATTTTAATCGTCAGGTATGTGTGAAGGAACTTTAAGAAAAGAGCTATCAGCCATAATATTCCTCTCTATTTTAAAGGTGCACAAAACAATTGCTTCTTTTGTTTTTTAAATAGAAATCTTGCTCTATTTTAAAGTTTAAACAAGGAGCTTGTCGTGCCTTTTCAGAATATATATCTTAAACAAGGAGCTTGTCCGTGCCTTTCCAGAATATAAAGCTGGTAATTCGCAATTGAAGACTCGTTGGTTTGTTGGAATTAAGAGTGCTTAATAGAGGTTTCTTTTGTCAAAGTGTTTTTTTAAAGCCAATCTGAGCTTTCAATCAAGACATATAGTATAAAACTGAAGGGAATTCAGTGAATTATAAGAAAAGCATTTAGAAATTTTTTTATATTGATTTGAATTCTGAACCATTTAGAAAATATTTTATATTGATTTGAATTTTGAACCTTGAGTTAATTATATTCTAGCATTTGATTTCAATTCATTTGAATTCCAAGGGTTTAGGACCAAAACCTAAATCCATTTTTCCAATAATACCATCAACGTCAACCATCAGACGAAGAGGATAAGTGGCCTGGTAATATCGCCAAAAGAGGATTCTCGGTTGCTTAGGCTTGTTTTTTTTCTATGGGAAAGTTAATTAATCTTATACTCATCTGAAATTTGACTTAGACACTGAGATGGGCTTGAGCCTTGGAATATGCTTGCTAAGCATTTTTATCAAGCACGTCATTTTAGGCTCATAACCTATATTCCAATTATTTTTCCTTACAGTGGGTACATGCCCTATATTTGGTAAAGACGACGTGCTACATTTTCCCAACTAAGTTAGGAACCCCAGTTCTTGGAATAATTTTTGCAGGTGCTTGAGAAATTGAGATTATCTAGAATCATTCTACAAATAAACACAAGCTATGGATCACCAATACGACCATCATCTGACTTTAATCCTTTTTACAACGAGTTTCAATTACGCATGACCCTCTTTTATTAAGGATATTAGTTACCCAAATCAACGATCTCCACGTTCTCATCCATGTAAATGAAACCCCCAAGGTCTGTGTAACGATTGACCTGTCTGCTGGATCATGTGAATCAATATTTTAATCAAATGGAATTGGAGTAATGCTTGAGATGTCCTTTGGATAAGGAGAAACCTTTTCTTTATCAATTCGAATTGGAATTTGATTGATGGAAAGAGGGACATGACATAAGTACAACACCTCCAGCATGTGCCATATTTAGTTTATACGGAGACTTGAAAACTCGGTGAACTTGAAGCAGAAAGGATAAAATTCTTGGATCACTAGGCCTAGAAGGTTGGAGACCCTCCCCTCTGCCTTGTCTTTAGAACCCAACTGCAACTCCAAAATATTTTTCATTAGAAAGAGCAAAAATTGATTTTCGAGCATCATAAAATATATGAAAATGGAGTTATGGGAAACACTGGTGCCAGTCGTTTGATCCCCGCATGGGATATTTCGTGGGCATTTCTAGTTCATAAAACTGCAAACAATTGAAGAGGAAGATGACATCCAGAGCCATGATACGCACCAAGGTTTATTTCTTATAGTAGATGAACTTGTGATAGCAGTACCGTATTTTCCAATCTTATGTTTTAAACTACTCCACAATGATCGACTGAAACTTTGTTAGTCCGTTCATTCTTTTCCAAAATATGAAAGCACTTGCCGTTGCCAATTTGTAGTGCTCCATATCGTAGAGCTCAGATATCTAGTGGTGATAGGGGCGGATGGAAACCATATGAGGAATGTACTGGCTTGTATGCCAATAACAAACACATTTATGGAAAGGCGTAGTCATTAAAGACAAGGAAGCTCCTCCGTACAACATTCATGGCTCAATCCGTACAAAGTTCATGGCTGGGCGTAAACACAGGGGGCGTCTCCTGACATATGACGAAGCCTTGAGAGTCACCATCCCCATTAAACACACCTTCGGCATAATGATGAAGGGGAATGTGATTGTTGTTGTTGTTGTTGTTGAATCTTCCTACCCAAAAAAACCTTTCTTTAGACTTGCAAGCAACTTTTATACAACCACACACAAACAAAGAATGAAATTTTGAAACCAAAACTTCTAAGATTTGGGGTTAGAATTTGATTAGCTTAAATTAAATCGAAGTTTTCTCTTTTTTTATGCTTTATCAAGTTCACACAAGGTGCATGAAAAACAACATATGTAGTCAAGAAAACCATTTCTACTTTATTTCTTATTTGCTAAGTTCACAGGGAGCAGACAAAAAAGAGCATGTGTAGACCAAAAAGGTAAGAAATTGGGACTAAAACATAAAACCAAGCAGAAATATGAAACAATCTGAGAGTTTTTTTTTAATTCCATAAATGTAAACAATATACCTTTGGATATGGTAAAATGACCAAATCTTGGGAAATCATAAACCTTTTTGAAGAAATGAAAAGCATTTTCAACTAAAAGTAGTGTGTTGAATGTAATGCAACACATATATTAGCCCATAATTGCAAAAATATATTAGAATCCATAAATCCTTTGATGCACGTTGCTACATATATTCAATATCTCAATTAATAATGGGAGTGGGTCTTCATAAGTGATATGATACCATGTTCGACTAAAACAAGGTATTTCCACATAGATCAAAAACCTTAAGAAGCCACTCACATAAACATAGTCACAGATTAACACACCAATGTTTTATGTGGTTAGAACCCTTAGAGAATGAAACCATCCACTCCCCCACCCAAATAGCTACATGAGGAAATAAATTAATGCAAAAGGAAAAATAATTCTCATATGAGTTTCTCACAATCGATCATCAAGCAAATGACCCTCCATGCTCTTTAAATATATATCGTGGACAAATCATGTGTTAAGCCATGGATCAATATAACCATTAAAATCAAGGAGAAGATGAACGAGCATATCACTTTATGTCTAGAACATATCATGCTCGTTAATTTACATAAGTAAAAATGATACTAATGCATACTAAAGAAACCCACTTTACCTAAAGACATATTAGAACCAAGTTGATTTGAACTAACTCCTAAGTGTCTAAATATCCTAACATCAACTTTCCTTGTCAAAATAAAAGCATCCTACAATTATTTAGTTTCAAATAGAGATACCTCATGCTAAATGCTTTCCTTTAAAGTGTCCATCAAGAGATCCAATAAATTATCCTATGAAATTTCTCCCCTTTAAGACTCAACTTTTGAAAGTTCTTAATGTGGTATGTAACTAGACCTATTTACCCGATATTTAAGAATTGACTAAAGAAGGTGTTTCTCAAAATGTCCCACTAATTTTCTATTATTCATCCAAAAATACAAACCATGAGACAATAGAGTCATTTTTTACTATCATGAATCCATTGGTACCACACAAATTGACGAATTTCTACATACAAGGATGCAATAGTTACTTTTTGTAAAGTAACCATTTGGAATATCCATGTCATGGGATCATTACAATCAAACTTATGCATATATATCTTAGAAATGAAGGAGTTCCTTGGTACCAAGTTGAACCTATGATTATGTGGATCTTGGAGTACTAATCAGTGATTGTGTGTCCGGGACTCAAGGATCTTATTCTCTCAGTATGATAGGATTTTATCTTGAGATGACTGGGACTCCACCATATTGCTCTCCTTATCCTCCTCTCAAAGAGTTGACTTTTGGGTAAGTATGATACTTATAAATTATAAGTCCCTCCCTCGTGTTTTGAAGTTTCTTTTTGAGTTCATCTTGGATATCCCCTTTGAATGTTTGGAATCCATAATTATTTACCATATTCATTGTTAACACCCCTATCAATGTTCTCGCCAAGGAAGGAAAGGGAATCCCCCTACCGGAACCCTAAGCACTCCCATTGATTTCTTATGCCACATAAAGAGTTAGAAAACCCCAAAATGGCTAAGTATCAATGAATTCCAAGCCAAATTATCAAGCCACAGTGAAAGAAATGATAAAAACAAGGCAAGGGAGTTCTTCCATAATCTAAAGGGATTGAACAGTCGGGATTGAAAAATAGATCGAAATCAACAGCTGGGAAGCGATCCGCAACACACTAGATATGAGTTTCTGAGTCCTGCAATTCGCATTGTGGAGTGTGGATTACGGGAGCTTGATTTTTCCAAAGGCTCAAGTACGATTTTCTAGATATGAGATACATAACACTACTGCGACATTACATATTCATTCATAAACCATGTTTAACCATGTTGCGAAATCATACATTCAATTATATTGCGATAACACATATTCAATCATACTGCGACAAGTTAAAAGAGACAACGACATAGACAAAACGTTCCTTCTCATCACTCATCACATCACAGAATCAGGGATACACATCCGTAGAACCAATACCAGGTCATATCGACAAATCAAAATCAAGATGAAAACGACAAAATATGTCAAAGTTGAGATCAGATAAGATACAACCTGATGATGCCAAAAAGATGATAAAGATGCCCTTATGATTACAACACTACTCCTATTTATAGGCTCACTTGGTCGTTAAACTTGGTCCACTTCGCAGAGTGACTCATTAACTAATTAACTAATTAACTAATTACTAACTACTCCTCATTATCTGCCTTATTGCATTTCATGACTGCCCCTTTACCCTTGTCGCTGTCCCTTTCATCGCTGAATGTACCAAAACTTGTGCACCTTAGCTTTGGTCGTCTACCGGTGTTTGCATATCCACTACTGTTACTGCTATTCTGACATGCATGACAACCCTACGAATATTTTGGTGTAGTGCACAGGGTTGTGGGTATGTTGTAGCTTTGGGTTTGTCCTTCCTCAGGTTCAGGGGTATCCTGGTCGTCCTCTTCGTCGTCGTAGGGTCACTTAGTCCCTTGTGGTCCCGTTCTGCAGTTCTCCATTCTGGTCGCACTAGGACTCTCTCTCTCTATCTCAGTCCTCCTCTTCTTCTCTGACTGGAACCTCACCCCACTTTTCAAGAGACCAAAATATTCCACAGCTTCCCTCACAAATTCGTCGTAGCTCATATCGATATACCCCGCATTGTTCTATTAGACCCGCATCTACGCAGTACCCACAGCCTCCGCACACGCGACCTTTACTCGTCGGAGTTCATCTTCAATATTCCTTTTTCACAAATGAGCATTTTGATCCACAATTGTAGTGACAATAGATACCTTCCTCTGGGTCCCTTAAAGAACTTCCTTTCTACATCACTGTATGATTTAACTGTGTTGACAACAAACTCAGTAATGTATCCTTCCAAAATGATATCTACCCAAACATCGACAGCCCCTTGAAGCTTTGTTGTTAAACTGACTCAATTGCTGGATCAGTTCCGGGGTCCAATAGATTTACTTCTACAACCACTCATCTATCGACCATCTAGGGTTCCGATTTTCTTCCTACGCAAATTCTCATGTCTTTTTATGGAACAAATCCGTGATCTCCGGATTTGTTGGATGCCACAGCATGTCCTCTCTCCTTCGCACGAGGGTCTCGACAAAGGAACCATTTGTTGACACATATCTGTTGACAAGGGTTCACTTCACACAATTATCAACAAGACTCAACGCAATCTCCCATAGATATCGACCCGAAAAGGGGTTAGCCTTTCCAGCAACACCCATAGAGCGAGTGAGGTCACACCTGAGATATCTAAGGGGGATGCAGGAACCACATTTCCACAAATATAAGAGAACATGCATCATTCACATTCAATCACAATGTAACCCGGAGATCGACATAATCATCACTTCGCATCAGAACATGATAATCAGATCTACAGAATAATAGATTATAGAAGCATATTTAACTGATCTGAGATACATAACACTACTGCTACATTACAGATTCATTCATAAACCATGTTTAACCATGCTGCGAAATCATACATTCAATTATATTGTGATAACACATATTCAATCATACTGTGACAAGTTAAAAGGACAACGACATAGACAAAACGATCCTTCTCATTACTCATCACATCGCAGAATCAAGGATACACATCCGCAGAACCAATACTAGGTCAGATCCACAGATCAAAATCAAGATGAAAATGACAAAATATGTCAAAGGTCAGATCAGATAAGATACAATCCGATGATGCCAAAAATATGATAAAGACGCCCTTAGGCTTACAATACTACTCCTATTTATAGGCTCACTTAGCCGTTACACTTGTTCCACTTCACAGAGTGACTCATTAACTAATTAACTAATTACTAACTACTCCGCATTATCCGCCTTATTGAGCTCCGTGACTGGTCCTTTACCCTTGTCGTTGTCCCTTTCATCGCTAAATGTACCAAAACTTGTGCACCTTAGCCCCGTGCCAATAGACCGTGCTTATATAATATCACTCTTTTATCCTTCTAAAAACTAAAGATCCCAAGGGTATCAACGGATAATAAAAATAAACAAAACATATGGTCCTGCTTTATTTGATCCTAGATATATATCCTACAAGGTGGAGGTTTTTTTTTGCTTGGAATTGGAAATCTAAGCAATCCATTGGAAGTGGGTCACTCTCGTCGACAAGTATTTTGGGAGTCTGTGAGTTGTATGAGCCTGATTTCTGATAATGAAATGAGTATACAAATTCCCCTTTTATTGTGCAATCTGGTTTCCTATATAGGCTATTGTGAGTTTTGATAATGAAATGAGTAATTTTCCCCTTTTATTGGGCAGTGCGGTTTCGTATACATGCTATCATGTATATATATATTTACAACATTTATGTCCATTAAATCAAAATGTATGTTGGGTAGTTCAAATGAATGATTGTTACCCTTCCCACCTAGATTCAATTCTTGTAAGACATGATGCTCTTGTTGTATTTCCTATGTAATGATTAAGTAGATTATATAATTTTGGCCATACCTTGATTCTCCTGAACATCCAAATACTCAAAGATAGATAATAAACATGTCACATATCTTATTTCTTTTATTATGAAAAATAAGTTAAATTAAAAAAAACAAAAAACAAACTTATATAAATGCTACAATAGTGCCTTTAAAAAATATCTCCACAGGTTTGGAACAAGAAGCCACTACCCAATTAAATTATTACTTTGCGCATCTCTCATTTTTAGAGATAGACATCCACATGTGCTTCTTAAATAAAAAAGGAAACACAAATCATGGAGATATTTGACATGTTTTGTCTTTCAATATAGTGTTGGAATTTGGACTGCAGTGGTATTAACATTATTAATTATTTATGTAGCCATTTCTACTTTATTACGTAGCCATTTTTGTTATGTAATTATGTCATTAATAACTTTAATATTAGGGCAGAAATGAAATTATTTAGCCCATATAATTTCTGGAAACCTTTCCACATTACATACATGAATATTTGAATATTCGACCACCCTAAACAACCATTTTAAACTGAAAACCCAATTTGAGAAAACCAGTCTGCTTGGGGATTTTCATTAAGAGGAACTTATTACAATTTGGCCAGCCTTTAAAAGTTTGATGGTTTATCGCAATACAGAGTGCATCTATCTTCCTAAACTCACCCCAAAATATGACGAAACAACGATCTCTACTTAAAAAGGGTCACATAAACGCAAGAGAATCAATAGCAGAAAAGGAAGCCTCTATCTATAATCGCTGGGAATTATTTTAATCGTCAAGTATGTGTGAAGGAACTTTAAGAAAAGAGCTGTCATCCATAATATTCCTCTCTATTTTAAAGGTGCACAAAACAATTGCTTCTTTTGTTTTTTAAATAGAAATCTTGCTCTATTTTAAAGTTTAAACAAGGAGCTTGTCGTGCCTTTTCAGAATATATATCTTAAACAAGGAGCTTGTCCGTGCCTTTCCAGAATATAAAGCTGGTAATTCGCAATTGAAGACTCGTTGGTTTGTTGGAATTAAGAGTGCTTAATAGAGTTTTTATTTCAAAGTGTTTTCTTAAAGCCAATCTAAGCTTTCAATCAAGACATATAATGCCAAATATACTTGAGCACAGTATGAATAAAAGTGAAGGGAATTCAGTGAATTATAAGAAAAGCGTTAGAAAAAAATTTATATTGATTTGAATTATGAACCATTTAGAAAAGATTTTATACTGATTTGAATTTTGAACCTTGAGTTAATTATATTCTAGCATTTGATTTCAATTCATTTGAATTCCAAGGGTTTAGGACCAAAACCTAAATTCATTTTTACAATAATACCATCAACGTCAACCATTAGACGAAGAGGATAAGTGGCCTGGTAATATCGCCAAAAGAGGATTCTCGGTGACTTAGGCCTGTTTTTTTTCTATGGGAAATCTTATTGATCTTATACTCATCTGAAATTTGACTTAGACACTGAGATGGGCTTGAGCCTTGGACCATTTTTGCTAAGCATTTTTATCAAGCACGTCATTTTAGGATCATAACCTATATTCCAATGATTTTTCCTTACAGTGGATACATGCCCTATATTTGGTAATGCCCTATATTTGGTAATAGAGCCATTTTTTACTATCATGAGACAATAGAGCCATTTTTTACTATCATTAATCCATTGGTACGACACAAATTGACCAATTTCTACATACAAGGATGCAATAGTTACCTTTTTTAAAGTAACCATTTGGAATATCATGTCATAGGATCATTACAATCAAATTTATGCATATTTATCTTATAAGTGAAGTAGTTCCTTGATACCAAGTTGAACCTATGATTATGTGGATCTTGGAGTACTAATCCGTGATTGTGTGTCTGGGACTCAAGGCTCTTATTCTCTGAGTATGATAGGATTTTATATTGAGGTGACTGGGACTCCACCATATTGCTCTCCTTATCCTCCTCTCAAAGAGTTGACTTTTGGGTAAGTATGATACTTATAAATTATAAGTCCCTTCCTCGTGTTTTGAAGTTTCTTTTTGAGTTCATCTTGGATATCCCCTTTGAATGTTTGGAATCCATCATTATTTACCATATTCATTGTTAACACCCCAATCAATGTTCCTACCAAGGAAGGAAAGGGAATCCCCCCACTGGAACCCCAAGCATGCCCATTGATTTCTTACGCCACAGAAAGAGTTAGAAAACCCCAAAATGGCTAAGTATCGACGAATTCCAAGCCAAATTATCAAGCCACAGTGAAAGAAATGAGAAAAACAAGGCAAGGGAGTTCTTCCACAATCTAAAGGGATTGAACGGCCAGGATTGAAAAATAGATCCAAATCAATGGCTGGGAAGTGATCCGTAGCACACTAGATATGAGTTTCCGAGTCCTACAATCCGCATTGCGAAGTGTGGATTACGGGAGCCTGATTTTTCCAAAGGCTCAAGTATGATTTTTTGAGTTTCGCAACCCTTAATGCGGATTGCGGAGAGGTAATTTTCTAGGAGGCCCGAAGACAAGTTTTTGACCTCCGCATTGTGGATTGCGGATTGCTGAGGTGACTTCTGCAAAATCAGGCGAGGCTGTTCCGAGTTTCACAACCTGCATTGTGGATTGCAGATCGAAAATTGTGTAGCAGAAACAGGGCAAATTTCGGCCGCGGAAAATGAAGAATTTCATAGGGAAATGGAACAATTGGGAGCCGATATGGAGGTATAAGAGAATCATGATCTTTTTGCCTGTCCAAATCAACCTAAAATGGCCCAATCCAAAGGGGTAATAGGTGGCTCTAACGGCCTAATATTCGCCATGATAATGCATAGAGTTTCCCATTGGCACATCCAACAGACTCAGAGGCAGTTGGTTCGAGCAGTTCAACCTGAATGGCCTCGTCCTTTCCAGTTATAGACTTTTTTTGAGTTAGTTAGAAGTTGTTTGATGTTTTGTAAGCCAATAAAGGCATATTTTGAATGAAATCAAAAGAGGGGATGTTTTGGATTCTGAGAGAAAAAACGATCTGCGTATGTATTGCACTCGGACTTTCAATTAATGAGAAGACCCGATTCTGGAGTAGAGATTCTTGTTATGAGTGTTTTGATGTCTTTTATTTCCCGTGCATGTGTTCTTCGTTTGTATTTCCAT
This sequence comes from Larix kaempferi, assembly GCA_027924585.1. Lineage (NCBI taxonomy): Eukaryota > Viridiplantae > Streptophyta > Pinopsida > Pinales > Pinaceae > Larix > Larix kaempferi. The sequence goes on from BSBM01000903.1 coordinate 2,607,166, forward strand.
TGATTGTTTTCTTCTGCAGTATCTAGATCAAGATTACATTGTCTGAAATTCATATTTTATGCTTCAGATGCATATGACTAGGTATTCCACCATTTCCTATTGAAGTTGCGGGTTAGAATTCATTTGCATATGCTCTAGCTCTATGATGGAATGTGTTTCTCTTTCTGCCTTCATCTGCTGATATATTTGACTTGAAGAAACCTCATCTACCTTGCCTCTTCCTCTTAAATTGTTGTCTAAATCAGTAACTTGTGACTACAAATCCATTGAAGTTTGACTCCATGCCCAATGGTGCTCTTTTCCTTAACCTCGACCACCTAAAAAACCCCCCTACAAACCCTTGTCTAAAGGTCTAACCACCACTTTTATCCATATCCATCCCATGCAAATGATGTCCTAAGTGATAAGTAAATTGTGAAAGACAGAGCCCTCTTTGTGGTTGGAAAGGCTAGTTTCCCTCCACCAAACGCTGGTTTGAAAAAGTTTCCTCATGATCCCTTCGGTTGCAACCCAGGAGAATCTTGAGTGATAACATTCCGGTGACCACACTGGGGACTTCTAAAGACCTATTTCCTAGAACAAGAATTTCAAACGTCAAATCAGACCTTTGAGGGAAAACAGAGGATCAACAATTTCAAGGTTGTAACATTTTCAACATTTTCCCTGGCAACTCCAACTTTCAGATTGGCGAATCTTTTGGAATAAATCTGGTTCCCAGAAGGATACCTACCAGAACTCAACCAGATCCTCAACTAGAAAATTTTATATCAGATCCTAAGAAGATCACCAGGAAAGCAAATATAGAACAAATAGGTATTTCCCCATTAACTAGGTCTCTTTCTCTACCTAAAGAAGAAAGCATTGATTTATTTCTTTTCACTAAAGCTAATATCCAAAGTACCCAAGTTTTGATTTCTCCTCCTGCTGTTCCTAGCCATACCTTGGTAGTACCTACTATTACTCCTGATCCTAGGAAAAATCTAGGAGCAATGGCTGCCAGATTTGCCCCTTTAGCTCTCCCTTATAATCTCCATGACTTACCTGTAGGCTATGCCCAACGCCTCATGAGATTTGATGGGGAATGAAATGGTTTTTCACAACAGCATGTAGACCACTTTGCTGATTTTATAGACCTAGAAGAGGTGGATGAAGATGATGTCAAGATGAGGTTATTTTCCCAAATTCTAGCAGGAGAAGTGAAGAAGTGGTTCAAAGCCCTCCCAAATGGAGGAGTTGCTACCTATGAGAGATTTGAACAGGATTTCCTGGCTAGATGGAAGGATAAACAAAATCCTCTCCAAATTATCACTCAGTATGAAAATACAAAGAAAACCAATGTTGAGACTGTCCAAGAGTTTTCATCCAGATTCATGAGAATGTATAATTCTATCCCTGTGAACATCAAGCCTCCCGTGGGAGTAGCCAAGCTTCATTATGCTAATTGTTTTGACAATGAATTTTCTCTCATGTTGAGAGAAAGGAGATATGCCACTCTATCTGATATGTTAAAATATGTTGTAGAAGTAGAAGCTAATTTGATAGTCTCAGGTAAAATGAAGCACATAAATGAAGCGGAGAAAAAGAGATCTAATGAGGCAGTCCAACCTTCCACATCCCAATCCATTGATACCAGATTTGAATATATGATGAGGACTATGGAAAGGCTGGTGGATAGGATTTCCCTTGACAATATAACTCCTTCCAGAGAAAACCCAGAGCCTCAAGCTCAAAATAAAAATTATAGGATACCTCCTACCCCACAAGGAAGACCAAGAGAGCCAAGGGATCCTAGAAATGCTGAGAATCATCCAATCATACCACCTTTTGCTGAGAACCTAATAATATAAGAGGAAGAAGATGGAAACCATGATGATCAAATCCACCTTTTTGATTAGATCCAACCCCAATTCTATTTAACTAAAGAGGAACATGACCAATCCTCCCTGCAGTTAGATAGAAACCAAGAAGAATTAGAATCTGATCAATACCAAAGAGGCTTCCAAAATGCAATCTATGAATTTCAGAGGCAACATAATTTGAGAGGTAGGAAGGTAACCGTGGACCAAGGAAAGGATATTGCTGAGCCATCTTCTTCTCAACCACAAAGAAAAGAAGCCTCCAGGAAGGGTGACCCAAAAAATCTAATCTCTGATAAGGTAATTGAGAAGGGGGAAGAAGTTCCTAATAAGGGCCCAAAAGGGAGAGATGAAGTGTGATGAACCTGCAATAATTAATTAATGCAAATACACGAGATATCAGAAATAATAGAACTCAGAATCACTTTTATATTGATCATGGGCCACTTCGAGGGGGCAACCTCCTTTGATCAAGCTCAATACAATTAACTTCACGGTGCCTTCAATGACCTCAACACACACTTATATACTAAGTCTATGCCCAATACTATGAGTCAAAACCATGGGACATATAATACTACGAGACGACTTACAAAGCATATGCGTCCAATACTATGGGTCAATACTATGGGCTAATATAAACTACGGATCAACAAATACTACAGGACGACTTACAAAGCATATGCGTCCAACAACAATATACTAGCATAGTAAAGAGAATGGTTGACATAGGTTCCTAACAACCCCTCTCCCTTAGAAAAAGCTTTGTCCTCAAAGCTTTGGTTGGAGAAATTGTTGCAGAATTTGAAGGAGTGGTTCCCCGGTAGCATCCTCGGGTTGCATTTCGGGCCACTGACGCCTTTGGAGTGTCAAGGAGGATTGCTTGGAAGGATGTAGATGAAGAAGAACCCTGTCAGCTGCGTGGAAAATGCGCTCAGAACGGTGCTAATCGGCTTGTTGTTTTAGGCGAATTCTGGCCATGTGAAGATTGTCCTGCAGAATGAGAAGAATCTGATCACGGTATTGAAGAACCGAGTCAATTTCCTGGACTGGGGAGCTGCTAAGGGTGTATGGAAGAAGAACTGGCGGTGTTTTTCCATAGAATGCTTCATATGGTGTCCTTTGATATGTGGTATTGCACCACTAGAGTGATGCTAGGAAATCCATAGAAATAGTTGGCCAAAGCTGTGTAGGGATGGGAAAAGGTTTGAGCAATCCCGAAAGGAGTGTCATTTCACCCTTGTTGACTGGGAAAGTATCATCGTCAGCCACCATCTGTTGAATTGTCGTTTTTAGTCCCTGCCAAAAGAAGTTACATTGTTCCCGGTCATACATTTTGCAGAACCCAGAGTGCCCTGATGATGAAGAAGCATGGAGTTCATAGAAGAGATAGCCCTGTTGAACATATTGCAACCAATTTGGAACAAGCAGAGAAAGAGCTGTAAGAGAAACTGGGTCATCAATTGTGCGAGAAGGAGCATCTTCCACCATATTGTCCTTACCCTTCTTGTAAGTGATCACATAGGGATAACCCATGAGTTGGATAACCCATTTCAGGTGGGTTGGGGAGGAGACCCATTGTTCCAGAAAATTTTCCAGACTCTGGAGATCAGTCTTGATGCAGAAATAATTCCCTAATAGGTATGGCTACCACTTCTATACTGCATGCAAAATAGCCATCATTTCCTGCTGAAAGGTATATGTGGCTAAATTCTTACTGGAAAGGTCTCTTGAAGGCAGCAAGCGCATTGGTTCAGCAAAGATACCTGCATATCTATCCAAGGAAGTAGTGGAGACTGTTGATGGGTGCATCTGAATGGAATTGAGCTGAGCAATGACACCATGTGAATTCTTCTTAAGGATTTTTTCCAGGCGATGTGAACTGATGATGCAGAGAGACCCTGGTTGTAAGCCCATAAATTTGTGTTGTGCCCCATTGACTTTAAACTGCATCCAAAGGTCAGCAAAATCCCATAAAATGGGGCCAAGTGTACGTAACCATTGAATGCCCAAAACCACATCACATCCGCCTAAGGACAAGGCAAACATGTTAGAGCGTAGGTTATAATATTCCATAGAGATACGCACATTGTGACACTTCCCCTTGCAAGGTAAGGTGCCCCCATTGGCAATCATGACTTCAAAGTTGGAGCAAGGATGGACAAAACAATCATCCTGTTTGGAAATCCGAGGGTCAATGAAGTTATGAGTGATACCAGAATCAATGAGTATGGTAAGAGGGATCTTCTTGAAGTATCCCCTGACCCGCATTGTTTGTGGGGTGGTGACGCCGATTACAGCATGGAGAGAGATCTCGGGTGGGTCGTCCTGAGATGGGGTGTCAACAGGAGGGTGTTGAATGTCGACCTGATCATCTACTATATCTATAGCTTCTTCACCAAGTTCTAAAGCAGGCGGAGAATCCACATCCAAGAGATAGAGCTTTTGTTGAACACATCTATGTCCCCGAGTGAATTTCTCATCACAATTATAGCAAAGCCCTTTTTCTCGGCGTGCCTGCATTTCTATTTCAGACAAATATTTGATAGGAGTTGGTTGAGGAGCAGGCGTGATGGGAGGTCGTTGGGAACCCATATTTCTGAAGGGAACAAAGGTGGGTTTGGAGCATTGTTGAGCTGCGATCTTGTCCTCGGCCAGCTTAGCCAACCCTAGGACTTCCATCATTGTGTTGGGACAAAACATTTTGACCTCTGAGCGGATTTCATCCTTGAGACCACTGATAAAACAACTCCTGTAGAATTCATCAGACAATCCTTCTGTGTGATTGGCCAATTTCTCAAATTCTGTCTGATACTCTCTCACTGTGCCAATTTGGTGAAGTTTAGTGAATGCTCCTGTGAAATCATCAAAAGCACTAGGACCAAATTGTGGCAAAAATCTGTCCAGTTTGGCTCGGGATGAGCTTTGATGTACCAACGGTACCATTGAAGGGCTTCCTGTTCCAAATGAAAGGATGCAAGTGGAACTTTCTGGGCATTAGAAGTATTATGCAGACTGAAATATTGTTCTGCTCGATATATCCATCAAGTCGAATCAGTACCATTGAAGCGAGGAAAATCAAGCTTCGGCCCATGAAAATTGCTGGAAGAAGAGAACCTGGTGGTTGCAAAAGATTCTGGCTGTCTGGTATTGTTCATGGCTGAATGCTGAAGATGGAGGCTGAGAAATTTTTCATCCAGATCTTGGAGTTTGGTTTGGATGGCTGCAAGTGCTTCCTCCATGGTGTGTGCTCCTGCACGGGTGACAACCATAACCAGTGTTTTTTTTTTTTTTTTTTTTTTGGTAGAATGGGTAGAAAAACACAAACAAAAGCTGATTTAGTAAAGGGAAATTTGGATTGGGGAAACAATCTGATGGGTAATTGGGGTTTGACTAGATTTTGGACACTGTCGAAAGGACAAGAAAGCAAAAAGGAGGATTTCAGAAACAGGGTGATAGAATGAGAAAATTTGGCAGAGAGGGACAAAGAAGCAGAATTTAGAAAGGAACTCCGTGGTAAAATTTGAAGGTGATTGGGTGAAATCCGAGGAAGTTATGGCAAACCCTAAAAATAGACAAATGTGGGATTTCAGGATTTGGGAAGGGGAATTGGGGATAGGGTCCTCAGGAATGAAAGATGCAGAATGGGATGACAGGGGTTCCCCAAAAATTTCAAGGGAAACAGAGTGAAAACAAGGGATCTGGAACGATGACTGGATCTGGAACAACTTTCAGAATAGATCTGAAACGACGACTGGATCTGGAACGACTTTCAGAATAGATCTGAAACGGCTAGATCTAGAGCGGAACTGATCGGCAACAGTTCAACTGAAAATAGATATGGACCCCAGGTATGTATGGCTTCCTAACAGTTCAGGTGTTTCACTCGGCCACCAATGCTGTCTGACAGCTTGCGTATTGGGGCAGTACCCCTCACTCCACGGCTAGGTAAAATTGATAACTGCTTTGCCACAAATGACAGCTCTTCGTTTACCTCATGGGTGGGAACTAGTCAATCAGGTAGGGGTCGTTTCCCTTTTCGCTGGCAGGTCCTTTCAATGGGCCAGCTACTTTGGGGTTCCTGTGGTACTCCTCACAATGATTTTTAGGGCTTATGCCCAAGTATTTCCCAGAGTTAAGCGGATAGGGATTATTCCCAAATCCGAAGCTGCAACAGATGCGAAAAAAAAAATTTGGCAGAAATTCCACCCAACGAGCCCAAGAAAGTGCTCTGATACCAGATGTAATGAACCTGCAATAATTAATTAATGCAAATACACGAGATATCAGAAATAATAGAACTCAGAATCACTTTTATATTGATAACGGGCCACTTCGAGGGGGCAACCTCCTTTGAGCAAGCTCAATACAATTAACTTCACGGTGCCTTCAATGACCTCAACACACACTTATTTACTAAGTCTATTCCCAATACTATGAGTCAAAACCATGGAACATATAATACTACGGGACGACTTACAAAGCATATGCGTCTAATACTATGGGTCAATACTATGGGCTAATATAAACTACAGATCAACAAATACTACGGGATGACTTACAAAGCATATGCGTCCAACAACAATATACTAACATAGTAAAGAGAAGGGTTGACATAGGTTCCTAACATGAAGGTAATGTAAAGACAATAGAAAATATCCATTTTGCTTTCAGTTTAAAGAATGAAATATCTAGTATTAAAATCTCAATTCCTTTAAATGGGTTGGTAAAAAACTTAGTACAAAGATTAGATTTTGAAAGTAGTGAATGGAGAAGAAGGAAAGCATCCTGATACTCTCAATTTGCATGATGACACACCCACTCTTCTGTTTGGTCCCCATGTTGAAAGTGCTCCAGAGGATGATGTTCCTCCCTTCTATATTAGCCTAAACATGCATGATCTTATACTACACAATGCTATTGTAGATTCTGGAGCTTCACATAACCTCATGCCAAGATCAATGGTGGAGAATCTAGGGTTACAAGTCACAAGTCCCTATAAATATCTATTCTCCTTTGATTCTAGAAGGGTCAAATGTTTAGGGATGATTAAGGACATGGTGGTCTCACTGACCCAAATACCTCAGAAGAATGTAATCATGGATGTGGTAGTGGATGATATTCCACCTAAGTTTGGGATGTTATTATCTTGGTCTTGGGCATCGAAATTAAAAGGAACTCTACAAATGGACATGTTTTATGCTACCATCCCTATTTTTGGGGAAAATAGGAGATTATACAGGGAGCATAGTTTGTCTTATGTAGTGAGTAGTAAGAGTAAGCCTGACCATCCAATTTTTGCTGTAGAAACTGATATAGGGACCTCAGTTTTCTGTTATGATCTTGGTTTAGAAGAGAAAGGTGTGAAAATTACTAATATGCCCAAGACAAATGATAAGTCTAGTAATGAGCAAGAGATACAATGCATTGAAATCTCAACAAACCTAGAAGGCAGTGGTCAACAAAGGGAGAAGGGCAATGATGAAAAATCAGAGTTAGAAATGGAAGTTGCAGCCACAGTCCAAAAAGAAGGTCACTGGGTTATGAGATTTGATGGAGCTGTGAATAAAGAAGGAGATGGGGCATGGGTATGGATCATCCCTCCAGATGAAGGAAGTCAATGCACCAGATTACATACCTTCAAACTAATGTTTGACTGTTCCAACAATGTGGAAGAATATGAATCCCTGTTGTTGGGTCTGAATGCATTCAAAGATCTAAGAGCTAAAAAGATCAAAGTTTATGGAGATGTAGAGCTCATAATCCAACAAGTGAATGGAAATTATGAGACTAAACATCTCAGAATGAGGGATTAAAGAAATGCTGTGTGGGATATGTTTGATAATTTCTTCACAGAGCATTATATTTCTTTCATTCCTAGAGAGAAAAATACAATAACAGACATTTTGGCCAGCTCTGCAAGCATATTTCAACTCTTTTCCTATCCTACCAAAGATTACATGATAAATATAAAGCATAGACCCTCTGTTCCAGAAAATACGAAACATTGAAAAATATTTGAAGATGATCAACAGATCAAGTATTCCTAGACATGACTGAGGAATTTTCCAACACCCAGATTGATCAAGACGATTTCTTGCGTGATGAATGGGAACCTGACCCACCAGAGCTCCTAACCACTTTGGGAGATAAAGAGATCCTACAAGTGAAGAGAAATTATATACCCAAAGGATTGGTGCCATTGGAGAAACGTTTTGATGAAAATGATGTGGCCAAAAATCACAAGGTTTCTCCAAACCACAGTGAAGTGGAAGGCTGTAACATTGGCAATGATGAAGAGCCCAAAATTGTCAAACTGTCAAAGTATTTAACCCCAGGCACTAAATATGACTATGTGGATCTAATGAGAATTTTTTTTGATGTTTTTGCATGGTGCTATGAAGACTTGAAAGAATATGACACTACCATCATCCATCATACCATACCAGTCAAGACAGGTGAGAAACCCTTCAAGTAGAAACTAAGAAGGATGAATCCTATGCTGCTCCCTCTGATATAAAAAGAAGTGAAGAGACTGTATGAAGCCAAAATCACAGTTTCGCTAATATTTTCAAGGTGGGTAGCCAACATAGTCCCAGTGAGAAAGAAAAATAGGGAAATCAGACTCTGCATTGACTTTAGAAATATGAATAAAGTATCCCTAAAGGACAACTACCCGTTGCCCAAAATGGACCATATTTTACAGAAGGTTGTAGGGGCAGTAAGGATTTCCATGCTTGATGTATTTTCAGGGTACAATCAGATTAAGGTACAACCAGAAGACCAAGACAAGACAAACTTTACCACCCCTTGGGTTCTAATGGTTCCGAGTTCTAGTTCTCAATCTCTCGACAAAAGATTATCCAGGAATCCTCAAGCTCAGGATTTATAGCAGAAGATTTTGGCACGGGGGAATGGGAAGTAGATGGCCGCATTAAAGACTTATTTGACGAGGAGAATAAATGGGAATGACAGGTTGTTGGTGCCTCGACGGTTGCGTTCCAACTTTGCTGTCGTACTAGTCAAACATCCTGACTACTTTTATTTGTTGCTTCTATGTTGGAGGGATGTCGGTGTGTTTCTTTTGTTTTGTCATGCCGGCCATAATTGGGCTGGCGAGGTCGATGAGCACGTTCATCCAGTATCTGTTGGCTAATTATTTCTTGTCGGTGCCTCTCATGTCGGCGGTCATGCGTCGGTCTCTTTTCACTTCGATCCTTGCTTTCGCCAGTATTGCTCGTCCAGTCCCTTGTCATCATGTATTTGATATAACTTTCTTTTAGATGAATTGCTTATAACACTTTTCTCTCCAAGGTTGGTTACAACTGTTTTTTTTTTAAATGCGTCATGTCTTGTAGCGCTTAAGTCGGGTGCCATTAACAATTTTCTTGAAAACACTACCTTGTAACGTCTTCAATCGGACTGACCCATTGGGATTGATAGTTTCGACTATGTAAGGACCCATCCACTCTATGTGCAACTTCTTGGGTTTTCCCTTAACGCGGTTATTATATAGAAAAGCTAAGTCACCAACTAACATATTTTTTGCTTGATGTTTCGATCGTGCCATGATTTTTGTTGTTGTTTCTGGATCACTTGGTGCTCGATTGCTATCTGTCCGGACTTGTCGAGCCTCGACAGTTGAATAAAGCGCTCTTTTTGTGCATCTTCGACATTAATATGTAATAATTCTGCGATTCTTGGAGCTTGTCGTCGAAAATGAAAAGGACGACTGCTTCTTGCCCATAGACAAGCGTGAAAGGTGTTTGGCCTGTTGTTCTCTTATACGCTGTTCTGTATGCCAATAGAACAACAGGTATTTTATCATCCCAGTCATCTTTATCCATTTTGCACATTTTCGTCAGTCCTTTGGTGAGTGTTTTATTGAATGCTTCGATGACGCTGTTTGATTGTGGGTGATATGTTGTACTTATTTTATGCTCAATTTTAAATTCTTTTTTTAGTGCGTCAATAGTTTTACAGACAAAAGGAATACCTTGGTCATTGATTAAAGTCAGTGGGAATCCGAATCATGTAATGATATTCTCATAGATTAATTTAGCAGCAACTTCATTGGAACATGTTTCGACCAGTTCTGCTTCTTTCCATTTAGTGACGTATTCTACTGCAGTGATAATGTAACGTGGACCTGTATGTCTGCCAATTACTGGAAAATGTCCAATAAAGTCAATTTCCCATAGCTCAAATGTTTGGCAGAGGTCGACCCGTGCGTTGACATTTATCACATTTGTTTACAAACTATCGACAGTCTTTGTGAACTGTCGGCCACCAAAGTCTAGCCTGCAGAATCTTTCTCACTGTTATATCAACATGGTAGTGTCCTCCTGCAGGTCCGTAGTGTGCTTCTGAAAGTATGCTTTGTCGCTCATGTTCAAGTGCACACCATCGCAATACATCATCTAGGCCAAGTTTGTACAAAATCCATTGATGAGAGTATAAGATGCAGCTTTCATTGCAAGAATATTATTCTTCTTCTCTGGCATTCCTTCCGGACCTTGTTCGTCCTCAAGGAATTGTGCGATCTATGCAAGTTCCAGGGGGACATATTCGATTCTAAACAGATGTGCATCTGACATATCATATTCTATACCTGTCGGCTCCTCTCCGATGTCAATTCTTGACAAGTGGTCTGGTCCAACATTCGCCTTCCCTAGTTGGATAATTACTTCAAATTAAAACTCCTGGAATAATAATATCCAACAACATAATCTCCCATGATGCAATGGTTTATTGAATAAATAATTCAAGGCTTGATGGTTTGTGTAGAATACAAAAGGATTAGCCAATAAGTAATGTTGGTATTTCTGCAGTGCAAATACCATACCTAATGCTTCCCTTTCTGTGGTAGAATAGTTCCTATATGCTTTGTTCAGCTTCCTGTTGCTGAAAGCATTAGGGTAGTCCATTCTATCATCTCCAGGTTGTGTTAAGATAACATCGACTGCTATTTCGGATGCATCAATATGGACATGAAACTTAATCGACCAGTTTGGAAAACGTAGGATGGGTGCTTCGACAAGTTTTCTCTTCAATATGTCGAATGATGTATTGCACTCATCAGTCCACTTGTACTCCTGATTTTCTCTCAACAATTCTTCCAGAGGATATGTCATATCGGAATAGTGTCTGATAAACTTTCTGTAATATCCCGTATGACCCAACAAGATTTGAACTTGTTAAGGATTAACTGGGGGCTTCAAGTCGAGAATGATTTTTATTTTGGCATAGTCGACCTTGATGCCTTATTTACAAACTACATGGCCCAGTAGTATTCCGATAGGAGTCACAAAGATACACTTCTTTATGTTCAGCGACAATTGGATCTGTCGACAACGTTCGAGCATTAACCGAAGCCATTTACAATGGTCTCTCAACATAGAGTAAATTTCCCAATCATCAAAATAAACAACCATCGTTTTGTAGATGTACTCTTGGAAGGCCTTGACAACAATACAAGAAAAGACTGCCGGTGCATTTTTTAGATCAAATGGCATGACTTTATAAGAGAACGAACCAAATTCACACACAAATGTGGTCTTCTTTTGATCTTCTTTGGATATAGGTACTTGGTTGTACCCGGAAAATCCATCCGTGAATGAATAACACTAGTTTCCTGCAACTTCATTTATGATTTCGTCGGCAAACGACGTAGGGAATGGGTCAGTGAGTGTTACTTTATGGCGTTTGCTAAAATAGACACAAATCCTCAGTCATGTCAGGTCATGCTTCTTCAGTTGAACCACCATTGGACTCGCCCATTCTGATTGATCAATGGGGTATATAATTCTGGCTTCAAGCATACTTTCAATCTCCTTCTTCACAATGTCTTTGTATTTATGCGCGAGTTTATAAGGTCTTTTCTTCACCAGTTTGGCATTTGGTCGGATGTCAATATTCATTTCATCCATCTCCTGCACAAGTCCTTTCAAGTCTTTATAGTCGCGTGCAAATGCATCCTGAAATTCTTTAAGGAGGCTGGTGATTTCTGCAGTCTTCTCCTCATTCTAGTAATCGCCAATTTTTTCCATCTTAGGTTTGTCGTCATTTGACATATCAACTTCTTTGATTTTAACCTTTGCGTCCATCCACTCTAGGGTGCGACTGTCATTGATTGGTCGCTCGCCTTCCTTCATCTATGTGAATTGTGGCGGAAAATATTTTTTCTGATAGTCTTTCTGCCTCATCTTTTTCTTCAATCTCCACATTGAAAGTTGTTTTGACAGGCTTTGATGTGGCAGGGTGATCTTCTCTCCACTGAAATATTTTTCCGACTGATTTTTGTGTCTCTAAGCGTAGTCATGTCGAATGTTGGATCTCCTTCGACTAAATATTATGTCAGGAAGCTGCTTGTCGAATAATTTGCTTCTTTTCTGCAGGTACATTTTCTGTCGGCTGCAGAAATTATTTAATTTGGTTTTTCACTTCTACCAGCTTCTCCTCCTTCGGGGAAAATTGGAAGTCTTTGATGAAGTTTTCTTTAATTTCTTTCCATACGAACGTCTCTCCTCTCGCTTCTTCCATTTTATACCATTTATTCGACAAGTCGGTGAGTGTGGTTGGAAAGAGGTGCGGCCAAGCCATTTCATCCTTGTATCCCAGTCTTCGCCATTCTTTTTCGCATTTGTCGACGTGGGCCTCAAGATCTTGTCCTTGAGTGAAAGTTGGGATATCTTCCTGAGCTATTAACTTCTTGCCTCCAAAGCGTTCAACAAAATATGTCAACGCGCTGGTCCATGTTTGGAGTCGTGATTGATGAGTATCCCACCATATCGCAGCCTGTCCCATGAAAGTCTCGACTAGACTCTGTAGTCTTCCTTGTTCACCGACATGTTTTGATACTTCCTCGACATGTGCTATCGTCGATTATCGTTCTTTATATCGTAGCACAGGATGATGTGCAGGTTCAATCTTTGCTACTGCAAGAGTCGGATATTCACGAATTTTCCATTCGAATATTTTTGGGATGGTTGAGACCAAGAAACACTTCTTGAGTTGTTTTTTCAAGATTTGTTTCACTGTCCAGCATTTTTTTGCGTGAAGATCATAATTTTCCATCTTCCAGTCATAAAGTTCAGCATTGGAATTATATCCGACTGAAGCAGGGTCTCCCAAATGGATTTCCCCCTGAGAATTTGGTTCAATATAGTCTTCATTGTTGTCTATTCTATAAATATGTCTGATATCATTATCATCCTCAACAGGTTCAGACCAAGGTGCTCCCTGAGATGGGGAAATTGGTATTATTACCTTTTGACGGATGCCTTTTAATTTGATGCGCCCCTTATCAAGTGATATCAAAGCCTTCATCTTTCGGTCCCATGGTCGGCCAACCAGGGATGGAAAATAACTTGCGTCATGCTTTGGATTTATGATTTCAAAATCGATTTTTGTCCTTATTCCCTTAATGGATGTTTCCACTTCTCTCCAGACTCCAATTGGCTCAATGAAAACTTGATCTGCGAGCTTTAGATAAATTCCTGAACCTTGCAGTACTGGTTGACCTAATTGGTCCCAAGTATCACAAGTCATGATATTAACTTGAGAACCAAAGTTGAGTACGACTTGTCGGCCGCGATATCCATGTATCTAGAGGTCGATGAGTGCGCCGACATCGTTTTTGTCTTTTTGATTCAGTCGGAAAATGTTTTTAGCTTATCTTTGCACGATAGGTTTATTTTTTATTTTATGCAACAAGTCAATTAGTTTTCCCACAGCTTCATCTTTAGAAATTAACTTAACCAATTCGTTAATTGCTTTGTGTCGACTTTCTTCATTGTCTTCCTGTGCTTCCAAATCAAAGAATATGTCGGATGCATTTTTATACAAATATTTTTTCTCAATAGGATTTGGATAATCCTCTTTACTTACTACTTTTCTTATTGGATGTTTATCTTGACCAATATGAGTGCCCTATCTAGTTACAATTTGCAAATTTTTAGTTCAAATCACATCACATTTCAGTACATAAGACAAGACGTTAACATTCTTTTTATTCGTGATTTTTTCAATCATAGTAGGACAATCCTCTAAAAAGTGATCGCCTACTCCACATTTAGTACAAAATTTTAGATTAGTTCTATCTTTATATGGACATTTCGCATGGTGATGATCTTCACCGAGACAGGTGTAACATTGGCCAGGTTGGTGAGGTCAGCCATCGCGTCCGCCATTGCCTCGACCCTGACCTGGGTATCCTACGCAACAGTTATAGTTATCATTCTGCCGATCATATATTCATCCATCATATCGTGGGTATCTGTCATTTATGTAATTGCGGTCATAACAGTCATTCCTTCCATTTCTATCATTGCAATCGTATTTGTCGTGTCTGTCATTTCTATCATGTCGCTGCTCGACATAATTTGTTTGGTACACTGCATAATAGTTCTGTTTGTTTTTCAAGTTTAGATGACATTCTGTGATAGAATGAGTGTCGACTTCACATATATGACACCACTTTGCTTGTTTATTTTTCATATTATATGGGCAGTTGTCTGGCTTGTGTAAGTCATAGTCTTGACATATATCGCAAAAGCATCTTGATTGAACAAATTTGACATCTTGTCATCGCTTCTCGATGCAACAAGAGTCCTTGTGATGTCCTGCAGTGGAGAATTTCCTTGCATGCTATCCAATCATTCTTCAATGTGTCTATCGATGGAGACCAAGAGATACTCGTCATCCATTTCAATCTCCAAAGCCTTTTCCAAGGCATCTTCATATGAATTGACACTTTTCCAGCGGACGTTCACTTTAATTTTTCTAATCAGTCCAACAACGAACCATTTGATTAAAAATTTTTCTTCAATTTCGTAGTCAATCTAGTTCAAGAGATCTTTAAATTTCTTATCGTATTCCTTCACAGTCTCCGTCGGCCTCTGGACTTTTGTCCTCAATTTTTCAGCAACCAAGTATTTTTCATCCGAAGTCTCAAAGAAAGACATGAAGTGTTGTTTAATTTGGGCTTTGGTTGCATTCGGTGTTTTGTTGATGTACCCCATGTACCATGTAAGTGCTCTCTTTCTCAGGGATCCAACAAACAGGGCCAACTGACGTTCTTCATTAGTGAGTTGATTGGCTGTCCAAATTGATTCGCAGACTAACCAATGTATTTTTGGATCTTCATCACCTTCGTAGAACGAAAAGTGAGCTGTCATATGTGACATGTTTGCTTCTATTTCGACCGCAAAATTATCTGGTGGTATTGGCGGATTATCACTGGTGACAAAATTAGGTGTTTGTTTGATCTCAATGGGTACCATATTCCACTGACTCTCAAGAGTGCATTCCTTTCCTTCAACGCCAATGTCTGGAACTTCTAGTTCTTCACTGGGTCTTGGAAATCTATTTTCTTCAATTGATCCAGTCGAAATCTAGGCAAAATTCTGTGCTATCTGGATTTTGATACTCTTCGGACTTTCTAAAGTACTCAATGAATCGCTTAATGATGGTAGTGGCGGGGGGGGTGCTTCCGCATGATCTGAATAGAGTAAGTGAAAACTTCTGTTGGAGAAGTTGGGTTGAAAGGTCACCCAGTTTCCTTCTTCAGGTCGATGAATCAACAATCTGTCGAATTCATCACATTTGTTACTGTGTCGAATCCAAATTCCTGACTGGCCAACGTGGAGTCCTAGGTCTTCTTTGAAAATGTCTTGCACTCAAACACTCTGAGCTAACTGCAACGGATAAGGGGGTGTTCGTACCTCATGTATCTGAACTTGGAGAGCACTACCTCACTCCATCCACAAGTCCTCGTCCATCGATGACAGGTCGTCATCGACGCCCCTTTATTTGCGGGCTCGACTTAGCTCCGATAGATTCCTTCTGCATCTGTCATGACACCCGATCCTCGCTTCTTCCAGAGAGCACTGGCTTGCTCCCTCAACTCATCATGCCACTTCTTCCTTTTTTCTCTTTCAATTTTTTGGATGTCCAGAGTGATTTTACTGCTCATCGTTCTGTCTTTGTCAAATTTATTGGATTTCTCACTGCTGGTCATATCGTCTTTTTATATGTCGACCTTCATCAATTCTCTACTCCATCAAAACATGTTTCGTCACCCCGCCAATGTCGGCCCGAAGTTCTCTAGGAAACTGGGGAAGTGCAGGACGTCATTTTTTCAGAAAATACTCCCGTTCACGCTCATGTACAAATTTTTCCCACTGCCATTCTTTTTCCTCCCAATTTGAGTTTGGAAGGGGCGGGAGCAATAATGGTCGTGTTTTGACACTGTGCGTAGCAGCTTTTTCGATCAAAAATTTGAACAAAAGAGTCAGCAAGGAACACAAGAAATGGTTAGTAAGGTTGGTGAAGAACCTTTTCCTTACTTCGTTGACAAATACTTGCTCTTCGATCACCCGTTCTTCACAGAACTCGTCAGCAATCCTCTCGTGCCATTTGGACAGATTTGTACGACCTCCGTTAATCAGCTTCAAAATCAACTTTCCCTCCTCTTCATATGTTGGTCTTCTCATCCAACGGCTTCTTTAGCGCGAACGGCACGGATTCTACGAATTTTTCATGAGACTCGGTAAATAACTTCTTCCTTGCTTGAGCAATCGTCAACTTGTTTCTTCTTGCATAGTTTTGCAGATAGTTAGCAATCTTCTACTCCCACCATTCTTTGATCTCTTGTTCTGGTATCATTGATCATGCTCGCTACTCTTTTGATTAATGCATCACTGGAAATGGAACCAATTTTGTAGTCGAGGGGGTTGCATTGTTACCAGTGATACATAATATATTATACAATCATGCACAAGACACAGATACAAGTAGAAAATATGTGGAGAGAAGCGCAAGCCTTTATTACTCAACAATATGTAGAACATTACACAGAACAGATCTAAGTTAACCCAGTACATCGGCTCACAAACACACACACACACACACATATATATGGTTTACATTATGTTATGTAACTGTCTTATCGATTCAACCGACCGACATAACCTTAATGGTCGACAGAATCATCGACATACATCACAACAGGTCAGGCGGGGGATCCTAGTTGACAGGCCGACTTAGGCTCCTCCAACACATGTCGACGGGTTGTGTCGACCCATAACATGTCAATTTGGTTAGTTGAACTGACAAACGGTTATGTAATTGTCTATCAATTGTATAAATAGGCCGGTGATCCGATCTAAAGATAAATAGAGTATGTTCATATATGTAACTCTGTTGATAATAAAAGGCTTGTTGCTTCGTCTCTCATCCCTTGTTATTGTATCTGTATCTTTGTAATTTCTTGCATAATATATTATAATATGTATCACTGGTAAACATGCGACCCCCGTGACTATAACATTGGTTTCGTTTCCGGTGATGCATGTATAAGATGAAGCGAGCATGATCAAATGATATCTGAGCAAGAAATTAAGGATTGGTGGGAGAGGAAGATAACAAATTTCCTGCAGAAATATGCTAGAAGAAACAAGATGACGATTATTCAAGCAAGAAAAAAATTCTTTTCCGAGATGCATGAGAAATTTGTAGAGTCTGTGCCGCTCGCGTTGAAGAAGCTCCTGGATGAAAATACCAGCAAATAAAAAAGAGCGACAATTAATTCAAATGTTGATCAACGGAGGCCGTACAAATCTATCAGAATGGTGCAAACAAGTTGTCGACGAGTTCTGTGAAGAATGTGCTATTGAAGAGCAAGTGTCTGTTGACAACGTGAGGAAAAGGTTTTACAACGACCTTACCGACCAGTTTTTGTTTTCTTTACCGACACTTCTGTTAAAGTTCCTGATCGACAAAGGTGTAGCACATATTGTCAATACTCGACCCCTGTTGTTGCCACCACTCCTGAACTCGAATTGGGAAGAGACAGAAAGAAAGTGGGAGAAATTCGTACAAGAAAGGGAATGGGAATATTTCTTGAACAAATGAAGTGTTGCACTTACCCAGTCGCCTAAAGAAATTTGAGCCGACATTGGGAGGGTAGCCAGAAAATTTTCCTGATGGAGTAGATGCATGACAAAAATTGACAGATGAAAAGACGACATGACCAACAGTGAAAGAACGAAAAAATTTGACAATAGAACAATGAGTCACAAAATCACTCCGGATATCTAGAAGATTGAGCGGGAGAAGAGGAAAAAGCAATGTGAAGAGCTAAGGGAGTAGGCTAGTGCACTCCAGAAAAAATGGAAGTCGAGTATCATGACAGATGAAGAAGGAAATCTGCCAGAGTCGAGTTGAGCTTGAAAATAAAGAGGTATTGATGAAGACCCGTCGCCGATGGATGAAGAATTGTGGATTGAGCATGATGAATCTCTCCAAGTGAATATACCCGAGGTAATAACACCACATTCTCCACTGCATTTAACTCAAAGTGTTCGAGTGCAGGATATTGTCGAAGAAGACTTAGGTCTTCATGCTGGTTAGACGAGAATTTGGAGTCAAAGAAGAAATGAAGGTGATGAAGTCAACATATTGTTGATTCATCGACTAGAAGAAGGGAACTGGGTCACTTTTTAGCCTGAGTTTTCAAACAGAATTTTTCATCTACTCTATTCAGATTGTGTGGAAGCACCTCCCCTGCCACTTCCAGCATTAAGTGATTCAGTGAGTTCATTGAAAAATCCAAAGAGAAGGTAAATCCATATTGAGAAAACTTTTACTTTGGTTTCGACAGAAGTGATTGCAGGAATCCGAACCTACGAAGAACCGATCAAAGTTCCAGAAGCTGTCAGTGAAAGTGAAGAACAAGCTCCAAATACACATTTGGAAATAGTACATGTTGAAGTTATTCAAGTAAGTAATTCTGTCACCAGAAACAATCCACCGTCTCCACCAGTAATCTTAGAGGTCGAATTTGTAGCAGACATGGCGCAGACAACAACACACCTTCATTTCTATGAAGGTGATGAAGATCCTAGAAGACATTGGTTTGTATGTGAATCAATATGGGGAGCCAATGCACTTACCGATGAAGACAGACAACTGATGCAGTTTGTTAGCTCTCTGAAAAAAAGAGCACTAACCTAGTATATGGGATATATTGACAAAACTCCAGATGCGACAAAGGCTCAAATCAAACAACACTTCTTATCCTTCTTCAAAAAACTGGATGAAAAGTACCTGGCTGCTGAAAAGTTGAAGACTACAACACAAAAAACAACAGAAACCATACGGGAATACGATAAGAGATTCAAATACCTCTTGAGTGAGATTGACTATGATATTGAGGAAAATATCTTGATCCAATGGTTCATAGCTGGGATTCTACGGAATATTAATGTGCACGTCCGTTGGCAGAATGTCACCACATATGAAGACGCCTTGACAAAGGCTTTACAAATAAAAATGGATGACGACTACCTCTTGGATCCTATCAACAGACATATCAAATAACGATTGGACAACATGTAACAATCCATCCGGGACATCAACCTTAGAGGAGCAGAACTATGGTGCACAAAATGTTCCACTTCAGGCCACACAAAAGACTACTATTGTTAGGAGGACCGACAACAAGATGTTCAACTTGTATAGACAAAGTGCTTATGTGATATTTGTCAAGAGTATGACTCTCATGCTACAAAATAATTCCCATATAACATGAAGAACAATCAAGCTAAGTGGTGTGCTATATGTGAATTTAGTACTCATTTTATAACAAAATGTCATTTGAATCTAAAGAACAAGAAAAATTACCATGCAGTATACCAAACCAATTCGGTCGACTAGAGAAATGAAAGGAGCGATCGACATGACTAGAATGACAGAAATGATAGATATCTAAGATACAACAACAACAGATATGATCAACGCAATGAAAATTAAAAACGACACAGAGGATTCCCGGGTCGAGGTCAAGGTCGAGGAGACTTCCGACCTCGTCGACCTGTATAATGTTTCACATGTCATAAGGAAGGACATTGTTAAGCAGATTGTCTTTATAAAGATCGAACATATCTGAAATTTTGTACAAAATGTGGAGTAGGGGATCACTATTGGGAGGATTTCCCTACTATACTTGAAAAAATTAATAATAAAAAGAATGTTAATGTCTTGTACTGTGTTCCCAAATCTGATGTAATTAGAACGAAGAATATTCAAATTGTTACAAGACAGGGTACTAAAACTAGTCATGATAATCCACAAATTAGCAAAATCATGAGTAAAGAGGATTATATGAATCCAAACAAGCAAAAAGATCCGTTTAAGAATGCATCTGATATATTCCATGAACTGACATCTCAAGAAGATAATGATGAATCTCGACAAGAAGCTACTAATGAATTGGCAATTTAATAACTAAAGAATAAGCCGTCACGAAATTGATAGACTTGATGTGCAATATTAAAAATAAATATGTTGAAGCAAGGCCAGCCAAAAATATATGTCGATTAAATAAAAAAGAAAAGAATGATGCAGACCCTCTAATCGATTTAGAAATAAAAGGATACTATGTCCGATAGGTAGTCCTCGACTTTGGTTCTCAATTGAACATCATGACTCGTGATACTTGGGAACAACTAGGTTGACCACAGTTACAAGAATCAGGCATTTACTTGAAGCTAGTTGACCAAGGTATGATTGAACCAATTGGAGTGTGGATAGATGTCGAAACATCTATAAAGGGCATAATGAAAAAAATCGACTTTGAAATCATAAATCCTAAAGGCGAATCTAGTTCACTTCCAACATTAGTTGGCCGGCCTTGGGATAGAAAGATGAAGGCCTCAATTTCGCTTGACAAAGAACGTATTAAGCTCAAAGGTAATGGTAAAAAAGTCATAGTACCTATTTTCCTGTCACAAGGAGAGCGATGGATAGAACCAATTGATGACAATAATGATATTTGATAGCTATATCAAATACAGAATGAGGAAGACTATACTAAGCCTAACTCTCAAGGAGAGATCCATCTTGGAAATCCTGCATCGATCGGATACAATTCCGATGCCGAGATCTATGACTGGAAAATCAAGAATTATGAACTCCAAGCGAGAGAATGCTGGACAATTGAAGCCATTCCCAAGAAAAAATCAAGGCAATGTTTCTCTATCTCAACCATCTCGAAGATATTCGAATGAAAAATCCACGAATATCCGACATTGGTACCAGCGAAGAATGATTCGACATATACTCCTTCGCTAAGATACAAAGAATGAGAATCTTCGTCTATACATGTTGAATAAGTATCAAATAATTTCGGAGATCAAGGACGACTACAGAGCTTAGTTGAGACATTTACAGGTCAAGCAACACGATGGTGGGATACACACCAGTCGAAACTCCAGACTTGGACCACTGCTTCGACATATTATTGTTGAAGTTTTGGAGGAAAGAAACTTACAGCACAAGCAAATATCCCACTATTCACACAAGGACAGGACCCTGAAGCTCACATTAATACATGTGAATGGGAATGGAGAAGACTCGGATACAAAGATGAAAGAGCATGGCCACATCTTTTTCCAAACACACTTGACGACTTTCCAAACAAATGGTACAAAATGGAAGAGGCAAGAGGAGAAACATTCATTTGGAAAGATTTAAAAGAAAAATTCATCAAAGATTTCAAATTTTCTCCAAAGGAGGAACAACTAATTGAAGTGAGCAATCAAATGAAGAAGTTTCTATAGCCGACAAGTAATAAAATGCCAACACATAGCCAACCATTTGCTCGACAAACCGCCGTTTGTAATAATATTAGGTCAACATAAGTTCAACATTCGACAAGATTACGAATGGAAACAGAGAAAACAATGGGAAAGAGATTCCAATGGAAACAAGATCATCCATCCATGTCTAAGCCAGTCAGAACCACCTTCAAAGCCGAAGCTATAGAAAAGGTAGATCCCAAAATATTAATTGAAAAAAGACTTTCCACCGGCATTCACACAGATCAAAGAAGGAGATTGATCGATCAATGACAACCCATCACCGGAATGGATGAATGGAAAAGTCAAAACAAAACAAATCGACATATCCGATGACGACAAACCAAAAATGGAAAAGATTGGTGACTACTGGAATGAGGAACAAACAACAGAAATCACCAGTCTCCTTAAATAATTTCAAGATGTATTTTCTTGGGATTACAAATATCTCAAAGGCCTGGTACAAGAGATGGGATAAATGAAGATTGATATTAATCTATATGCAAATCCTGTAAAGAAAAGACCATACAAACTCGTGCATAAGTATAAGGAAATCGTTAAGAAAGAGATTGGCAACATGATGGCTGCTAGAATCATCTATCCTATCGACCAATCAGAATGGGCTAGTCCAATGTTTGTCCAACCGAAGAAGCATGATCCGACTCGACTCCAAATTTGTGTCGACTTTCGAGAACTTAATAAAGTAACACTCACTGACCCTTTTCCTACTCGTTTGCAGATGAAATTATTAACAAAGTTGCAGGTCATGAATTTTATTCATTCACGGATGGATTCTTCAGCTATAACCAAGTGCCCATCGCCGAAGAAGACTAGAAGAAGACTACTTTCGTCTGTGAATTCATATCATTTTCATATAAAGTCATGCTATTTGGCCTAAATAATGCACCAGCCATATTTTCTAGAATTGTTGTCAAAGCATTCCAGGAATACATCTATAAAAACATGGCTGTCTATTTCAACTACTGGACAATATACTCTATGCCGAGGGATCATTTCAAATGACTTAGATTGATGTTAGAATTATGTCGACAAATACAACTATCGCTGAATATAAAGAAATGCATCTTTGCAACTCCAATCAGAATACTACTAGGACATATCGTTTACAAAGAAGGAATACAAGTCGTCTACTCCAAAATCAAAATAATTCTTAACTTAAAGCCACCAGTCAACTCTAAACAAGTACGAACCTTGCTGGGCCATACGGGATGTTATAGGAAGTTCATTCGACATTACTCCGACATGACAATCCCTTAGAATAATTTCTAAAAGAAAATCAATAATACTAGTGGACCGGCGAGTGTAATAAGTCATTCGACATCCTAAAGTGAAAATTGCTCGAAGCTCCTATACTGAGATTTCCAGACTGGTCGAGGAAATTCCATGTACATATAGACGCTTGGGGCATAGCATTCGGCACAATATTAATGCAACGAGGTGATGATGGCATGGATTACCCCAATGCATTTAGTAGCAGAAATTTGAATAGAGCAGAAAGGAACTATTCAACAACAGAAAGAGAAGCGTTGGGTATGGTATTTGCATTACAGAAATACCGAAATTATTTATTGGCTAACCCCTTTGGTTTTTATATAGATCATCAAGCACTAAAAGAATTACTGAATAAACCATTACACCACGGAAGACTTTGCCACTGGTTGTTGTTATTTTAGGAATTTGAGTTTGAATTCATAGTTCGAGTAGGAAAAGAAAATGTCGGACCCGATCACCTGTCGAGAATCAACACAGGAGAAGATCCGAAAGGAATTGAAGATGACTTTCCTAACGCCCATTTGTTTAAAATTAAATCCGTCACATTGGAGTTGGTATAGATTGCACAATTTTTAGAAGACGAACAAGCACTAGAAGTAATGCCTGGGAAAAAAAAGAATATCCTAGCAATGAAGGATACATCGTACACTCTAATTAATGGGCTCCTCTACAAAATTGGACCTGACGATGTATTACGAGGCTGTGCACTTGATAAAGAAAGGCATAGCATCCTTACTGAAGCACATTATGGACCGGCAGGAGGACACTTTTAGGACGACATAACAACAAGAAAAATCCTGCAATCTGGACTATGGTGGTTGAAAATACACAAAGATTGTCGAGAATTTGTGAGCAAATTAATGCGACAGACGTTAGGGTTTGGGTCGACCTTTGCCTAGTACATAAATTCTCCTTGTACCCATAAATCCAATATTAACATTTGTAATTTGGGCAATAGATTTCATTGGACCATTTCTGATCCTTGGAAGACGAACAGGAGCAAGGCACATCATCACTACAGTCGAATATGTGACCAAATGGGAAGAAGCAGAACCTGTTGAGACTTGTTCAAGTGAAGTGGCTGCCAAGTTTATATACGAGAATATTATCACAAGGTTCAGATGTCCACTTACGTTGATCAGTGACCAGGGAACACACTTTGTTTGTAAAACAATTTCCATTCTTACCAAAGAACTCTTAATTGAACACCAAATAAGTACAACTTATCATCCGCAATCGAATGGCGTAGTAGAAGCTTTCAATAAAATGCTAACTAAAGGCCTAACGAATATGTGCAACATCGAAAAGGATGAATGGGATGACAAGATACCTGTCATTTTATGGGATTACAGAACATCATACAAAATATCGACATGCCAGACCCCATTTAAGCTTGTATATGGCCAAGAATCAGTCGTCCTGCAATTTCTAAAGTGCTACATATCGATGTTGAAAATGCGAGAAACAAAAGATTGATCCAACTGTAGAAGCTGGAAGAAAGCTGACAGATAGCTATACATCACTAGGAAATACAAAAAACAACAGCAAAAATCCTGGCATGATAGAAATCTAAAGTGCAAGAATTTATCAGTTGGAGATTTGGAATTACTCTACAACAGTTGAGTGAAAGGGAAACCCAAAAATTTGCACACATAATGGATGGGCCCGTATGTAGTCGAAGAAATCATTGACAATGGATCAGTCCAACTAAATACATCACAAGGAAGCATGTTTAGGAAACTTGTCAACGACGCCCGACTAAAGTAGTACAAAGCATAAAAAAAACGTTATAACTACCTGGAAGACGAAGTATTATAAGGAATCAATCAAAGCAATTTGGGTAAAATAGCATCATGGCGAGAGACTGGAGAGACAATGCCGATAAAGGTCATGCGAAAAGATACAGAAAAAAAAGCTCGAAGTACGATTGACGATATGAAAAGAATCAACAAGAAGGCACAAGTCGACAAACAAATGTTGAACGCGACTCCCGAATTTGTTGACCATTACTCGACCGAACCAACACACCAAGAGACGTAGTTCGACAAATAAACGATAAAGAAAGAACAGGAAGAAGTTCCCATGAAGTTCGACATGTAGAACGACAAATTTGAAACATGGCACCGGAAGGACCAATAACCTATCATTCAAAATTAACTCCTTCACTAAGCCTGCAATCAATGCAACCCACTACTACGCGTTTGCCCATGTAGACCAGATCCACTATAAATACCGATCTTGAGGACTCTTGACTGTTATTATGCCAAGAACTAGAACTTCAGAGCCCTGAACCATCCAAACCATTCGAGCAAACATATGAACCTGCAAACCTTACAACAATTGCACCTAAGAAAACTCAAACCATTTGCGTAGCAACCAAAGTCAAAGAGCTCGAAGAAGCAACTACATCGTTAGAAACAAGGCTGCAACTCATCCGCAATGCCAAGGTAGTCGAACAATAGTGGAAAAGAATCTGGAATGATGTTCTTGATTGGGGTAAAGAAACAAATGACAAATGGAGGGAGGAAGAAAAAAAACTACAAATGAATACCCTTTTACCCTACATAAACGTGCCATTAATGGGCAGTTTCGGTGGCTTGAAATATATCATTGCACAATTCATTGTGAGCCAGTTGTTACACCAAAATGTCGTCACCCTTGTGCAAGTGTCGCAAGCGTCGCAAGTGTCGTCATCCTGACCTAGTGTCGTCATCATGATCGTTGCAAGTACCATCATTATGACCAAGTGTTGTCATCATGACCGTTGTGATAATGTCGTCGTCTTGACCATTGTGTAAACTCTTTGCTATTTACCTAAACTCATTTTAGAGTAAAAACACATCCCTGAAGTTTCCCATGACTGGAGGGCTTAACTGACCTACTTTTTAAGGTCGTCCCAGTCTTCCCTTGTGCAACATGCGACGTCGCAGGTTGTCCTAATGCAACCTGTGACGATGTCAGTTATTTGGATAAAAGAGTATCTTCGAGCCCATTCTCGAAGATGAGTGATGTGGAGGCCTATCCCTAGGATCTAGGTGAGGTGGAATTTCGGTTCCTAACGTAATGGGAAGATCCCTTAACCATCTCCCCCTAATCCTCAACCTACCCTATCTCTTTAGCCCTATATAAACACCCACTCTCTCCATGGGAGGTGGGAAGGTCTATGGTACCCTTACGCTGATAGGATCCATACTGGTGATTAGGAAGCTTGTACTATCTTGGAGGCTTGGCTTGGACATGTTGGATGGAAGATGCGACCTTGAGGCTTTGGTTGTAGCTTCATCTTTTCTATGTATTCCCATTTTTATATAGTTAATATAATCTCTTTCCATAAATATTGTCTCGTTGATAATGTTTAGAACTTTCTTCCTCAAATGTTAGTTTAGATTAGTTATTGTTTAGATATCTTGTACTGCTTGTGTTGTTTCCACACTGTCTTGGCAGGTCTTGCAGCTGGAGATCTGATGACCACGAGACTTGCAGCAACAACAAGGAGAAGGATCCACGATCTGAAAGGTATGATATATAAGTACTCGATATATAACTAGATCTAGGAAATGAGTTTTGTATTCTGTACTATTTGTTCTAGATTCACTTGAACTAGGGAGATCTGGCTCGTGTCTGCCCGAGTGGATTGTCCGTTAACAAATCTGGCGACCATACTGGGGAAGAACATTGTAGCTTTCAATCTGAATGTCAGTTTCAGTTGATTGCTTTTCCATGCCATCTTTTTGCCTCTTAAGCCTTTTCACCATCAGATCTTCACTTTGAAGAGTCTGATTGCCTTCCCTTGAGTTTATACAACCCATTTTCAAGCCTATTTTTGGTTCTTTTTTGAGAGATCTAGTTCATTTTTTAATCTAGACCTCGACTGTCGCACTTGGGCAGTGGAAACAGAGTGACACTGTGTCATTTTGAGATTTTGTTCTTCACCTGTTAGTCACCCGTCGCATCCTTTACATTAGTATACTGCGACATCGTCGCACCTCCCGTGAAGGAAAACTGCGACGTCGCACTGTGTGTGAAGACAGAGTGCGACGATCTTTCAAAAGTTGATATACAGGGTTTAGGGTTTTCTGGAATGTTTTCTTGGTTATGATTTTGGTAGCCAATCAGGGATTACATTCATCAACTAAGAAAGAAACTGAATTATAAACAAGTAAAGACAAAGATACATCATATAATCCACAAATAACAATCAGCATATAATCTTAAAGTTCATTCAGGGCTGACAAGCATCACAAGTAAAGAAATCATGAACCAGCAACGAATATATCAGTCCAGTAGTTAAACAAACTCAAAATAAAGCTAAAACATATGCTAAAGGGTAACAAGTGTCATATATTTCATAGCCTGTCATCAAATGCATACAAGAGTCATAGTACTTAGCTCTGAACAAGTCTGCAGACAAAGATAATCTGGAGACCTCCTGAAGCTCCCAAAAATCGAACCTCCTCAATGACTGCCTAACATGTCTAAATACTATGCTTTTACAAAATCAGTTAGGCCTCTAACCCTAACTGCCTTCCACCTATTCGATGAGGTAAAGTAAATGCAGAATATTTACAAAGTTACAAAATATGCTAAAAATAGCACATCATTAACATATCTGTTTGCTAACTAATGACAACTAACTGAATGTACAACTGTCTTATAGGTCTTTTGCCACTTCAGCTAGGAGAGCGATACCATCTGATGCTTGGTCTTTCTTCTTAGCCTTCTTTTGCTCCTGCTCCATGTCATTAATCTTTTTGATGAGCTCTTTGTTTTTCTGCTGCAGGTCCTGGACTGTCTTCTCCAACTGTGTGCAATGAATGTCAGCAACTCTTTTTCTTTTAAGTGCTTCTTTTGCATCAGCTACCAGCTCCTGAAAATTATCATTTACATCTTGTAGATCTTCTCTTAACCTTTTGTTGGACATCATTAGTCCATCATTGACCTCTTGCATATAATTCATCTGGTGTTTGTATTGCTTGACAGTTTTCTGTAAATTTTCCCTGTCAGAGTTAGCTAATTTATCCATTGTAGAATCTTGTTCTTCATTAGGTCTCCAAGGAATGTCAAGCTTATTAAAGATTTCTATCTCTTCAATCAACAGTTCTGTGTCTTCAATACTAGGATTCTGATTTTCTTTACTTGCTGCTTCGACTGAATGAGTTTCTTCTTTTAAACATGGCTGCAATTGTATCTAGTTCTGGTTTATCATCATCCATGGACACTTCATCTAAGACAGTCACTTCATTTGTATTCAATTTGGGATTCAGCAATTTCTTCATGTTTAATCTCAACTTGTTCTTTGACCTAGTTTTAGGTCTCCAAAATGATGTTGCTTCTCCCATCATCTTCAATTCTTTCCCTTGGTGCTGAATAGCAGCCAATTCTACTACTTCCAGCTTGTTCCTTTTCCTGTTAGGTCTTGTTGTTTTGCTATCTGAAGTATGAATTTCTTCTATTTCAGCTTTGACTTCTATTTTGGAGATGGGCTGTTCTTCTTCCAATAGATATCCCTCATCATCTGAGAGAATGGTGATAGGGCTTCTCGGCTGAGTGTGAATCTCCTCTTTAGGTACAACAACCACTTTTGTATCAACCTTTTTCTCTTCCTGAGGATCTGCTACAGGTGCCAAATTCTGTTCAGGCTGCTCCTTCTTAACTTCAAATAGTGAGTACTTGTGTTTAGAGATGGCAGAGAATGGCTTTGGTTCATTATCTTCCTCCACAGGCTCTGCTGCTTCCTCAATTTTGATCTCTTCCTTATCTTCCAGCTTTGACTTATGACCTAATTTTCTCAACAAGACCTTACCCTTATCTGTTTGCCTCTTAGACTTTTGATCTTCAAAACTAGACCAAAAGATGAAGAATTCCCAGGTCTTTCCTTCATGCTGCAAGACAGTACTAATAATCAACTTGATTAATCCATGATGAAAGATGGACTGAGAAGAATGATCTATTGGTATTTTCACCTTGTTGGACATTTTCTGTAAACTCTTCAAAAAGAAGAACGACAGGTTCATCTTGGACACCCCCACCATGTGCTGAAGGAATCTAAAATGATATTTGTATACAAAAGCATACCTACCCTCACAAGTAACATAACTCTGTAATATTCTGATTGGGCTCAACCCATTATTTTCTGACATTTTGGATCAGGACACCTTTATTCCAATCAGGTATGAAATTTGGTAAGAGGTATCTTTGTGGATCAAAGTCAAAGGGCAGCTTCTTAAACCATTGTTCGCCCTCATCCTTAATCCCTGTGGCTTCTAAACTTAGTTTTACTGTCAGCTTGAATTTTAGAGTATCAAAAATCACCATGTCATTCTTGAAACCCTGGGCAAATTTACAGGACACCTTTGCATTATACCCATTGATCTTCCTGAAAAAATCCATCCAACCAGCTTGTTTGAACAGCTCCACACACTCAGGCAGTTTTTCAACCCATCCTACATCTGTTGGTTTAGCTCTGTTTATTTTACCACTCCTGCCCATTATTCTTCAGTCACTACAAATTGAATGTATCCTCTTGTATTGTTTGTGAACAGGAGATTAATTTAGGAAGTTAAAAATACTATTGAATGTACAGGTTGTTCACAGCACTGACAGGGTTAAATTTTAATAAAAAACGAAACTGTTATCTTCAACCCTCATTTAGCCTGGCGTCGCAGATCATCAACAAATAGCTATTTCTCTGGTTAAAATTGCGTTTAAAAGCACAATTTAACCTATCCTTTGATCAATTTCAATGGAGTAAGCTCTGGCGAAAAAACCCCAAATTTACTGTTATATTGGTTTTTTAGGAATACCTGTAAATTGCTCCACTGTTGTTGTTTGAAATCACGACCCAAACTGTCAGATGAGTCACCTTGGTTGTACAGATGTCCTCCAACCTTCAATTTAGCTGTTAGCAATGGAATTAGGAAGCCCTAATTTCCCGTGAAGCCCTCAACACCTCTTGCTTGTTCAGTTGGCGACGATGCTCGGTTTTTTAGTGGTTATGGTTACCTCATTAAGTCCTCCGTCTTTGAATATGCTTGTAAATAACAAATACATGCCACATTACCTCAAACCATGTGGATATCTGTCAAAATGAATTACACCTGTGCTGATGATGAGCACGATTTCCTCACGACGTGCAAGCATTTGAAATCATGATGTTTTCTGCATCAACATGTCATGAATTCTCTAAAACACATAATCAGTCATTCATTAGCCCAAGCGTGCCAAAATTTGTTGAAAAATCGAAAAAATTTGGAATCGCGATATTCTTGTAGCGCGCCTTTGGTGATTTTCAGCTCCAGCGCTACAAGAATATCATTAACACTGTTTTGGTGCTTTTAAGCAGCTTTGGGTCATTTTGCATGTGGTTTAAAAGCTAAACCTTGCTCATGATGCTAAATATGAATTCATTATTCAATAATATGACCTTTTAAATACCCTTCAACGCCTAAATGAGAAAGCAAAATAAATTTAAAGACAAGAAAAACTCAAAATTAAAATAAATATACAAAATTTCCTATAGTAATTGAAGAAAATAAAGTCAAAGAAATAAGCATATTTGATCAAAAAGGTTATCAAGCTGTTAAAAAGTAGAAACAAATTCTTGACATAACACCCACCAAGTACCATAATCCGTACTTAGTGTATATCAAAGGGTGTATCACGTACTCGACACGTATATGGGAAGGTCTCGTGCCAACGGTTGTGCATTAGACAACACCACTACGGATTTGAGCTCCCCACGTACCTTGCGTATATCGGGAGACACCATTAGGATTCCTGAAACCAACCGAGTTAACCATTTGGCCGTCTTGGCAAAGCAATACACCGAGAACAACACTCGGGGAGATTAGCACACACGTACTGTCCAAGTAATTGGGTATGCAGGAAAAGGTTACGGTCCCAATCCTCCTTGTCGTGTCATATTGTTGGACCCTGCAGTATATAGCGGTTTGCGATGCCATTGATAATCCCGTGAGGTTCCAGACTTTGAATCCACTCCTATTCACACAGTTTGCTTGTTGCTTTTAGACTTGAGTAGTGCTTGACTTGTATGGTACTTTAGAGACTCCTAGGAAGTTTAGATATGGAAGACTCTTCCGGGACTATCAATCAAGGGCACCCCTTTCCAAGGTATGCCATTTGTTATTCCCCCTTGTGGAACTATTGGTGCTCCCTTTATGGCTACGTTGAGTCTTCCCATATTGACGATAGGATTTACCGGTATGGTTATTCTCCAATCCAGTTAAACCAAGTGCACCAATCGTGTCAGACCTAGGTCCCTTCACCACATGAGCATCAATCTCATGATGACCCTTCTCCTTCTCCGTCGAAATTTGAAATCGGCTTCCATCTCTTCCTCTTCTCCTACTGAAAACTCTGATGTTAGTAAGAAGGCGAGTGTGAAGAAGAAGAAAGAAAGGGAAAATTAAGAAGAAGAAAGATAAGAAAGGAACCAAGCGTTAACCATTTGCCTCTGATGGCACTCATTCTATGAGAACACCTCGTAAGCCAAAGTTCCCTTGCAAACTTTGCAAGGGTGATCACCTTCTCAAGAATTGTCTCGGTCTTTCCCGTGTGTCAGAAGTGGTGGTCTAAAAAAACCAAAACCGCTTGTATCGTCAACCTCTTACCATCATGTTGATGATACTCCCTCGACCAGTGACCCATTGGTGAAGGGTCAAAAAAGTAGACTTGTAGACCCTTGTTGGATATGCAAGGGAATGCATCGTACTTACCTTTGTCCAAGCATGGATGAAGCTTCACAGTGGTTGGAAGATATTACTAGTTCTCAGCAGGTGCTTCCTATTAGGATATTCCTATACTCCATCCTAGTCCCACCAGTATTTTGATCATTTACATTTTCAGTCATGCAATGACACCTTTTAGGGTTTGCATGCATTCTAGGGTTTGTATGCAATTTGCATACATCCCAGTCATCAGTCCAGCACCTAGCCCTCAGTTTAGCCATCCCCCAGGAGCTTCTCACTATTCAGTTTTAGCCCTCCAGTTGCTTAATGCGCCCTTCTTCCTTGATTTTAGGGAGAAACTCGCCCTCCTTCACCTACCAGTCCAGTTGTCACTCAGTTACACTCAGTTACAGTCAGTTACAGTCAGTTACAGTCAGTTACACTCAGTTACACTCAGTTACAGTCAGTTACAGTCAGTTACATTCAGTTACATTCAGTTACACTCAGTTACATTGAGTTACACTCAGTTACACCTACCAGAGTTAGTTTGACTGATGGTTGACAGTTACTTGAGCATTTATGACTCCACTGATGATGATGAAGACTTCTAGTTGCGCTCCGATGATCATGAGGACACCTAGTTGTGCTCCGATGACACTCCAGTGATCCTTTGATCACTCCATGAAGGCTAATTCGAATTGCCACCTTAGGCATTCGAATTCCTCATGCATTGTATTATTTATATGTCCATTTGTGATTTAATAATCTAGTATGACCGAAAGTATTATTGCTTCTATCTGAGTTCTACTGTACCATATTATTCTGTTGCTCATTATACTGCATGTATCACTTTTCTTCTATTTTCTTGCTTAATCATAATTATTCTCTTGTGAGATACATCATCTCTTAGATCTGCTGTTGAGGATTTTCACATGGTATCAGAGCATGTGAGAGAATTGTTTATCTCCATTCTTGAGAGTTTTTTTTTGCAGGTTATTACCAAGATTTCGAGTGCAGCAGTTGCAAGCAGTTTCTGCATTTTTGCAGCAGTAGTAGTTGCAGTTATTCTATATTGTTTTTGCAGGTCCTCTACAGCTTCAATGTATTCATCAGGAATTACTCCTCTTGATCCACTCAACTATGATGAATGTAAACCAAGAATGATAGCAGACTTGAAGATCCATGATCTTTTTTATTGTTATTTTGAAAGAGAGTTTGAATCCCCTGAAGAGAAGATTGACTGGTTAAATAAAAGAGACATGCACTTTGCAGCAATAATGTTTTCTTTGTGTGCATACCAGAGATTCCAATTCAAATACCGTGATGGTGTTGAAATTCCAAGAGAGTTATGGACTCCAAAAGAGATATGGGCTCACCTAGATGGAAAATTTGGCAGAGAGAATGAAGGACTTGGTCCCAACCCATTCGAAAGAAAACAAAGTGATGCATTCACTCCTCTTGATGGTCTCTCAAATCATGAACCAGTATCATCTCATATTGAAGTTGTTGACAAAGAACTTGTAGATTCTCCGCTCATGCTCAAACTTTCTTCTCTTTCTGTGCCAGCTCACACTCTAGATATTGCAGAAGGTCCTGAATCCTCTCTTGCACTAGAGTCTGTTGGTTTGCATCATGATCACATGATTATTTCAGAGGTCAAATCAGCTAATGGAGGTAATGCATTCGCTCCTCTTCAGCAAACATCTCTTTTATACTACTATATGATCATAATTTCATGCTTTCAGAAGGCCATTGAAGAATATGGCCATTGCCATTTGCTTGGGATAATTTCTCATGCATCTACTGGTTTTGATCTCACCTCTCATGGTTCAAAGGAGATCTCAAGAAGCCATGATTCAAGTCTTGTATCTAATTTGGGTTCTAAGCAATTACTGCTTGGGAAAATTTCTCATGCATATGATAGTTTTGATCTCACCCCTGCTGGTTCAAAGGAGATCTCAAGAAACTGTTTTGAAAGTCTTAAATCTGATTTTGATTTCAAGCAAACATGTAATAGTTCTTTTTGGCATAATATCACCCATGGTGGTTCGAAGGAGAAGACAAAGGACTATATGCACATTCAAAAATTTGATCCTACCTCAGCTGATTCGAATCACAGGTTCAAGGATCATTCTAATACTGTTGGATTTGTTCTCATCACATTCGATATGAAGAGCAAGTACAAGCACATGCTTTTTGAGCATGATCCACTTCTTCCCAAGAAGAAGATACCTTCAGACATATGACCAAGCATCACACATGCTTGAGTTTGGAGCTTTTATTTTTTATGTGTGCCTTACAGTCTATTTTTTGAGGAGGGGGTATGTTTCCCATGAAATTTTCCCACTTCCTTGGTTTATTGATTGTTATTATTCATTGTATTGGGTGACCTTTGGTCTTAGTTACCAGGGCCCAGGATGGATTAAGGGGTGGTGTTAGGATATTCCTATACTCCATCCTAGTCCCACCAGTATTTTGATCATTTACATTTTTAGTCATGCGTGCACCTTTTAGGGTTTGCATGCATTCTAGGGTTTGCATGCATTTTGCATGCATCCCAGTCATCAGTCCAACACCTAGCCCTCAGTTAGTCATCCCCCAGGAGCTTCTCACTATTCAGTTTTAGCCCTCCAGTTGCTTAATGCGCCCTTCTTCCTTGATTTTAGGGAGCAACTCGCCCTCCTTCACCTACCAGTCCAGTTGTCACTCAGTTACACTCAGTTACAGTCAGTTACACTCAATTACAGTCAGTTACACTCAGTTACACTCAATTACAGTCAGTTACACTCAGTTACACTTAGTTACACTCAGTTACACTCAGTTACAGTCAGTTATAGTCAGTTACATTCAGTTACACTCAGTTACATTGAGTTACACTCAGTTACACCTACCAGAGTTAGTTTGACTGATGGTTGACAGTTACTTGAGCATTGATGACTCCACTGATGATGATGAAGACTTTCAGTTGCGCTCCGATGACCATGAGGACACCTAGTTGTGCTCCGATGACACTCCAGTGATCCTTTGATCACTCCATGAAGGCTAATTCGAATTGCCACCTTAGGCATTCGAATTCCTCATGCATTGTATTATTTATATGTCCATTTGTGATTAATAATCTAGTATGACCGAAGTATTATTGCTTCTATCTGAGTTCTACTGTACCATATTATTCTGTTGCTCATTATACTGCATGTATCACTCTTCTTCTATTTTCTTGCTTAATCATAATTATTCTCTTGTGAGATACATCATCTCTTAGATCTGCTGTGAGGATTTTCACACTTCCAACAAGCGATAGTAAGTTGTCCCTCGATCCCCCACTGGTTGACCAAGTGATCAATTTAGTTTCATCTGTAATTGATCCCACTCTTCCTTCGGAGATTGAAGTGATCAAGTCAATCTCATCTCCACTCGATCCCGCTCTTTCATTGGAGAAAGTCCAGACTGAAGCAGTCACCATGACACAATATTCATCTCATTCTTATATTCCAAGTGAGAGTGAATTAGAAACCGCTGATGTTTTCCTAGTCAGTTCAGAATGTCCTAAGAAAGGCGAAACCTTGTCCATTTATACAGGACCCCCTCCAAGTACTGAGGTCATTTCCTTTGATTGGAATGGTCTAACAGAATCTCATCTTTTGTCGAGTATTCCTTTTCAAATATCTGTAGGAGTTTCCGATAAAGAAATCTTTCGTACGATAGTTGATGAGGGAGCTTCTGTTAGTATTTTATCCTCAACTGCTTGGCAAGCTATAGGTTCCTCTCAGCTTGTGCCAGTCACTGACCAGATTTTGGATTTTAATAGAATGCCTACCATACCTTTAGGGATTGTTACACAGTTACCTATCACGTTGAGAGGTAAAACTTTTTATGTTGATGTCATGGTTGTCCAAGGTCCTTTAGATTTCAATCTACTCCTTGAACGTGATTATGTTTATGCTATGAAAGCCGTCATGTCCACACTCTTTCGAGTGATGTATTTTCCCTATGATGGGAGGATTGTGACCATTGATCAACTTTCCTTCATGACACCCACTCATCATATGACTCCTAGTCATCAGACTTCCCTGAATTTTCCACATGTTTTAGTGGTTTCTTCCCCCTGAGGATGGGGGGTATGAGCATAGTTTATGTTTTGTTTCAAGCTCATTAAAAAATGAAACCAACCTTCAAGCAAAGTTTCTCTTTGATTTCAAGCTTACATAAAAATGAAACCATTTCCTATGAGCATAGTTCCATTTCTGTGTCAAGCTCTTTAAAAAATGAAACAAGTCGTTGGAGCATAGTTTTTATTCCATTTCAAGCTCGTTAAAAAATAAAATGGGTTCCCCTGAGCATAGTTCCTGTTCCATGTCAAGCTTGTTAAAAAAATGAAATGGGTTCCCATGAGCATAGTTCCCATTCTATGTCAAGCTCATTGAAAAATGAAATAGGCTCCTACGAGCACGGGTTTATGTTATATTTCAAGCTCGTTAAAAAATGAAACCAACCACCCTAGCATAGTTTACCTTTGGTTTCAAGCTTGCACAAAAATGAAACCAATCCCCTCGAGCATAGTTTTATTCCATTTCATGCTCATTCAAAAATAAGATGGCCCCCCTCAAGCATAGTTATCGTCCTATTTCAAGCTTGTGTAAAAATGAAATAGAACTCCCTCCCTTCAGTTCGAGTCTCTCGCTAGAGTTAGAACTTGAACCTTCATTTCCTTTGATTCACATTTCCCCCCCCCTTGGTGAAAATTTTCATATTAGTAGCCAGGTTGGTATTTGGGTTAGCAAGCATCATTTTTAGACAAAATGAAGCTTGGGGGGCATGTCACATGTCGTATCGTCAGCAATCATGTTGAAGGAACACTACCATTTTA
The DNA here is from genome assembly GCA_027924585.1 of Larix kaempferi. Taxonomy (NCBI): domain Eukaryota; kingdom Viridiplantae; phylum Streptophyta; class Pinopsida; order Pinales; family Pinaceae; genus Larix; species Larix kaempferi. Next base: position 2,643,509 of record BSBM01000903.1, read on the forward strand.
AGCCGCTAGCAATCATGCTGGGGGCATTTTCCAACCTTTGGGCATCATGTTGGGAAGGAACCCATCAATGGGCCTTAACCTATGAGCATAGTTCCCTTTCTATGTCAAGCTCGTTAAAAAATGAAGTAGGGTCCCGTGAGCAGAGTTCTAATCTTGTGTCAAGCTCATTAAAAAATGAAACAACTCCTTTCTCTTTGAGTCGAGTCTCCTCGTAGACTTAGTACCCTGAACCTTCTTTTCATTCGCCTATGCTTTAGGCGAATGAAATGAAGCTTGGGGGCATGTCTTCAACCTCTGGAAGTTATGTTGAAGTCAACTCGCTCGCCTCTCCACACCACATTGGAGCTAAGTCACTTACTTCTAGCAATCATGCTGGGGGCATGCGCCAACCTTTGGATTTCATGGCGGGAAGAAATCCACCATTGGGAACATTTTTGAGCATACTTTCCTTTTTAGGTTTCAAGCTCATTAAACCATGAAATTATCCCAAGCATAGTTCATTTTGTGTTACAAGCTCGTTAAAAAATGAAGCAGACATCATGAGCATTCTTCCAACTTATCATCGAGCTTGTTAAAAACAGTATGATGGCATTTGAGCTTAATTTTCACTTTTTTTGTGCTCTGGTTGAAACATGAAAAGTGGTTTGAGCTTAGTTTTTACTTTTTCGTGCTTTGATTCAAACATGAAAAAGATTTCGAGTGCTTTTGATACCATTCTCGTGCTCGTTAAAAATTTGAGTTAAAAAGGTGTGTCTAACGAGTATATGTTTATCACTTTATCCGGCCTCGCTAGACTATTTACGGAAAAAGGAACTGTGCTGAGTTTACTTTTTCCTTTGTCGTACTTGGTCATCAACCATGACAAAGTTGTTCATGGAGTCCTTTTTAAGCTCTTTTCAGACTCCCTAAATAGGAAAAGATTGCCAAGCGAACTTGATGCTTTCACGCTTGTAAAAGGATTTGAATGATCGTCTTTCTGGTGATAGTTTACCCCTTTTTCGGACCAGGAAGTACTAATTATGAAAAAGGTATTCTCCAACCAACCATGGCTAGAAGAGTCCTCTCCCATGTTGTTTTACCCTTTTTCGGGCGATGAGGCTAACTTTACGAAAAATGACCTTTTGGAGTCTCCTTTAGTTCTTTTCAGACTCTCTAAACATGAAATGACGCCGATTTTTCCTTATTTGGATTCGTTAAAATTTTCACATTGAAGGGCCTGTCATGGGACGAACCCCTCCTATCCCAGGTTCGGAAAATATTTGGGATTGGGACTCATCTATGAGATGAGCTATACCGAGCATCTAGTTACCCTCATCAAGCTCGTAAAAAACACATGAGGCACTCATCAATCATGATGGGGAAAAAGGGGAAGATTTTTTGTTACATCTTAATTACGGCAGTACGTAGTCACTCTTGACATGGCACTCGTTTGCATTTGCATTCAATACTTGGTAAATCTGTTTGTCTTCGAATCCTGTCAATTCCATGAGTCTTGCCACTCCTTTGGATCAGCCAAAGAATGCTTCCACCATCAGTTGCATTAGGGGTTGGGATCATTATTTTCAAGTCAATACTGCCAAGTCATGCAATGCCCATGTTCAAGAGAACGTTTGTTCCTCATTATCTGCAGTTAGTACACCTTCAATCATGTTGGTCTACCTTGAGTCAAGTCTTGCACATTACTCTGCCATCCGATCTACTCCAAACATCTGTTATCAAGTTTCGTGTCGATGATGGGGGATTCATCATGGCCCTCCTTTGACGGGTTCATCTTCATCGACTATAAAATCATCATCCGAGGATTGAACTTAGAAACCAACCAAGTACCTTGGCCTTGCATGCCTCAATGGCAAGGTTACCTTGCTTTCATCATGAGTTTACAACATTGAATCTTGATTGAAATATTTCATCTTGCGTTCGACTTCAAATCATTTATTCACGCTTGATGATATGTACTGTGATACCTTGGGAATCATTGACATCAATGGTGATCTCCCTCGCACTTGTTAACGGTATACATTAATGACCGGTAATCAAGTATTTTCTACCATGTTCGACTCCAAAACATTGTAATCACATGGATAGATTCGTATCATTGCGGGATCAACTTGAAGACCCTGGGGAAGTTCTTTCCTACCCAGGTTGCGATGGATATTGTTTGGGACGCACAAATCCACTTTGTATTGGTCGTGGCTATCTTGTTAGTTCAGAGTTACACGGATCCACTTTTGTATTGGTCATGGCTGTGTTATCATCTCATCATGGATCTACGATTGTGTCTAGTAGCCATGATTGTGTTCAGTCGGTCTTTACTATCATGGATTTGCAATGTATTGGTCGACAGCCATGTTTTGTGTTGTATGAGACTTGTGGATCTCAGGTCATTTCTGCAACAACTCCTTCCAACCAGCAAGTCCTTGCCATTTTTCTTATTTCAAAGCATTTCACCTGTCTAGTTTTAAACAGCTTCATGCTTTGTGGGGCATTCTGTTACACCAAAATGTCATCACCCTTGTGCAAGTGTCGCAAGCGTCGCAAGTGTTGCAAGTGTCGTCATCCTGACCTAGTGTCGTCATCATGACCGTTGCAAGTACCGTCATTATGACCAAGTGTTGTCATCATGACCGTTGTGATAATGATGTCATCTTGACCATTGTGTAAACTCTTTGCTATTTTACCTAAACTCATTTTAGAGTAAAAACACATCCCTGAAGTTTCCCATGACTAGAGGGCTTAACTGACCTACTTTTTAAGGTCATCGCAGTCTGCCCTTGTGCAACATGCGATGTCACAGGTTGTCCTAATGCAACCTGTGACGATGTCAGTTATTTGGATAAAAGAGTATCTTTGAGCCCATTCTCGAAGATGAGTGATGTGGAGGCCTATCCCTAGGATCTAGGTGAGGTGGCATTTCGGTTCCTAACCTAATGGGAAGATCCCTTAACCATCTCCCCCTAATCCTCAACCTACCCTATCTCTTTAGCCCTATATAAACACCCACTCTCTCCATGGGAGGGGGGAAGGTATATGGTACCCTTATGTTGATAAGATCCATACTGGTGATTGGGAAGCTTGTACTATCTTGGAGGATTGGCTTGGACATGTTGGATGGAAGATGCGACATTGAGGCTTTGGTTGTAGCTTCATCTTTTCTATGTATTCCCATTTTTATACAGTTAATATAATCTCTTTCCATAAATATTGTCTTGTTGATAATGTTTAGAACTTTCTTCCTCAACAGTTAGTTTAAATCAGTTATTGTTTAGATATCTTGTACTGCTTGTGTTGTTTCCACACTATCTTGGCAGGTCTTGCAGCTGGAGATCTAACGACCGCGAGACTTGGAGAAACAACAAGGAGAAGGATCCGTGATCTGAAAGGTATGATATCTAAGTACTCGATCTGTAACTAGATCTAGGAAATGAGTTTTGTATTCTGTACTATTTGTTCTAGATTCACTTGAACTAGGGAGATCTGGCTCGTGTCCGCCCGAGTGGATTGTCTGTTAACACCAGTACCACAACGGAAAGTTCTACTTCGATGTGCCTTTTGAAGTCAATGGCGCACTCATCAATCAAATTACTGGATTGTCCAACAAAGGAGAAGTTTTCCCAATACGACCAAATCTTGCTTTGGTTAAGGAATACATAGGCACACCTATAGGAAGAAATTTCAAAGGGTTGGTCATAAACCAAATCAAATACGAAAACCTCAAGACAACAGCCCGCATTGTCTCAACTGCCCTAACTAGTACTGGTTGAGGTTCTGACCTCAAATTGGACATGTTGGAGGCTGTCCAAAATGTTGCATCACGAGCGTGTTAGAAAAACAAGATCGCAGAGAAATAAAAATAAATAAAAATGCAAATATAATCACACATACACATTACAAGAGAGACACAGATATCCACATTGAAGTTTCCAGTCCTTATTATTATACCATCCAACAAAGTGAAGGGATACAACCTGCAGCACAGCCGCTGCACTTCCTCTTCACAGTCTCACAATCTCTCTTCCTGATCTCATAGATATTTACAATGCATAAAACCTAATACATCAACCCTATCCGTGTTACAATGTCTTTCTTTTATAAGGGAAAAACAATGGGAAAATACCACGGGTTACCCAAAACCATGGGCTCGAAAACTGGTGGCGAAAATAGCCCCAAAACATTTCCTCAGGGGCTACGCCCCCGAACCCCCATTTTCTCTAGGGAATTTCCCCCAAAACCCTGTAACTTGGGGGTGTTGCTCCCAAACCCCCTTTCTTAGGGGCTCGCTGGCCCCCGCGCCCCCCAGCCGGGGGGGGTGTCAACACCCCCTTGAGCGTCGTGCCAGGATCATAACCAAACATGGGGTACAGACACGGATGGACAATAATATCTCTGAATCTAGAGATCAGGCTCCATAACCAACAGAGCGAAGGTTTACAACTGGGCCAACCACCTCGCTAAAATCGTAAGAAACACTTGTTACAAATTCCAGGAGGATCGTTCAAACATCTAGTACTCGGCCTTGATCATCTAGATTTCCATGGAACACCTTCAACCAACATGAAACATGGACTTTATTGCACAGAAAGGGCGGTTGATGGAAAAATTCCTCTATTTCACTCATGGAGGAAGTCGACTGGGAGCAGTGACAACTAAGATTTGACTGGACAACTAGTTTCAAAATCTCAAAGTCTAAACAACTAGATGGAGGGTACCACAAAACGACTGTTGAATTCTACCACCAACTACACACATTCAGTTGGGTCTCGACCACACGATGGTTTGGTATCTTGAAGGAGCAGCCGAAGTAGCACAAGAACTCGACTTTTACCCTTCGACCGAGCAAATATTTGGTGAACTTAGCCGACAATCTAATTTAGTCATCCCAATACCTCAACAGGCGAGAAGAGTCGACCACACAATGGTTGAACCCTTGATGGACACTGGAAAAGAAGAGGACTATGAAGTGCAAATCCATCTTAATACATTCACATTGCAGACGAACTATATTGTCGAGATCAATCCATTGGGGATTGCAATGGCATCCCATCAAGACCAGCCAGACACAGTAGAGTAGTCAGACAAAATCACACAATTGGATACTCCACTCCCGGAGTATGCCCTAACATAAGAAAACATTTGTCGACTAGATGAAGAAATATCCAAAGCTCGACAGGACAAGAAATCCAAAGTGTAAGGAAAAGGGAAGAGGAATCTTGTGATTCAAGAATCGACAGAGGATAACGCAGAACTTGTCGACAGCGCAACAAATTTTTTTGCCGATGCAGCTAAAAATAAGGTACCTGTTGACGAACAATTCAAGAAATTCATGGAAGATGAAAGGAAACGAGATTCGACACCACCCAAGAAGAAAACCAAGACTGGGTTCGAACCCTATGTTGACCTCACTGAAATTCCACCACCACCTTCGTCGACTGTTGTCATGGAAGAAGAAATTCTTTCGACACATCCAGTTACCACAGCCTCCTCACTTTCGCCTTCATCCACTCTTCCAGATTTGGTACAGACTCTTCCTCAACCACTAAGAGCCAAGATACAATCCGATAATTAATTAAACACATTCATCAGCCATGTCCCTTCGCTTTTACCCATCTGCCGAACTTTAATCTCTAAGAAACCTATCATAACTGAACCAAGCATTCCACCATCATCCCCACTAGACACCCCCATGACCAACCAATTGTCTCCACCATCTACTGTAGAACCCTAAGTTGTCGGATATACCCGAACCACACTGGAAAGAGAAACCGACTCGACAAGCAACATATTTGCGCACGACACCTTCTCATTCACACCCCTCCAATTCAACCCATCTGCGGAATACCCAACCCAAAATTCACCCGCAGTCAGCCCGGTCCCCAAAACAATAGACGCGTTTGTCCCTGAAGCCCCTGTATCCCAATAATTCTGGTCTCGTCAAGAATTCCTGCTTCACAACCACCACCTCCGATAGAAGAACTCCCATCTGTACTGTCAAATACTCCACCCGCTTCCCCAGTTATTGTCGGTCTACCATCCCCTACCCCTACCGACGGTACCAACACCACTTCAACAGCACGACAACCTGAAGAGAACACAAAAGCAACTTATACAGTAACACAAGAAGAAGCCAATGCAGCCAAGACAACTCCAGCACTAGCAAAATCAGCCTTCGACCAGCAGGCAGAAGCCAAAAAACAACTTGAAGCGGTCGACCAGCAGAAGGAACCAGATCAATAGAAACAAGCTCCAGAAAAAAGACAAGGACAAAGTAAGAGAAAATAGAGGAAAGAAAAGAGACAACAAGAGAAAGAACAATAGAAGTAGAGGTATCAACAACACCTCCACCACATCTAGCAGGAAAGCCGACTCTTAGTGCATCTAGACCAGTTTGTCCCCATTTCCACATATGAACCATAGGAATCAAATGAGGAGGAGCTCGAACTCCTTGTAGACGTAGTTATCAGAGAACAGAGGCACAGGCGACTTGAAACCTGCGAGCATCTATAGACACTGCAAGAGGAACAAGCCACATTTTTTACTAAGTGCCAGGACTTAGTACAACAGGTCATATCGTTACCGTTGAGTTACGACACGAAAAAACCCTCTTGAAAAAGCATTTACACTCATGGAAAATGTCATGTCGTCACTGAGAGATAAACTAGACAAGAACCAACGAGATTAGGCTCCCGAAACATCAATCTTAATGACAAACCAATACACAATGTTCATAGAAGCACACAACCCGCTTACACAGTATACCCAAGAATCAAACATAGTAGATGAAGTCTTGAAGAAATGGTATACTCACTATGGAAATGTATTTAACTAAATGCAAAGGACATAAGATTTTCTCGACACATTGCACCAACAACGACAAAATGTCGATGAAGTACTCACAACAACCATCGACGAACAAATCATTCTGGAGAACAGGAAGCTCACCAAGCCGGAGAAATAAGAAGAACAGTCTGCACGTTGTTTCAACATACTTTTATGTTTCCACGCATCTGCAAACTTAACTGATATTGTGCATCCTCCACTATTCCGCAATTCCCTTCTTGTGCATCTGTATCAGATAAACTATAACCTTCTGTGCACCATCTGCAATACTTCCTTTCCGTTCTTGTGCACTTGTCTCAGATAAATATCATCATACTGTGCATCATCTGTTGTGTTGTTCTTCTATATTTGCACATCTATCTTAGATAAATCACATCATCCTGCACATCATCTGTTGTGCATCTAGATCAGATATATTACATCATCCTGCGCATCATCTGTTGTGCTGCATTTTGTCTTTGCGCATATGGCTCTCTACTAGATTATGTTTTTTTGGTTCAATGAGCCAATTATACCCCAATAATTCGAAGCTTTCCAAATTATAATACTACCACTTTTTTATCTTCAATCTTACTTTCCACTCTCCAACATGGCTTCTTATTTATACTTGACTTGTGCAGATCATATGTACACAAGTTGGTTGTAGCATCCCCTCTTCCTTTCTTTACGGTCAAGCTAACTTATGCATCCACCACTTGTCTTGATATTTGCAACTGAGGTATCATGTCTTTTGGATGTTGTGCACACTTATTCCTTAGCATATTGGGACTTGCGCATTGGTTCCGCAACCTGCATTGCGGATTGCGGATCGAAAATTGTGTAGAAGAATCAGGGTAAATTATGACCGCAGAAAATGAAGAATTTCACAGGGAAATGGCATGATTGGGAGCTGATCTAGAGGTAGAAGAGAATCATGATCTTCTTACCTGTCTAAATCAACCTAAATGGCCTAATACGAAGGGGTAATAGGTGGGTCTAACGGAGTGAGATTCTCCATGACAGTACACATAGTTTCCCATCGGTGCATCCAACAGACTCAGAGGCAGTTGGTTCGAGCAGTTTAGCCTGAATGACCTCATCCTTTCCATCTCTAGACTGTTCTTAGTTAGTTAGAATTTGTTTGAAGTTTTGTAAGCCTATAAAGGAAGACTTTGAATGAAATAAAAAGAGGGTATGTTTTGGATTCTGAGAGGAAAAATGCTTTGCGTATGTATTGCACTCATCCTTTCAATTAATGAGAAGACCTGATTCTGGAGCAGAGATTCTTGTTATGAGTGTTTTGATGTCTATTATTTCCTGTGCATGTGTTCTTCATTTGTATTTCCATTGATTGTTTTCTTCTGTAGTATCTAGATCAAGATTACATGGTCTGAAATTCATATTTTATGCTTCAGATGCATATGACTAGGTATTCCACCATTTCCTCTTGAAGTTGCAGGTTAGAATTCACTTGCAAATGCTCTAGCTCTGTGATGGAATGTGTTTCTCTTTCTTCCTTCATCTGTTGATATATTTGAATTGAAGAAACCTCATCTACCTTTCCTACGCCTCTTAAATTGTTGTCTAAATCACTTATTTGTGACTACAAATCCATTGAAGTTTGACTCCATGCCCAATGGTGCTCTTGTCCTTAACCCCAACCAGCTGAAAAACCCCCCTACAAACCCTTTTCTAAAGTTATAGCCACCACTTTTATCCATATCCAGCCCATGAAAATGATTTCGTAAGTGTTGAGTAAATTGTGAAAGAGAGAGCCCTCTCTGTGGTTGGAAATGCTAGTTTCCCTCCACCAAAGCCTGGTTTGAAAAAGTTGCCTCATGACCCCTTATGTTGCAACTGAGGAGAATCTTGAGTGATAACATTCATGATGTCCCTATTTATTAGCATCATAGTTTCAAATTTCACTATTCTTTGAGTAAAGCTCAAAACCTCAAATTCCACATCACCATGGTTGTCTTGTGTCATGGATGAGCATTTAGGAGGTTTAGTGGAAGTATAGTTTTTTTCTCCACTTATTGTCATGTGATCCCTACTAGAGTTATTTTTTATTTATTTTTATCGATTTCAACTTTTGAATCACCCTATAAAACTATCCCAATCAAAATATATGATGTGTGTGATTTCTCACTCACATGTGCCAAAATCACCTACTTGAGGTTTGTGCAATATTAAGTAGCAGAACAAAGCGATGGAAATGAAACTAAACTAAATGATTTATATCTTTAATTATGCATGCATAAACCATATGAACCCTTTCTAAACAAAGTAAATGCAACACATGTAAATACGGATTAATTTTATTACACAAAGAATAAGAGAGTACAATAGCACCTTGGTACCAATTATGGATGGTAGGGGACCTCCACAGATGATCCAAGGGGGGGTTCTTGTAATTCCTTTGTGCCCAAGTCTCTAGTCAAGTGATTATATTGATGAATCCACAATGTTAAACGAAGGAAGGGATGTTGACTCTCTCTCTATCTTGTTTTCAGATGGAATTTCAACATCATAACCTTACTATGAATGGTGATATTGTATGGAATGGTGAACATGGGGGATATATTTATAGTAAATATGTTTATCAACTCATAGATCTATATATAATGTGAATGATTCCCTTTTTATTGATAACTTAGTGGGGAGGTTAGGCATTGGAAGAACAAATCAACAAATATGTTTTGCAATAACAACTAGGGAATGTTCACTTTCATTCTCCACTTCTTCTAGGGAAGTGCACAAGAATGATTTTTTTTTGGATTTGGGACCAAGTTGCACTTTTCGAGGAAAAAAACATGATGCAATCATGGAATTTTAGGGATAAACCATGACTCAATTGATATGGTCAATTTTTGTTTATTCTTTCCATTTTTGGTCACATTGTTGAGGTCATATGGAGTTGGATGAGATGGAAACGAGGATAATACCATTGGTGATGATGTATAATGGTGATATAACTCATGAAAAGGTAGGTGAGAAAAATTAGACCACTAACAAGTTATGCAATTTTCAATTTAGCATACCTTTAAAACCCTAGTTTTTAGGTTGTCTTGGTAGACAACCTTTCTCCTGGAGTATCTATAGAATTTTGGACCCTTTGTGTTTGAAATTTTGGACTTTATTATTGTGGTATGTCTTCTCTATAATGCCACTTGTTTGATCAAATTATTATGTGCCAAGAGAAATTTATGATGACTTTCCAAAACTTGTTTTTTTTGCCCCTTTAACAAGAGTGCATGCACTTGTACTACTTGCCACATGTCCAATTTTTCTTATATCACTATTTTTTATATATAAAACACTATGGTATGTCTTATTTTGTATGCAACTACTGTCATGCAATTTGGATATTTCAATCTTCAATACAATTTAATTTTTTTCCATAACACCTATTTGAGAATAGTTTTTGGACTTGTCAAAATCCCTAACTTCCATAGACTATAGTTCCAAACTTATAGTGAATGAAGACCTAGAATTTTTAGCACATATACTTCAGTATGTCTCCTAACGCTGATGAAAATTTCACGATTTGAAACATGCCCCCAAAAAACTTATTGATGAAATGGATCAAATGCATTTCTTGTATAATTGTTTTAAAGGACATTTCATATAGTGAACTTTTTGGGAGACTTAATAGTCATATCAAAGTACATATGGTAAAACATTTAGGTTCCGTTTCACCATAATTTAGGAGTTACAATCTATTGAGGTTAGGGATTTTGATTAGTCCAAAATCTAGTCTTAAACAGGTGTTCTAGGTAAAACTATTATATTTGAAGATTATGAGCTCCAAATTGAGTGCCACTTATCACATAAGAAAGAATATGGACCATAGTGTTTGTACTAAAAAATTTAGAAGCGGAACAAGGAAATTAGACATATGGAATTTTGTACAAGTTAGCTCTCTTGAAAGTGACAAAAACAACAAGTTTTGGGAAGTTACCATAACTTTCACTTGGCACATTAAAATTTGGTCAAACTTATGGAACATGTTGTACACAAGACATATCAGACCAAATTTTCAAAATTAGGAGGGTCTAAATTTCATAGATACTTTAGGATAAATGTTTGATATCAAAACAATCTACAAACAAGGGTTTTATATGTATGCTAACTTAAAATTTGCATAAATTCTAGTTGAAATATTTGTTTTGGGTGATTCAAAAGGTGTTATAGATATTAAAAATAGATAATAAGTCTAGCAAATATTAATGGGCACATGGAAAGAGGTGATGCAAAAATTTATACACCTTCTAAACCTCCTAAAGGCTCATGCATTACACAAGAAGAACATGATGAGGTGTAATTTGGGTGGTCCAATATTAGTGAAAGAGGAATGAACCTTAAATCTACCATGCTAAAAAAGGTGGACAAGATGCATATGGAAATTAAAGAAGAATTTAATAATAGATTTGAAAACATAAAGGGATAAATTTTGAAGGATATAAGTGATCTACTTAAAAAAATTAAAATATTCAAGAAGAAGATAAGGAAAACAAGATGCTAGAGTCCTAGTCACCTCAAGATAAAGTTATCACACTCAGAGAACAAGATATTTCACTTGATCTCTCATTACTCCAAGAACTACATAATCTTGGGTTCAACTTGTGGACAATGAATTAATTCATTCCAAATACATATATGAATAATTTTTATGATAATAATTTCTTCATATGGATATTCCAAATGGAGCAATTCTCTGATTTATACCAAGTGTTGAATTTACAAAAGGTAACTATTTGTTGAGGTCTTAACAAATCCTATACTTTAGGTAATTTTTGGGTATCACTTAATTTTTCAAAAGCTTTGATATTTGAGGTACCATAGAAGTTAAACTTTGTTAGTTTTCTCTTTCACTATTAAAGGTTTTTAACTAGTGAAAATCTTGTTAAAATCCCATCAGTCACCACTTTTAGGTTCTTCAACAACTTTGACTTTTTCTCATTTTTGGACCATTTTATTTTTGGTTTCTTTTGTATCTTTTCAAAACTTTAATTTTTTATAGTTTCAATACTTTTAAACTTTACCTTTTATCCTTTTTGAGATTTTTCTAAAATTTATGATTTGTTGTTTTCAGGTAAACTTAAACTTTGTGGAATTGGGCCATGTAAAAACCTTTTTTTTGTTGGTTTTAGGCCACTTCAAAACTTTGTTCTATTTTTTGACAAAATTTCTCACACAAAAGGGAAAACCTCAACCAGATTAGTTTTCACATTCTTTTACAACTTTTATGAATAGGAAAGTAAATAATCTTCCCAAAAAAGTTTCAAATACTTCCACAAATTTCAGGTTTCTTAACTTCTTGAATAAGAACATGATTCTCAAACTTTTGTTCACATGAGTTTTTGTTGTAATCAAATAAATAACTTTTCTATCGATTAGTGAAGTGGATGAGACTTTTATGGAATATTTGGAGGTGCCATTTTTCAAGTGTTTTATTTGTTGTTATGTTGACACTCTTCATTTAAATAAGAGAACTCATATTTTCTTCGATGGAAACATCCCATCTTTAAGATAATTTGGGATTAAAATCTCCCCACATTTACTAAACTTGTCAATAAACATCCCATATGTTATATACTAGATTAGAAGTTTCCATTTATTCTATATTTTCCTATTGGAATTCTCGTGCTTGTATATTTTTTTTCACTTTGATTTCTTAATTAAATGGAGTTCCCAAATCACCAGTTCCCAAATCACCCCAACTCCTTACATTGACTACTGCATTCTGACTGTCCAATTCCAAAATTAAGGCCCGAGTTAATTTCAACTCGTTGCAAACATTTACATAAAAATATTTCCAACTATTCAATATTGTGTTAATAAATGTGACCATGGATCCCATATCCTAAAAATACTACTTAATATCCTCAAAATTATCATATTAATAATTTAAAAGTACTCTTCTTTAATTAGCTTTTATCGGTTTTATGTTATTTAATAGATCCCGTTGTCGATTGGAAAACATTTATTGACAAATGTTGGATTCAAATGTATTGATGTTTTTCTATGTCAACTAGATAAATCCCAAAGGATTTATTTTCTTTCCTTTCACATATATTTCAAGCTACTTACTCTTTTGATTTCCTATACTATAGCTTCCAAGTTGATCTAGTCCATATCTTATTCCTTTCTTTATTAATTTTTTTTACAACTCTTGAATTTATGAATCTAAATCATTTGTGGGATCAAATGTAATGATTACTTTACTTGATTGATCCTTTTGAAGTCTAAGAGTTGCAAATATTTGTTAATGCCTAATTTTTTCACACATGCAACATTTTGGCTAATCTTGCAGTAAGGTGTCATGAAAATATAGCATGCATCCTACCAAAGACATCCTCATCATATCCTGAAAATAGCACTAGTCAAACAATGCCAAAAAAAAATCAAAAGAAGAGGTAGCATGATTACACCCGTGGTATACCACACTATAATTCATACTATCAATTATGTGTACATGCTACACTAGTGTGGATTTTCCTTCGAAATCCCCATAATAACCCGCTACGCATTGAAGGCTCATGAAATCTCCATCACCTCCAAGAATTCAAATTTGGCTCATCATGTACTTGGGTTCAATGAATGGCCCCCCTTTGTGTACTTTGGAGCTAGATCATGGAGATAATGAGTCCACATTTGGATCTAGTTATTTCTTGGCCACCTCTTGGCCTATAAAAGGAAGTCATGGGCATGTATCTAGTAAAGAGAAATTAGAGCAAGGTTATGTTGTTGTAATTGTGTTGGAACTTATTCCATATCTTCCCATACCTACTAGCATTCTGCAAGCTCCCTTTCCACCTTCCTCCAAGGGTCAAATGTTTCTCTAATTGTTCTATCAATTTATTTAGCATATAGTGTGGAAAAAAAGGACCTCCCTAAGGGAGATTTTTGGATTCCCTTGAATCCCACACCTCCTAGGTGTCACTACATGTAACAACTTGACCATTGGGAAATCTAAATTGGTTTTAACAATTGCTTCTTGTTGTGGTTTTCATATCTTCACTCCCTTCCAAGTTATTTTAAAGTTTTTGTTTCATTTTGTTTTGTGTTACTAACAAGGGCTTGCAAGATCAATTTGGGGTCACTCACATTTTGTTTCTTTACTGCAATATTTGGCCTTGAGTGACAACCTCAAAGGCTTAAATCCTCAAGTGGGAAGGGTTGCACACCTTTGTGCAAATTTTCCCACAACAATATTTATGGCGACTCTAGTATATTTTTGGTCATTTATCTTTAACTAGATTGTTATTTGTTGAGTAGCTAATTTTGGGTGCTTGTCATGTGCAGGTGAAGAGGTACATACCTTTCAATCCATAATTCGACCTCCTCTTGGATGTCATTGTTGTTTACACAGTCGAGCAAAAATCAGTACCCCAAGTGCGCTACTCATGCGGATTTATCTTCGACAACCATGCTACTTGTACATTTTAATAGACCCTCGCCCACATGGTAATATGTTCTCTATTAGCGCAACGTTTCCTGTGTTGTAATCACGCTAATGCTTTCCATTAAATGATTTTTCCATGCTACTGCACGTCTGTTTTTTTTGTTTTTCACGCTACTGTCATTTATTTTCTTTTTACCAGTCCTACATACACTATTGCAATCCCAATGACTAATCACTAATGAACCAGGAGTAAATTAAATTGCAATAGTTAGTTTTTTTGTATTAATTAGCCCATTTAGACCAAGATTAGGGAGTAAAGATTCATTCTCTCTTGAAATCTACTTAGGTAACCAAATTTCAGGCTTTCAATGGGCCTCATTGTTGTCACTAGTATTCAAGATATCTCTTGTTTTTGTTTACTTTCTATGTTTTTAGGCAAAGTAGTGTAAATTCAATTTTGCACAAAAGAAAGGACCTAAAGGCTCTCCTCTCCCAAAGTATGCTCTTCACTTCTCACTTCTTGTGAAGCGTGAAATACCTCCATTGCACACTTTTACTTCGTTAGCATTTTGTTATCAAGAACCATTAGCATATTTAGATTTGAAGTTAAAATCTCCATTTGAATTTTACTTTGAGGTCTTTTAGTTAATTGCAACAATCAATTTTATTATAGCATATGTGTTTTCATCACTAGCGCACACTAAGGGACCTAAAATTCCTTCCAACATGAGTATGCTCTTCACTTCACATTACTTGTGATCTTGGTGAATTAGAAAGGAAGGGAATTGTAAAATACCTCCCTTACACTCCTAAAATGAATTTGTACCCTTAAAATCAACACTTGTAATTTCCAACCAACTAAAATTCTCCACAAGAGGTCACAAAATAAAATTTTAATTAGGTAGGATTGATTGGGATAGACATCCATTAATGCCCACTGATCTAGTTTCATTAAGTTTTTGAAACATATCATTGTTGACTTATAGGGTACTATTAAATCTTGCTATCAACAAGTTTTAAAAGAAAACCAAGATAAGAAGTGCATCCTTCCCAAGCAGGTCAAATATGAGGTATAGTTTCCATGCCCTATCCAAATATTCACTTAGATTTTTTTGGAGGCGACACTATACTTCCTAGGATAGTGAACCGCTTATCCATACTTGATGCCGGTATCTTGGTGGAAAAAATTAGGATATCACCAAGGAGTAATTATGAGTGCAATTGAATCCTGAAGTCATATATTTTTGTTGGGAAGTGTTTGCAGTCCTTTGAGAACATAGCCCCATCACTGTTATAACTAACTCTTTGTTCCCTTCACTAGTCAATCATTGTGTGGATCCCATTTTCACCATCAATTGTGATTTTGGAAGGCCCAATTACATTTGAGAGGAAGGATGTTAGGTATTTAGGGAATTTATGTTTATTTTCTTTTTAAATACAAGTTCACTAAACTCGTAATTAAAAAGAACCTACATGTGGGAACTCTTGCACTAAACCGACACTGTACATATCACTCACTTTAAACCATTTTGCATGTATTGTGGTTGTGGATGGCATGTTTTTGAATTTGTTCAATTGTGTTTATTTCCATCATCACTCTCATTTGTCACTAAGCTTTCACCATTGAGGAACAAAATTCCCTAAGGCAGTCCCACAGACTGCAAGGCCTCTCCCCTCTTTTGAGGGGTGTTTTTCCACTTACTCCCCATGGTTTATGTGGGAGATACTCTATCCAGGGATGCTCCTAGGCCACATTGATAGGATCATCAGGGCGAGGCTGATCCTTTCTTGAATCATTTTCTTCCCTTGGATAAATCATAGATCCTTTTGCTTCATCCTCTCGTGGAATAGGTTTCCCCTCACTTTCTCCCCTTGGAGATAGTTTGGGCCCCTTTGGTTCACCTTTTCATGGAAGAGGTCACACTTTATTTCCACCTCTCTATGGAAATCCCCCTAATTATTCCCCCTCTTTGGGATGAGTTCATACATTATCCTCATCTTCACATCAGAGACAAATATCATCGACACATATACCTTGTTCTCCTCCTCGAGGAAACAACACACAACATACAATGGCTAGACTCAAACTACCTTTCATGGTGAGCTTAAATTTCCCTGATTTGGCGAAATTAATCAATTACCCTATCACACATGATCAAGCATGGGAAACTATGACTAAAAATATCCCCTCAGACATCCCTAAGTTTGAAGGGAAACAAGGATATGATCCAACCAACCACATTATGTCTTTTCACCTATGGTGTTCCTCCAATAACATAGTGGAAGACTCAGTAAGACTTCACCTCTTTCAGTGAACCATTACCAGAACGACTGCAAAATGGTATGTGGATTTACCAAGAACAACCTATGCCACCTTTGGGACATTGGACAATGCATTTCTCACATACTTTCAGCTTCACATTCCCCATTACCTCGATCTCTAAATTCTCATAGAATTTCACCAGAATAATTCTACCCACATAGTGGACCACATCCATGAGTGGCATAGATGTCGCACATGATGACAAATCTAAATATAACCTTAGTTCTTGTTGGATTGATTCATCAAATCACTCCAACCTGCAATTGAAAAGGATTTGGCAACCTCAATGCCCCAAATTCAGGAAGAGGCCATCCAAAATGCCCAACATTTCAACCTCATCTACACACAATCTGGTTACCTATACACCATCCTACCTTAAGCCCCTTAGCATCGATAATTTCATCCCTCACCTATACATTCATCACATTCAATGGATGGGATTATCAGGTCCATTTCCCAACGAGGAAAGTTTCCTCCTCCTCCTACTCCTGTTCCATTCAACATGGCACCACATTTCCCACCCATCCCTCCTGTATCGGAACACCCTGCTCTTACACCAAACCCTCCATTTGGTCAGCTATAGTATGGACCTTACATCCCTACTTATCCCAATGCATTCCAATCAACACAGGTACCTCCACCGCAAATGGTGCAAGTTGCTCCTACATCCACATTATATGGAGCACACACTGGATATGTCCCATATCTAGGGTACAACCCTTATTACCCGTTTCCATGTCCTCCTTGTCTTGCCCCATGCCCCACACGGGGTCAATTTAGTTCAACCTTATTTTGCACAACAAGCTCAACAAGTTTAGTAGTTGAATAATTCAAACCCCCAGAATCCTCAAAATCAAGGGAAGAAGAAAGATAAGAACAAATAAAACTAGCAGGAGGGGGAAGGGGGAATCCCCCTCCCCAACAAAACCAGAAACATGGTAACCAAATTGCAGGGGATAAAACCCCTCCTAAGCAAGGGAATAACACTAAACTGAGGACCAATTATTATTTCTTCATTTTCAGAGAGTATGGTTAGTATAATCACCATTGTTCTCTTCTCCCCAACTTCCAACAGTTGGTGTAACCTAAGAAAAAGACAGCTTTGAATCCCCCTCAGGTTCCAAATCCTCCACAACCCCAAAATAATGTCTTGCAACAACCCTTTTCTAATAAAGGGGTCATTACTCAGCAGCATGAGCCCTTCCCCTTCGATGATGTCTCCTTCTAGAATATCTACATGAACACGATAGACGTTAACCTCCAAACTCGAGCCAAAGGCTATGGCAAGATTGATCCCCCATAAGTGGAGGATGTACCTACCCCTTCTGGGGGCCCTTTGTAAAAACCATGCCCAATTCAAATCCATTGGATCTGAAAGGTACTGAATGCAGTTGGCACATTCGACCCTTCCAAATCAAGCCTTATGAACTTTTATCTTGATAAAGGTGAACCGTGACTACCCTCGTTAGTTGCATTCCAAGTAACTACACAACATTATGAATGCACTTCTTGTGGGAACCATACCTATATAATTCCCAACGATTTCATAAAATCCATTCTGGATCATGCCAAGTTGAATTTGACATAGCTAAATATATGTTCTAGGGTTCCACGCCCATGTCGATCGTGTGGCAATACTAACCACTTCATGATTCAGTGTCCCATTTTACACGCTAAATGAGAATCATGTCTTGAACTTATGAGGATCCAAGATCAGCTCTCCCACCTCAGCACAATATTGCAAGGCATACCTGCTGAGGAAGTTGGTTCCCCCTCCATCGGATACCATCAATGACACATCATCCTTGGTTGGCTTACTTACTAGTGACGATTCATCTTCTTCCGAAAAAGACCTGGATCCTCCACAGTCGTCACTTAGTGCCTAAAAACACTAGAGTATATCATTTCAAATGTTGGATACCTGATAAATCCTTGCATGCATACTACCACGTAGATACAACTTGAGGTTCCAACATTAAAAGGTCCCCACCACCAAAAGGGTGAAACCGTTTTTTACCCTTTACATTGCCCATTCACACAATGCAACACTTTATTCATTAGTATTTTCAATCCCTTTTGATTGAGAATAAGACCATCCTTTGATTGGAATGCATATGATCTCCTGCTCATATAGCTATAACGGCTTCTTAGACGTCGCAAGTCATTGGTCAAAGTATCTAGGATTGGTTTCTTGGGCCATTTATACCCCCTCCCAAACTCTCTACCACACCAGGCGATTTTTCCTGGGGGCACTTACAAACAAACAAGTAGAATACAATGCAGTCATTGAGATTTTAAGTGATGTCAACGATACTAGCATATTCCATATACACGTACACCTAGATTCAAAACATCACATACATAAAAGAGACCATACATGTTCCACCAAAATGGTATATATATATATCTTACCTTAAAAACTGAATGTCATGTACAAAATGTGGCCTCAAGGGCCATATACAAATAGAATGGGACACCTTATGGGGGATACATAAAAAATCAACCTCTCATAGGCTCCATATATACAAAAATAAAAAAATAAGGCCCAAATCCCTATACAAAATATAGAGTGACTAAGGACTCGCATATAAATCAAAGGCCTTGGTTGGTATGGCCCTCGGATCACCAACAACCGCACTACCTATGGCATGGACCTAAATACTCATGCAACCTCCTCTGGTTGTTCCCTCAGGGTGGGCCTCTGTCTCCAGTGGGGCCTCTCCTCAGTTGTTGGAGTTGGACCATGTCCACCTTGTGCTTCCCGATCCTGGTGGCACGCTATCGTCACTTTCCGCATCACATGGCACCACCCATCCCCTAACTCCACTGGAAGATGTAGAGTATGAACCAGCTCATCATACTCGAGTTTGGATAGTTTCCCATCATCAATGCCCTGGTTCAACGATCCAAACTACCTCTCCAAGTCTTCTAGGATCTCAACTAAGCGGTCCCTTAAGGATGCTCCCATTGTAGGAACACCCCTAACTGCAGCTCTCCTTGCAACCCCAACAACATCACTGCTACCTCCTATAGGTCTATCCCCCTCATCATGGACGTAGCACAATCCTACAACGCGTGGGGGTATCAATGGCTTAACATCTGCATCACAGACAAGAACCCAAAATCAATATCCAATATACATGATAAATATGTGCATAAATCAAATCTATGTGCAACAAAAAGGATATGTAAAAACATAAATGCGTAAAAAATCATCATACCTATGAGATCGCATCCATGATCTAATATCGGTAACTGTAGGTCCCCTTGGTATCCCATGCCACTCGAGGGGTACCTCTCCATAGGGCCAATGCACTGCTCCCACACATCCAAGTAATGGATGGTGAAGACAAGACCAATATCCTCTCCACCAGCCCAGTGCATCACTCGCCCCCAGTACATCATCTAGGGCTCTAGATGCCCGCTCATAGGTACCACCACCTGTAATATTCCAGCCATGAATTGGCCAGAATACTATCTCCAACAACTAAACTGATCATGATTTTAACTAGAATTTTTTGTAATTTTCTTTAATGTGTGCAGGGTGTAAGTGAGGAGTACTGGTTCACTGATCAACGATGGTAGGGATGACTTTTGGTTCTAAAATTTATATGTAAAATATGAAGCATGTTGGCACGGGGTTAGTTCGCATGAAGTGCGGAAGCCGACAACAATGAAGAGGGACCATCCACAGAAGAAAGGACCATTCGTGGAGAACAAGGAGCCGACGGAAGCGCAAGATTAGTTTAGTTAGTTATAATGGACCATTTGGACCATTTTGTAACTGCCATAGTTGCCTATAAATAGGACTATGAATGTAAGCCTAAGGGAATCCTAGAATCATATCATTAGTTCCTCGGCCTTCGACAAGTTTTGTATGGATCCACGATAAGTGTTTGAATTGTCCCCGCAAAGGTCATACCGCAGGTTTTTGATGAGTTAATGCATGAAGATGTTCAACTATGTCTCTTTTGTATCTCTGTTTGCATTGAATGATGAATACTGTGATATGCTTAAGTGTTGTTATTTATGTTGATGCGATCACCAGTTTTACCCTATTGATGTGAATGTCGAGTACATATTGAATATGCGAATGATGAATGTATGTTTAATTTGATATGAATGATGCGAAGATGAATATCTGGTTCCTGTAGCGATAGAGTAAGAATAGATGCATTTCCTCCACCCACTACGGAAACCTGGTTCCTATAGTCCCCTTAATCATCTCAGGTGAGACTTCACTCGCTTCGCAGGTGTTGCTGGAAAGGGTAAAACCTTTCTGAGCCGGTTCTTAAGGGTGTTTGGTTGGTATTTGTTGATAGCAGTGTGAAGTGAACCCCTGTCGACAGAACTGCGTCAACAAATGGTTCTATTGTCGGGACCCTAAAGAATAAAAAAGAGGACATGATGTGGCACCTGACAAAACCGGAGATTCAGGATTGGTTTGAAAAGAAGACAAAAGAATTCGCGGAAGCAAAAAATCACAACCCTGGGAAGATGACAAGCAACTGGTTGCAAAAGCATATCTATTCTGATATCCACGAGGTGTTTTTCTGCGAATTCCCGTTATTGTTGCACAAGTGGTTGGCGCAGCTGACATTTCATAAGAATGATTTCCAAGGAGGTGAGCGTGACCAATGGACTCCAGAACTGATCCGATAGTTAAAACGGGTCAAAAATAGGGTCTCAAGGGTCGTCGACTTCTGGGTAGACAGTATCCTAGAGGGATACATCACTGAGTTTTCCGTTGATACAATCAAATCATACAGCGACACAGAAAGAAAATTTTTCAAAGGACCTAGAGGGAGATTCCTACTATCACTGAAGTTGTCTATTAAGATGCTCGTCTAAGAAAAGGGTATACTGAGGATGAATTACGACGAGTAGAAGATCAGTGTGCGGAGGTTGTGGGTACCGTGTGAATGCGGGTCCGATAGAAAGATGTGGGGTAGATGGACATGAGCGACGACGAATTTTTAAGGGAGGATGAATAATATTGTGGTACCTTGAGGAGTGGGGCGATATTCCGGTGACTAGAGAAGAAGACGAGGATTGAGAGAGAGTCTCATGAGGGGACCGGAATGGAAGACTGCGGAATAGGACCACAAGGGACGAAGCGACCTTATTGCAATGAATAAGGTGACCAGGTTTCCCCAGAATCTGAAGAAAGACAGATCCTAAGCTACAACGTACCTTCAACCCCGCGCACTACTCAGAATTTTGGAGGAAGAAATACCAGTTATTCGCAGAGCTGTCCTAAGTGTCAGAACAGCGGTAAGAGTAGCAGATCAGTAAATATTAACAGTAGGAGTGCAAGAATGGTAGGTGATGACGCAAAAATTCCAACTTTCCACGGTAACGGGACCGAGGATCCCGAACAGTATTGGTTTTTGTGTGAAGCAGTATGGACTGTGAAGCAGGTCCATGACGAAGATATCTAAAAGGGACAACTAGCGACGACCTTCAAGGGCCGTGCACTAGACTAGTTTATGAAATTGACTAAGGTACCAACAAGAAATCCAAATAAAACACTGGAACAGATTATGGAGGGACTGATTGATGAATTTAGAAAAATGAAATCCGAGTCGTAGTACATCATAGAGCTCAAGGAAATCAAGCAATTTCGAAACGAATCAGTATGGGAATTCGACCAACGATATAAAACGCTAATGTAAAAGGTGAGTTTTTGGATGAGTGACATGTATCATAAAGAGTGGTTTATCGCAGGGTTGGTTCCACACATTCGTGGACCACCGATGCAACAGAAGGAAGCAACTCAAGCAGAAGCACTAGAAATTGCAATGAAATTGGAGGCTTCACCGATCGGTGAAATAGGAATAGGAATGGATCAGATACAAGTGCAGTTGGAAAACTTGACGATCTAGCTACAAGATATGAAGAAGGGAAAAAAAGTCCGCGAAGACATATGGTGCAGTACATGAAAAACAGAAGGACATCACAAGGATTAGTGCCCAGAATTTCAAGAATATTTACAGTCAGGTGCACCGAATCCCCTCAGTTAGAGAGGGATTCCTTGGTGTCACGTCTGTCAGACGAAAGGACATCAACTAGAAGAATGCATGTACCTATAAAATATGGTGTCAAAGCCAGTGAATCTATATTGCAAATTCTGTCAATCTGTTGGCCATGACTAAAAAGATTGCAAGGCTTACGACCTACTCCAAGAAAGGACCGCAGATACATTTTTCATGAAGGGAGAAGAGCAGCCACCAGTACAACAACCTCACTACCATCCGCAACCAAAGTATGATCAATCACAGTATGTCTAATTGCAATATGGTCAACCACAATATCCACAATCGCAATTTCAACCACCGCAATATGGTCAAACACAATATCCACAACCACAGTATGGTCAACCGCAGTACCCACCATACGGGCCACTGCAAGGAGGTTTCAGAGGGGGGTTCTGCGGAGGCCGAGGTACCGGTGTCGGCTGAGGAGGAGCTACTGGATTAGGTCAAGGACCAATCATATGCTACAATTGCGGTCAGCAAGGGAATTACCAGAGGGATTTCCCGAATCCAACCCCACAGTGCACTTACTGTAGTGCTGCGGACCATGGTGTCAAAGACTGTCCTCATCTCATCGCGAAGTGGCAAACTAAGAACCTACCCCCACCTCCACCAACTCAGAATCAGAACCAGAATCCACCACCAGCGGTACAGAAGATATCAACAGAGGTTAGAAGTCAAAATGTGATTGTTGGAATAGTGACCCAAGGAGGAGTTGTGACAAGGGCCGACAGGTCATAGGCTAGTGTCCGACCAACATCAAGAAAACAAGTCACATTCGATGTGGAAGCATAAAGGGATATCTTCTTGAAAGTGCAGGAGGAAATGAGACAGATGAGGAGGAGGTGTCGGCTAAGGAGGAGCTACTGGATTAGGTCAAGGACCAATCATATGCTACAATTGCGGTCAGCAAGGGAATTACCAGAGGGATTTCCCGAATCCAACCCCACAGTGCACTTACTGTAGTGCTGCGGACCATGGTGTCAAAGACTGTCCTCATCTCATCGCGAAGTGGCAAACTAAGAACCTACCCCCACCTCCACCAACTCAGAATCAGAACCAGAATCCACCACCAGCGGTACAGAAGATATCAACAGAGGTTAGAAGTCAAAATGTGATTGTTGGAATAGTGACCCAAGGAGGAGTTGTGACAAGGGCCGACAGGTCATAGGCTAGTGTCCGACCAACATCAAGAAAACAAGTCACATTCGATGTGGAAGCATAAAGGGATATCTTCTTGAAAGTGCAGGAGGAAATGAGACAGATGAGGAAACCACCTCTTCACCAAAAATAAGTCACTTATGATATGCTGCCACATTTGACACGACGACTTCACAGAAAAAGGCTAACACCTTAAGAGCCTTCCTAGAAAGCTTCTTGGAGTTGACAAAAGGTCAGAATGCATTGGCAGAGATATCCAGTTTGTTGCATCAATGGGAGGGTGCATGATAGGAGGGAAAGATTAATTGAATACATAATAGGAAGACAGGAAGAGAGATGAGAATGTCTACGCAAACTGGAGCATTCGATGTCAACTCCATTATCTTAGACCTTGGGTCAGACATAAACATTTTGAAAAAAAAATACCTGGTAAATGATGGGGAAACCACAGTTGGCATGGTCTCTGGTACAATTGTGACTAGCAAACCAAAGTAAGGTCACCCCGATTAGTTGACTATGCCAGGTCCCAGTTGGAATAGAGGGAATCAAAACATACACAGATTTTGATGTGATAGAGATTGTCGACAATACAAGCCCCTATCTAGTTCTCCTAGGGATAGACTGGGCGATGGAGAATCAGGCTATCATAAACTTCAAGAAAAGAACTATGTCATTCGAGAACTACGAGATCATGGTAGTCGCACCTCTTGATCCCACAGAAGGGTAGAGATATGTTGATCCAACAAGGGATGAATTCACTGAGGGATGGGATAGTATCTAGAACATATCAGAAGACTACATCAATCCTACTACAGATGGAGAGTTAGGATAGAGCAGTAGCAATTCGGCATCGTCAGATTCGGATGAAGCACTTAAAAATTGGCAGAATTGGCTACATGAAGTATCGTTTAGGAGGTGTTCCCGAATCACTCAGTTGCTGTGACATGTAGCTACAGAAGAGTGCAAACTACCAACGTATTAGGGATTTCCCAACTTGACTACATTTATCACTGAATTTGAAGAAAAAGTGGTAGAAGTCAACTATAACTAACTGGTCACTATGTCGACACCTAATGGAGTTTAGGTTCGGAGAAACTGAAGGATACCGCAGAAGGAAGTACACTGGCAAAGGAGATCCAAAGGAGCATTTGACTGTGTGTCAAAGAAAATGGGGAACAAGATTGAAACAATATTGGTTCCACGCGTTTATTCACACATTGGATGAAGTACTGCGAAATTGGTATATCGCAGTAGAGTTGCGACGCGGAACAACCTCATGGGAAAATCTAGCTATTGGCTTTAGCCAAAAGTTCAGTTTCTCTGACGAAAACCCCTTCATCCACAACGTGTTACAGGAGGTCTATGAGAAAGTACTTGAAGTAGTTCCGACAGAGAAACCTATGGGACTTTAGTGGACTGTGACACCCCAAATGATGATGGAGTGTTACAAAATAATAGGAGAACCACATGATGAGGATGATCCAAGGGCCACGTATATACCAGAGTCAGAAGGAAGTCGCAGTGTCGAAGCACCATATATGCCTTCTGACAAGTTTCAATAGCCATTGTGAATCAAGAAAGTGAACATTGGGTCAGAAGAGAATCCCAAGTTCGCGAGCATCGAAGATTATTGGAACGACTCCACCATTACCAAGATGATCGACCTATTGCACGAGTTTCAGGACTTGTTCCTAAAAAAATTTTTGGAGATGAAAGGGATTTCTGGGGACCTAGGAGAGATGAAAATCCCACTGAAACCTGATGCGAAGCCAGTAAAGAAACGACCGTACAGGTTTAATCAAAGCTATAAGGAGTGAGTGAAGGCCGAAATTGAGAGAATGCTGGAAGCAGGAATTATAGAACCAGTGGAGGAATCAGAGTGGATCATCCTGATGGTGGTCCAAGATAATAAAATTGGCGAAGTCCAAATCTGTGTCGATTTAAGAAGGATGAACGACGCATGGTTACACGATCCATTCCCTACACTGTTCACGGATGAAGTGTTAGAAGGTGTAGGAGGTCAGGAAATATAATCCTTCACAGACAGATTCTTAGGATACCAGCAGATCAAAATTGCGAAGGAGGATCGACACAAAACAACATTCATCACGGAATGGGGATACAACAATATACAGTGATGCCATTCGTCCTGAAGAATGCGCCAACAATATTTCCAAGACTGGTAGTGGCTGCGTTCAAGGATTTCATCCATAAATTTCTTTCCATATTCATGGATGATTGGACAATGTACGGGTTGTTCAAGGATCGCATCGCGAATCTGAGGTTGATGCTGGAAATATGTCGACAACACCAGATTTCACTAAACCCGATGAAGTGCATTTTTTGTGCTCCATTTGGGATTTTGATGGGACATATTGTTTACAGGGAAGGAATGTTGGTCGACCCCATGAAGATTGCGATTATCTTCGACCTACCACTTCCAACAATAGTAAAACAATTAAGACCGATGTTGGGACACACCGGATACTACAGGAAGTTTATTAGGGGTTATGCAACAATCACGACACCCATGGAAAAATTTCTAAAGAAGGATGCCAAGTTCGAGTGGAACGAAGAATTCCAAAATATCCTGGATACACTAAAATCAAAGATGGTCACAGCACCCATACTAGTGTTGTGTTTTTGGATTGGATGAAGGAATTCCATGTTCATGTTGACGTGTCATCTGTCACACTCGGAGTAGTATTGACCCAGCCAGGAGAAGGTGCAATCGACCACCCGATTGCATTCACAAGTAGAAAGATGTATACTGTAGAGAATAACTATACGACCATGGAAAGGGAAGGTTTGGCGATGGCATATGCCCTACAGAAGTTTCGACATTATCTACTAGGAGGCCACTTTAAAATGTTCACTGATCACTCAACACTCAAATATCTAGTGAACAAGCCTGTGTTGGGGGGGGGAAACTGTCGATGGCTATTACTCCTGCAAGAATTTGATTTCGAGATAATTGTAAAGCTTGGGCGACTGAATGCAGGACCAGACCATCTGTCGTGGATAGAATCAAGAGAAGAACCAAGGAACATTGACAAAGGACTGTCTGATGCTCAGTTATTCAAGGTCGGAATGATCGATGATCATTACGAGAAAATTATTCATTTTTTGGCGACAGGGAAGGCACAAGAGGAATTCACTACCAACCAAAAGAAACAGTTAGTTTTCAGAGCTGCATATTTCCAACTAATTGCAGGGAAACTATATAATATGGGACCTGACGAGATACTTTGACGATACGTCCTTCAGCATGAACAGGAAAGGATCTTAGCAGAATCTCACGATGGGATAGCAGGAGGACACTATGGAGGACGTGCCACTGCTGGAAAGATACTTCGAGCTGGATTATGGTGGCTGACGACGCATGGAGATGTTGCAGACTATGCAAAAAGATAAGACGTATTCCAAAGAACAGGGAAACCGTCACAAAGGGAGGAAATGCCATTAATACCTCAATTGAGATTGCAGGATTTCGACAAGTGGGAAGTTGACTTTGTGGGACCTATCAACCCACCAGGAAAAAGAACAGGGTCGTGCTACATAATTACTGCGACATATTATTTGACGTGATGGGTGGAGTCTGCACCATTCAAAGATTGAACGAATGTGACTGCAACAAGGTTTCTCTTTGAAAACGTGGTTACCAGGTTTGGGTGTCCAAAGATATTGATGAGCGACCAGGGTACTCATTTTTTCAATCAAACGATCGCGGCGATGATAGAGGAGTTTCAGATTCAACACAAGAAGAGTACCCCATATCACCCGCAAGCTAACGGGAGAGTTGAGGTGTTTAATAAAATATTGGAGCATGCACTCACAAAGGTGTGCAACACAAATTGCGACGATTGGGATTTAAAGATTCCAGCGATACTCTAGGCATACAGAACAACTTCAAACGATTAACAGGACAAACCTCGCTCAAGATAGTCTACGGACATGAAGAAATAATGCCAATGGAGTATATCGTCCCTATTTTGCGCATCACAGTAGCCACAGGAATGAGCGACGATGGAGAGACTGAAGAACGGTTGGCGCAGTTAGTACAACTTGATGAGGACCAGTTTATCCCAGGATTCGATCAGAAGGTAGAAAAGGATCAATATAAGGGTTGGCATGATCACCATGTCAAAGCGAAGCACTTCCAGCGAGGAGATATGGTATTATTATATGAAAGTAAGTTTGCAAAGCATCTGGGTAAGCTGCAGAGGCATTGGTTGGGTCCATAAATAATCAATTTTGTTACTGATGGGGGTGTGGTGCAGTTACAAAGGCTAGATGGGACAATATTGACAAATCTAGTAAATGGGAATCGACTGAAAGCATATCACCATAACCAGGCGCACAACAGCTGAGAAAGGTGTTGAAAAAAAGAGAGCAATAATGACAAAAAGTGGGAGACATGGAAAGACAGTCACTTGTTGACTTTTAGCACGTGAGAGTCAAGTCAGAGCATGATTACTGTGACTAAGCATCAACGAAAGATGACAGAAGGTTATGATGACAAACTTGAGGACAGAATCTGAGGAATACCTATAAGATTTAGCCATTATGCGTCAAGGTCATGAGGAGCGAGCATAAATACAGGTGAAGAAATTGGAAGATTAAGGCATATGAGCAGTATGAAGAGATCCAGTAACTCGACTAAGCGAGTCCAAGGAAGATGTGGAAAAAGGAAGTGAGAGAGTTGCAATGGTGCATTTTGTTTCCAATGAAAGCACCCAAGGTGCGCTAAGGGAAAGAACAACAAGTGTTCATGAGAAACCGACAAATGCAAAGGCACCATGTATCAGGATAAACACCAATGAGGTCTTACCCGAGATGTCTAAGCAAGTTTTGATTGTTAGAAGAGAAGCGATCTCTCTAACCGCAGAAGTATCAAGAGAAAAGGCACGCTGGCACCAACAAAGGATGATCAAATGTGCGAAACAGATGTGTCGGACCACAACGTCTCTTCCACAATTTGGTGTTGTCAATGAACTTTTGTCCAGTTGCAAGTCAGGGTTGAGGGTAGCAGATGGTCAAGAAGGAATAGATGATGAAGGTTCCAAGAGAGTGTAGGATGAGTTCGATAAGTACATGACAATGAAAAAGATACTAGAGGATGAGTTTGAGAAGTACATAAAAGCTAGCACACGATGGAAGGATCAAAACAACGAAGGATGAGAATAGTGCCAGAGGTGTCTAGCTGAAGTGGCTCGAGGGTGAGCCACAATTTTGTGTTGGGGGCCTGTTGGCACATGGTTAGACCACATAAAGTGTGGAAGCCAACAACAACGAAGAGGGACCATCCACGGAAGAAAGGACCATTCACAGAGAACAAGGAGCTGACGAAAGTGCAAGATTAGTTTAGTTATTTAGAATGGGTCATTTGGACCATTTTGTAACCGCCATAGTTTCCTATAAATAGGACTATGAATGTAATCCTAAGGGAATCCTAGAATCAGATCATTAGTTGCTCTGCCTTCAACAAGTTTTGTATGGATCCGCGATAAGTGTTTGAATCGTCCCTACGAAGGTCATACCACAGTTTTTTGATGAGTTAATGCATGAAGATGTTTGACTATGTCTCTTTTGCATCTCTATTTGCGTTGAACGATGAATACTGTGATATGATTAAGTGTTGTTATTTATGTTGATGTGATTGCCAGTTTTACCCTGTTGATGCGAATGTCGAGTACATATTGAATATGTGAATGATGAATGTATGTTTAATTTGATATAAATGATGCAAAGATGAATCTCTGGTTCCTGTAGCGATAGAGTAAGAATAGATGCATGTCCAGCCCCCACTACGAAAACTTGGTTCCTGTAGTCCCCTTAATCATCTCAGGTGAGACTTCACTCACTTCGCGGGTGTTGCTAGAAAGGGTAAAACATTTCTGGGCCAGTGCTTAAGGGTGTTTGGTTGGTATTTGTTGATAACAGTGTGAAGTGAACCCTTATCGATAGAGCTGCGTCAACACAATAGCAAGAAAAGACAAATATGAATAGTGATCCCTATGCGCAAGGTACTGGAGCCTTTCACTTTTCAGAAACAGATAAGCCTGTTGCCGACTTCGAGGCTTACTAGGTTTCCAACATATGCATACTAGACTGGGTATGGGTTTTGGATGGAATTAAGGGTTATTTTCAGTCAATAATTTCATTAAAACACAATGGGGCATATTTCATAAGAATTAGGGAGGTTGTAAGTGGATTTGGAGGCAAACTAGTCAAGGGCGCTATTGGGGATTGCACGGGTAGGAGATTTCCAGGCTTCTCCAAACAAGCTGTAATGCACCCAAAACCTTAAGAACAAAGTGTGGGCGTATTTCATCAGTTTTATTATGACCTCATAGAACCATTATATCATTAATTTTCAGCAAAGGTAAGCCATACAAAAAAAATACCAAAACTATCTAGTTAAAAGTGCCCGTTGAGCTAGTCTTCAATTCTGAATGGTAAAAACTCATTAAAAGAAAATAATACTCTGTTTTTCAGAATTTAATGGCTCTATTATAACTTAATTTAACTCATAGGGTCAAATCTGAAGTTTTCATAAATATTTCTCAAATATTATGTCTCCTCCATTAACTACAATTCCCACAAAGCTAGAATAACTAGTCTTGATCTCTAGAAGTTCCAAAGCCACCAATAAATTTAAATATCAGCCATAAACATATATTGACCTCTGATATCATATGAATATTATTTTTAAGTTGAAATCAGAGTTTTGGAAGAAGTATTACAGTCAGTTGCACCCACAATGCATTAAGAGGCCTCCAAGAGCTAGATTTCCCCCACGGAGAAGGAGAAATGGTTGGAGGAAGGATGGAAGGGTATGATATCTGATATATCTGAGTGATGATATGCTATAGGTGAAAAACATATCACATTGAGTGTGCACTTTATTTCTTTGAATGACTGGGCTCCTCCTTAAAGAATGGGAGCTTTCTCCCCACTGGATCTACCAATTGTCTTCACCTCAAGCACTTCTGAGTGATGGAAAATTTTCTGATTGCTGAATGGTATTCAAGTATGGATGATGAATCTATGATAAGAAGAAACATGAACCTCTGGAATTATTCTGGAACCCTTTCTAGAACTTGGGGCACATCTCCCAAGGTTGTTGAGGCACATCTCTCAACACTAGAGAAGCTCAAAGCTCTCACAAGCAAAATTTCTCAAATGATCAAAAGTTGTGAAATGGAGTTGGAATCCTTCTTTTATAGAATTCATGTTGAACTATTGATCAAGTTACTTGGCTTGGTGACCTGTGAGAGTGGGTCACCTTCCTTTCCTTTTACTTTGTATCTTTCCTTCATTTGGAAACTGCCATCCCTTTGTTTCCTATTTTTCTTTGATATTCCTTTTATCCTTTTTAGCAAAAGTGCCCTCCTTGATTTTTCTTGATTTGTTTCCTCTTTCACAAATTGGAAAGGGTGCCCTTGGTCTTCATTTAGCTCTTTCCTACTTTTGGCTGACACATTGATGTTTCTACTTCTGGTCATGGGAAGGTGAGGTCCACCTTGACCCTATTGCGCCCTCCTAGCCTTGTACACATCATCCACTTGCCAAAATATTAATAAATAAGGATAATTAATAAAAATAATTAATTCCTTACTTCAAAATTCAAAACCATTAATTATTTAATTAACTATAAGCCTAGCTCAAAATTCCCTAATTAATTCATAATCCATCCTAACACCTAGTTTGGGGATTAATATATTCAGGGGGGGGCACCTTATCCATTTAATCACCCAATTTAACCCTTAGGCAAATTCCATAAGTCAATTTCCACATTCACCCATTAATTAATAAATTCATAGGTGACTTAGGTGAAAATCACCCCCATGGACCATAGAAAAAATTGGGGACATGATAGTCCTCCCCTCCCAAGATTGCTTGTCCTCAAGCAATTTAGTCCAGGGACTAATACTGCAATTCCATCCGAGCATACTTATGACTTTTCTATCTCTCCTCCTATTGGTGACCAGAGTAGTCACCCATTCTTTGCACCACAACAAAAATCATCAGAACCATGGCTCCCATCAATTCAATGGATGTGAAACAAATGCTCTCTTAAGCATGCTCCACAATGCCATATACCTGTCAAAATCCCCAACTGAATTTGAGAGGCTCCATCATGTTACTGCTTCTCAACTATGATCATAAGCTACTCATGTCTTCCCCACGAGTCTGGTCCATCATGCATTTCTCCATGAAAGGAACTAGTCCACCAATCAACAATGTAGATGTTTAAGAAAAGAAAGCTGGATTTCCCACCTGTATCCCACTACCTATGGTGCTCTCTCCCAATCCCAAATAACATTAGTAACAAACTTTCATCGCAAGGAATGCCAGGATCCCATGGATTGTGCAACATCTTTCCAAAAAAATTGGCATTCTGAAGAATGCCAGGATCCCCTGGATTGTGCAACATCTTCCCAAAATTTTTGGCACTCTGAAGGATGCCAGGATGCCAATGTCTCAACTGCATTCTCCCAAACATAAAAATCCATTTGGGGAATCTATCGTCAGGTAGGATGTCAAAATCACTCCACCCCAATGAATGTTGGTAACTTCCAATGCAAAACTAAATATCTGTGAGACTTCCCCACCAAGCATGGATCTTCTCAAACACATGCAAATTCCAATACCAAGTGGGAATCACTCCACTTTCAATGCTCACGAAAATTTATGTTGTGAACTTGTACACCTGAGCCTTCTGTGAATGTGTACTGGAAGTGTCTAATGGCTGCAAATTATGCCTTTTTCTGCTGCTTGCAAATCATAGAAAAATCAGCAATATTAAAAACAATTTTCTTGCAACAAGACATAAAACTTTTACCTTCCAGATTTTCCTTTTCGGTGATGCCTCTATCCATCCATCTAGTGGATGAATCGTAGATCTTGCTTGCTGATTTATATGAGCTATAATCAGCCATATCTTCTGCAATAGGACTTATCTCCCATGGGGAAAGATCATGATCCTCCTGTTGTACATGTGACACAAACCGAAAAAATTTCTTCACCCACTGTTCATTCCCCAATGTTTATTGCTTGCTGATTTATATGAGCTATAATCAGCCATATATTCTACAATAGGACCTATCTCCCATGGGGACAGATCATAATCCTCCTGTTGTACATGTGACACAAATCGAAAAAATTCTCATGAAGTGTGAAACCACTGAATCCAATGAAGCTTCAAATTTATTCATTCTCTCTTCCTCAGAAAGTTGATCTTTGATTGTGGAACATGCAACCTTTCCCTAAATACAACTATCAGAATAACCATAGTCTCTTCTGCCAATCATGATCTCATGGGAGATGCTGGTGGAAGGTACTTCTTGGAAATTCTCTTCCTCACACTTTCTACAATATTCTTCATACTTCTCATCATAGTCTTCATCATGCTCCTCATAAGAATATTCATCAAAGTAAGAATCTTCTTCTTCATACCACTCAAAGTCTAAATATTCCATGACTGTAACTAATTCCACAACTGCACTTCAACATGGTGTTGAGATACTTTTGCACGGAGAGTTAATTTCCACAGGATTGGCCAAGGAAAGTGATCTGATACCACTGTAACATTCCAACAAATAATTGGCCAAAATACTATCTCCAACAACTAAAATGATCAGTATTTTAACTAGCATTTTTTGTAATTTTCTTTAAGGTGTGCAGGGTGTAAGTGAGGAGTATTGGTTCACTGATCAAGGATGGTAGGGGTGAATTTTGGTTTTGGAATTTATATGTAAAATATGCAGCAGTAATAAAAGAAAGTTTTGAGCAGTGATCCCTATGCACACGGTACTGGAGCCTTTCACTTTTCAGCAACAGATAAGCCTGTTGCCTACTTCGAGGATTCCTAGGCTTCCAGCATATGCATACTAGACTGGGTATGGGTTTTGGATGGAAGTAAGGGTTATTTTCAGTCAATAATATTATTAAAACACAATGGGGAATATTTCATAAGAATTAGGGATATTGTAAGTGGACTTGGAGGTAAACTAGTCAAGGGCGCTATTGGGGATTGCACAGGTAGGAGATTTCCAAGATTTTCCAAACAAGATGTAATGCACCCAAACCCTCAAGAATAGAGAATTGGGGTCTTCATCAGTGTTATTATGACCTCATAGAACCATTATATCATTAATTTCCAGCAAAGGTAAGCCATACATAAAAATATACCAAAACTAGCTAGTTAAAAGTGCCCGTTGAGCTAGTCTTCAATTCTGAATGATAAAAACTCATTAAAAGAAAATAATACTCTATTTTTCAGAATTTAATGGATCTGTTATAAATTAATTTAAATCAGAGGTTCAATCAGATTTTTTCATCAATATTTCTCAAATATTATGTCTCCTCCATTAACTACAATTCCCACAAAGCTAGAATAACTACTCTTGATCTCTAGAAGTTCCAAAGCAACCAATAAATTTAAATATCAGACATAAACATATATTAACCTCTGATATCATATGAATATGATTTTTAATTCGAAATCAGATTTGTGGAATAAGTATTACTGTCAATTGCACCCACAGTGCATTAGGAGGCCTCAAAGAGCTAGATTTCCCCCACAGAGAAGGAGTGTTGTAATCCCACGGTTCACATAGTTATCATAGATACATTACACAATATAAGCAAGCATACACAATGACACAAATACAAGAGATGAGACAAATAGAGAGAATAGTATTTGTATTAACCCACAATAGCAGAACAATATGATAGAATCAATCTCTACTTTCTATCGGCTCACCAACCTAGATATATATATGTGCAGATACAGTTACATAACCGTCTGTCGGTTTATCCAACTAGCCCGACCCATACTAGTCGACGCGACTAGTCAACATATGCTGCAGAGTGGTCGGGTGGAGGACCTAGTCGACAGGCCGACCTAGGCTCCTCCAACATCTCCTCCACCTCAAAATCTTTCTTCGTCCCGAAGAAATGGAGAGATCAAAATTACAAAAAATGAATTACAGAAACAGTTATGTCAAAGAAATGCTAGAATCCATAACATCAGGAATCTGGAGACAAGCTTCAATGATAACTTCAGCAGAGACAGATAGATGGTGCTGGAACTCTTCCCAAGTGCGTAATAGATTCTGGATGTCGATAGTCAGAGTTGTGAGTTTCTATAGATTTTCCATCTTGTCGTGAGTGGATGTAGCCTGCAAATGGATCATGTCAAGACCAAATGTGTTAATTGTATTGTCGGCAGCAGCAAGTAACTGATTGAATTTGGGCTGAATTTATTCAAGTTTGTTGAGGCCTCCTCGAGCCTGTGACATCCACTGAATTTCCTGTTTTTCTAACTTTTCTAATTGCTTGTTCTCCAGGATGATCTGATTATCATGTATTTCAATATGGGCTTCATCTGCAGTCAAGCGCTGTTGCTAAAGCTTGCTTAGCAACACTCTTGTTTTCTGAAGATTTTTGTAAACATCACCATAGTAGACATACCAATTGTTGAGAACTGTGGCAAGTTTTTCAACTTGATGAGCATACTACTTGATTGCTTTGGAGGCTTCTGAAAAGGCTGTAAATTGATTTGTCATGAGGGAAGCTACCTCAATAGCCTGATCTTGCTGTTTCTTGATAAGCTCAGATTGTAACATCGACACGACAAATTCTAGTAACTGGTATGCTTTGTCTAGAGGTGATGTCGTGTCGGAACTAGCTGGAAGCGGGATAACTTGCTGAGCTAATTTTTCACACTTAGTAAGAAATGTAGCCCACTCGTTCTGTAGCTACAGTAACTGATCTTCTGATTCATGTCGGCGATATCTTTGCGCTCTAAAGACTGCATCTTCAAGTAAATCGAATTCTACTTGGGAGGCCAACTGTGGCTGATAGCTTGTAGTAGCTCCAAATTGATCTAAGTATACAGAAGGAATATTTTCTGGTTGTCCTTGCTGTGTTTACTGTATTTGCAGTTGTTGCTGCAATTCTCTTTCTTTACGTTTCTTCTCTTTGTGTTTCTTTCGGCTACTTTTCTCTTTTTCTTTGCTTATGATTTGTTGTTCTGGCCCCTTATATTTTTCGGCTGTTGCTAGGTGATTGTCGATGTCTACTTGTGTACTAATGGCAGCCTGTTCTGCCTGACTGTGTGTACTGGGTACTGCTGTTGTCATGACTGGATTGTCATGTTCTGGTCCTTCGACCGTTAGTGGATTTGCTGAAGATGTGCTAGAGATTTCCCTATTACTTGTATTAGTAGCTGGAGCATTTGTGTGTTCTGATGGTCCTGTCATGTCGGCTGCAGCTTCTTGAGTCTTGATTGGTTCTGTGACTCTCTTTGCTTATGTCGTATCTACTTCTTTGTTGAGTTGTTGTGAAATTGAGCTAGACTTGGATCCTTCGACTGGGGAACTCAACTGGTTTACTGGGAATGATGGTAGGTCGGTGGATGTTGGAAATGGACTTGGTGAAATGGTACTGTCGAAGGGATCCGGACTAACTAAAGTAGGATCGACCTGGGAACTGACAACTTGGGATTTTTCCGCGCTAACGGTTTTTGCTTGAATTGGACTCATTTGTTGTGGTAGTGATTCAAATGGAAGAGGAGTGAAGACACCTATTTGTTGTGCATATATTGGATTTGATGGGTCAGGATTTCTGATATGGTGGGTGGTCATGTGACCGACAATTTCTGGGATGGGTAATGGAAAAGGTGAAATTCATGTTTGAATGTTGACGGATGGGGCTAAGTTAACCGGGACAATAGATGGAGAGGCAAAAATAGGTTGTTGGATGACCATCTCGCACCAGTTAGGGCAGAATATCGGAATGTTTGCAATGAATGTGCTCAGAGTGGTGTCTTATGTGACATGAGGAGCAGGTAATGCTAAAATACTTCTTTCTTCTTCCACTTTAGTTGGGGAAAGGGGGGGGGAATGGATGGTTAGATCAACATCAGGAGCGACTGAAATTTTGGGTTTCTTAACAATGATTTGGGAAGATGGATACTTATGTTTTTCTAGGAACTTTCTAAATTGTTCTTCAACGGGCAGTTTATTCTTGGCTGCATCTTCTAGGATTTGGGTAGCGCTATCGTATAGCTCGATCTCATTTGTCATCGATGGTTCTTGAATGGTTACTTGTCTTTTTCCTTTCCCTTTTGTCGATATTATTCGGTTCTGTCGGGATGTGACTATTTCAGCTGCTGCCTTTTGGATATTATTGTCTATCAGAAGATGTTCCGGATTGTCGGATTCTGTATCGCTGTTCGACTACTCTCCGACTTCTATGTTCAGAGTCTGGGTGAGTGCTAACATCTTGGTGCTAGGAGTCGGCTCGGGCCGATAGCTGAAAGTGTTCATGTACAACCGACTTTCATATGCTTCTTCTTGTTCCATGTCGGTTAGAGGTTCGACATATTTGACGTTGGTTTTCATGGCTTGTGCCGGGATGGGTAGTACTTGATTAGATTGACGGCTTAATTCTGAAAAGATTTCACTTACTGAAGGGTAATAGTCGAGTCGTTTTGTTGGGCCTACTGGTCCTTCCATGTACCATACTGCTATGTCATCCAAAGATAGTTGGATGTGCGTTGTCGGTGGCAGGCTTCGACGGATGTTCTGTGGTACCCTCCATCTTGTTGCTATTTCTTTAAGGTCAGTAAACCATGCTTCAAGCCAAAGCTTGACTGTTGTAGGTCCATGTCGGTTTGTTCCAGGTGCAAAACAACGGAAATTTTCCATCAGGACGAGTCGGACTTCAATGAAGTCTTTGTTTCCTTTTGGTCGACAATGGGTCATAGCAATCCAAATAAGTAGAGATGGGTAGCGGATGCTAGCTCCCTCATCCTGGCACTTCTGGCATGTATATTTGAGAATGTCAGCCAAATAATCTGCCCAGTTGTATACCTTGCCGTTCATAGCCATATTTTTAACAGCTTCTAGCATTTTAGGCTTCAGGTCTGAACCTCTACCTGTCCTTGAAAGTGCATGTGATACAATCTTGGCAGCCATTTTGTAATTGCCAAAAACAATCTGACTCATGACTACTCCCCATGAATTCTTTCCAATAGGAGAATCGACAAACTCATCAATCAAGTCTGTAGCCGCACTTGTTGGTACAACATCTCCTTTATGTGAAAGGCCAGTGATTTTGTGGATGATTTCACCATTGATTTCGACTGGAATATCAAAGTAAAGCTTGCCGTTGTGGTATCTGCTAACGATGAACTGTGCAATGACTTCCTTCAATACTCCAAAGTTATCCAATAAGGGTTCCTTCAGGTAGTGTAGGATTGTAGCTGTCTGCAACCGTTTTGCTTCCTCTCTCCAGTGACCGCTTGATTCCTTTCCCCAATCTTCAACACTTCTCCATGCTTTCTTCCAGGTGGGTTCCAATTCCTTTGCATTCCGAATCAACTGGAGTCTAGTTTCCAGCGGTGTTTGTTCTTTCTCCAATTCTCTAACTGTTGTTGTGGTGGCTCTACTAGCGGTTTAAGTTTTTCAAGGAGCCATGGCAAATTCAGGGTGTGAGGTTGTAAAACTGGTTTCAGTGGAGTTAGGGAATTTTGTTTCTTGGAGTTCAAGTTCTCGACATAAGAGTAACCAAGAATCCTCAAGCTCCGTATTTATGGCGGAATTACTCGGCACGGGCGAACGAGACGTAGAGGCCTGTATTAATGGCTGATGTGATGGAGTTATTAAATCAGGCTGGTTGGATATCGACGCTTCGTCAGGTGCATTAATTTTGGCAGTGTGATTATCTTTAGCCTTTATTGTTTTGTCATCATGGCGCTACGACATCTTGTTCGTTGTGTTAGGTCGACGGGCTTCTCTATTTATGTTTGGTCAGTCCGAGCTCCAATACTTCTGCCGTGTCGGATTTTCTTCTGTAAATCGTCGATGTTCTTGTCGATGTCTGTAGTATCGACGGTTGTGTGTCGAACTTCTTTCTCTGCTGTTTCCTTGCTTCCTCTGCCATTCCCTCGTCATTTCTGCTTTTTGCCACGATCTGCTATATTTGGTTGATTGCTTTATATTACTCTCGTTTGGTTATTTCTAACCGTTTTTTTTTTCATGTTCATGATTTATACCTTTTTAGTCGGGCGCCGTTTATGACTTTCTTGAAAATATCTCCTTGTAATGTTTTTAGTCGGACTGAGCCATTAGGATTTAACTTTTCGATGATATAGGGTCCCATCCATTCTATATGCAACTTTTTTGGTTTCCCTTTTACTCTACTATTATATAGGAGTGCTAAATCTCCAAGTGACAGATTCTTTTGTTTGATATTTCTATCATGCCATGCTTTATGTTGTTGTTTTTGCACTCTCTGATGTTCTAATGCCAACTGTCGACTTTCATCCAGCTTCGACAGCTATAGTAGCCGTTCGTGTCGAGTATCTTCGACGACGATATGAAGAGCTGTTGCAAAGGTTGGTGCTTGTCGTCGAAAATGTAACGGGACGACAACCTCTTGACCATAGACAAGTGAGAATGGTGTCTGTCCTATTTTTTTCTTATATGCTGTTCTATATGCCCAGAGGACAGCATGTATTTTATCATCCCAGTCATCTTTCTCTGTATTGCAGATTTTTGTCAGTCCTTTTGTAAGTGTTTTATTGAACGATTCTACTGCGTCGTTCGACTGAGGGTGATAAGTTGTGCTTATTCTATGATCGACTGCAAACTCCTTAGTCAATGCTTTAATGATTTTACATAAAAAGTGTGTGCCTTGGTCACTTATCAATGTTATGGGACATCCAAAGCATGTTATGATGTTTTCATAAATGAATTTAGCAACAACTTCACTTGAAAATGTTTCGACTGGTTCTGCTTCTGCCCACTTGGTAACGTATTCGACAGCAGTAATAATATACCTAGCACATGTTTGTCTTCCTACTACTGGAAATGGTCCAATAAAATCAATAGCCCATATTTCAAATGTTCAGCTAGGGTTAATTGGACATAATGGCATTTCTATTCTTGGTAGTGGTCGGCCCATGCGCTGACATTTATCACACTGAGATACAAACTCTCGATAGTATTTATGAATCATTGCCCACTAGAGTCCTGCCTGCAGGATTTTTCTGGCTGTTATATCCGCATGATAGTGTCCTCCTGCTGGTCCAGCATGGGATTCTGTAATTATATCATGTCGTTCATGCTCAAGTGCACATCGACGTAATATATCGTCCAAGTCAAGTTTATATAGGAAATGTTGATCAAGGTGTAGGGGGCTGCTTTCATTACTAATATATTCCTCTTTTTCTCATTCATTCCCTCAGGAGCTTTCCCATTTTCCAAAAATTGTGCAATTTCCATAAGTTCTGAAGGTACTCTTCAATGCGAAACAAGTGTGCGTCCAGTAAGTCATCTTCAATTCCTGTCGGTTCTTCTCCTGTGTCGATTCTCGCCAGGTGGTCTGGTCTGGCATTAATTTTTCCAGGTCGGATGATTACTTCGAATTCAAATTCTTGGAACAGTAATAACCAGCGACATAATCTCCCGTGATGCAATGGCTTATTGACTAAGTATTTTAAAGCTTAGTGATCTGTATAAAATACAAAGGGATTAGCCAATAAATAATGGCGGTATTTCTGAAGGGCAAATACCATACCTAATGCCTCTCTTTCAGTCATAGAATAATTTCTTTCAGCTTTATTCAACTTTCGACTGCTGAATGCATTAGGATAATCCATGTTATCATCTCCGGGTTGTGTTAGGATGGCTCCTACTGCTATTCCGGATGCATCAATATGTACATGAAATCTCTTTGACCAATCTGGAAATCGAAGAATCGATGCTTCGACCATTTTTCTTTTCAGTGTGTTGAATGAAATGTCGCATTCCTCCATCCATTTATAATCTCGATCTTCTTTTAGCAATTCTTCCAGAGGATAAGTCATATCAGAATAGTGTCTGATAAATTTTCTGTAATATCCAGTATGTCCTAACAGGATTCATACTTGTTTCGGATTTACTGGAGGCTTTAGGTCGAGAATGATTTTGATCTTCGTGTAGTCAACCTTAATACCTTCTTTGCACATGACATGACCAAGTAATATGCTGATAGGCGTCGCGAAGATGCAACTTTTAATGTTCAGGGATAGTTGTATCTGTCTACATCTTTCTAGCATTAGTCTGAGCCATTTGCAGTGATCTTTCAGCATTGTATAAATTGTCCAGTCATCAAAGTATACAGCCATGGTTTTGTAAATGTATTCTTGGAATTCTTTGACGACAATTCTTGAGAAGACCGAAGGTGCGTTCTTCAACCCGAAAGGCATAACTTTATACACGAATGACCCGAATTCGCATACGAATGTTGTCTTTTTCTGGTCTTCTTTTGCTATAGGTACTTGATTGTACCCTGAGAATCCATCCGTGAAAGAATAGCACTCGTGTCCTGCAACTTAATTGATGATTTCATCTGCAAAGGGTGTAGGGAAAGGATCTGTTAGAGTTACCTTGTTCAGCTCTCGAAAGTCGACACAGATTCTCAGTCGAGTCGGATCTTGTTTCTTTGGCTGAACGACCATTGGGCTTGCCCATTCCGACTGGTCAATAGGATATATGATTCCTGCGGCAAGCATGTTATCGATCTCCTTTTTGACAATATCCTTATATTTGTGAGCAAGTTTGTAGGGTCTTTTCTTCACAGGTCTGGCGTCAGGTTTAATGTCGATTTTCATCTCGCCCATTTCCTTTACAAGCCCTTTCAAATCTTTATAGTCTCGAGCAAAAAAATCTTGGAATTCTTTGAGAATACTGGATATTTCTGCGGTTTGTTCATCATTCCAGTAATCGCCTATTTTTTCCATTTTTGGTTGATCATCCTTTGAAATATCTGCTTCCTTTATTTTAATCTTTGCATCCATCCATTCTGGTGCATGCCTGTTACTTATCTGTCTTTCACCTTCTTTGATTTGTGTGAAAGTTGGTGGGAAGTCTTTTTCTGATAATCTTTCAGGTTCATCTTTTTCTACGATCTCTGTACTTAAGATTGTTCTTATGGGCTTCGACACACTGGATGATCCTTTCTCCATTGAAAACTTTTCCCTACCGACATCTCTGTTTCTAGACTCAGTCTTGTCGAGTGCTACTTTTCTGTCGTCTTTATATTGTAGCAAGTGTTAGGTGAGTGCACATTCTCTTGTTTGTTTCCAAGTGTTGAAGTTTCTGTTGGTTGTAAGAATTTTTTGATGCTTTTGCTTGCTTCGAACAATCTCTCATCCTGCGGAGAAAACTGGAAATCCTTAATAAAATTTTCTTTTAGATCTTTCCAAAGGAAAGTTTCTCCTCTTGCTTCTTCCATCTTGTACCACTTGTTAGGTAGATCGTCGAGTGTTCTGGGAAAGAGGTGAGGCCATTTTCCTTCATCTTTATAGCCTAATTTTCTCCATTCTTTTTCGCAATAGTCAATGTGAGCTTCAGGGTTTTGTCCTTGTGTGAACAAAGGAATGTTGGCCTGATTTGTCAAGTTTCTTCCTCCAAATATTTCTATGAAAGATGTAGATGCAGTATTCCAACTTTGAAGTTTCGACTGATGAGTGTCCCACCATCTTGCATCTTGACCAGTAAATGTCTCTACCAAACTTTGTAGACGGCCTTGCTCTCCGACATGTTTTGATACCTTTTCGACATGTACATTAGGTGGATCACATTCTTTATATCTTAATGTCAAGCTACCATATTGTACAATTTTAACTGGAGAAAGTGTTGGATATGCTCGTATTTTTCGTTCGAAAACCTTCGGTGTGTAAGATACAGAGAGACACTTCTTTATTTGTTTCCTCGAGATGGATTCCACATTCCAGCATTCTTTTGCATGTAAATCATATTTTTCTACTTGCCAGTCATATAGTTCTACATCGGAATTATATCCGAGCGAGATAGGATCTCTGAGATGAAGTTCTCCTTGGTTATTTGGCTCAATGCGATATTCGTTATTATCTATTCGGTAAAGCTGTCGGATATCGTTATCGAATTCTATAGGTTCTGACCAAGGTTCGCCTTGTGATGGGAATATTGGCACAATAACCTTATGGCCATTGCCTTTCAACTTGATGCGGCTTTTGTCCAAAGAAATTTAATCCTTCATCTTCCGTCCCCATGGTCGACCGACCAAAGCAAGGAAAGAGCTTGCATCATCTTTTGGTACAATGATTTCAAAATCTACTGATGTCGTGATACCTTTAATGGAAGTTTCGACTCCTTTCCATACTCCAATCGGCTCAATTAATCCTTGATCTGCAAGTTTTAAGTAGATGCCTGATTCCTGTAGTTGAGGTTGACTGAGTTGGTCCCAAGTATCACGAGTCATGATATTCACTTGGGAACCAAAATCAAGTACAACTTGTCGTACATGATATCCATTTATGTCGAGATTGACTGATGGGTCAGCATCATTTTTCTCTTTTTGTTTTAGTCGAAAAATGTTTTTAGTTTGTCTTTGCTCGACGTGTTTTAATTTATGCAACAAATCAATAATTTTTCCTACAGCTTCTTCATGTGAAATTAATTTGAGCAATTCATTAAGAGTTTCTTCATGTGCTGCTAAATCATGAAATATATCAGACGCGTCTTTGTACACAGATTTTTGTTTATAGGATTTGGATAATCCTCTTTATCAACATTTCTAGTTATCTGAGGTTTATCTTGACCAATATGAGTGCCTTGCTTTGTTACAATTTGCAAGTTTTTTGTTCGCAGCACATCATTTTTTTGAACACAAGATAAAACATGAACATTTTTATTTATTTATTTTCTCGATAATCCTCTAAATAGTGATCGCCTACCCCACACTTTGTACAAAATTTGAGATCAGTTCTTTCCTTATAAGGGCATTCTGTGTGTTGATGATTCTCGCTGAA
Source organism: Larix kaempferi (assembly GCA_027924585.1). Lineage (NCBI taxonomy): Eukaryota > Viridiplantae > Streptophyta > Pinopsida > Pinales > Pinaceae > Larix > Larix kaempferi. The sequence continues at coordinate 2,687,101 of BSBM01000903.1, forward strand.
GCATGTAAAACATGCACCAGGTCGACCATATTGAAAGCCTCGACCTCCACTGCCACGACCACGACTATGATATCCACCACGTCTATTGTAGCCATTGTATCGCCAATCGTTCCGTCGGTCATTATACCTTGGGTATTTGTCATTCCTGTTTTGATTGTACTGGTTATTTCTTTCATCATTTCTCCCAAATCTGTCGTTTGCTGGATTTTTGTCTTGGTTCTGCTCGACAGAATTTGCTTGGTACACTGCATGATAATTTTGCCGATTTTTAGGTTCAGATGACATTCTTCAATTGAATGTGTATTTACTTCAGAAATTTGACACCATCTTGCCTTCTTATTTTTCAGATTGTATGGACAATCATTTGTGGTATGTGAATCATATTCTTTGCATAAATCACAGAAAAATCTAGATTGGATGAGTTTTACATCTTGTCACCAATCATCATTTCGATAAGAATCTTTGGTATGTCCTGAGGTTTGGCAAGTTGTACACCATAGCTTTGGTCCTTTTAACGTCATATTTCTGATAGCCCGTTCCATACTTTCAAGTCATTTGTCGACATGTCTGTCCATGGATATTAGAGGGTATTCATCATCCATTTTGATTTCTAGTGCTACTCTTAGCGCATCTGCATATGTATTAACATTTTGTCGACGGACATGTATTTTGATTTTATTGATCAGACCAACAATAAACCATTTGATTAATAGTTTTCTTCGATTTCATAGTCTAATTTGCTCAAGAGGTCTTTAAACCTCTTGTCATACTCCTTGACAGTTTCTGTCGGCTTTTGGACTGTTGTCTTCAGTCGTTCTACCGCCAGGTATGTCACATCTTCATGTTAAGATTTAATATGCTAAGACAGAAAATAGCAGCATTACATTCCATTTCACAATAATAGCATATACAGGATCACTGAAGAAACAACAAGCACAGCATAAACACAAGAGACAGAGATTTATCCTGGGAAACCCTCATGGGGTAGAAAACCCAGCAAAGCTTCCTCAATATAGATGACCAGCAATATACAAAGATGAAACCCTGAGACATGATCTCCTCCTCCACAATAGCAGACCTCTCCTCCACAAGTGCGCTATCCTCAAGTGAGTAAGTGTATTAAATGAGGAACACACCTCCTCTATTTATACACTACTCTTATATGTATTTTACACAAGTACATGTAGGCTCGTATTTAACCATTAGGTTAAATACCCCATTATAACTGACTGGGACGACCCCCACATGGTGGGTCTAATAACCCTAGTTACCACAGCCAACTCTGAGGAATAAACATCTCCGGATTTATAGTATAATCACATCGGAGGTATGGAACATCTCCGGAATAAATAATATACAAATATAATATTCTTTGAAGTTACAATATTTCAACACTCCCCCTTAACGAGAAGGATATTATAACAGTATCTGCACGAGCAAGGAGTCATCAACATCATACATGATACATATATAAATCATTGGAAGCTTTCTCAACATCGTCAGTAACTTAAGCAGTTACTGGAACATCTTCAATACTAGAACATCAACATCTTCAGTACTGAGTCTTTATCTTCTGTAGCACTCAAACAACTACAACAACATCAATATATGAATCCTCACGATCGTCAGCATCGTCATCACACGATCATCAGCATCGTCATCACACGATCATCAGCATCGTCATCACACGATCATCAGCATCGTCACACACGATCATCAGCATCGTCATCACACGATCATCAACATCGTCATCACACGATCATCAGCATCGTCACACACGATCATCAGCATCGTCATCACACGATCATCAACATCGTCATCACACGATCATCAGCATCGTCACACACGATCATCAGCATCGTCATCACACAATCATCAACATCGTCATCACGATCATCAGCATCGTCATCACACGATCATCAACATCGTCATCACACGATCATCAACATCGTCATCACACGATCATCAGCATCGTCATCACACGATCATCAATACAAGTATCCACACAATACAAGTGTACACATCATTAATACAAGTATTCGCTCAATACAAGTATACACATCATCAATACAAGTATTCACACAATACAAGTATATCATCAATAGCATGTATTCTCACTAATACATCTATCATCAAAAGCATGTATTCTCACTAATACATCTATCATCAAAAAGCATGTATTCTCACTAATACATCTATTATCAAAAGCATGTATTCTCACTAATACATAGCAGCATATCCTGCAACACACACGATCATATTACAGGATGATCAATCCCGCTCTCTTTGGGACATAGGTCCATGGATGATACAATCCAGATCAAGTTCCAGGATGATCAATCCTTATCACTTTAAGACAAGTCTTATGTCTAGGGACGATGCAATCCCATCATGTACATTTTGAACCCAGTTCATGGACGATGCAGTCCTCTCACGTACATTTTGAACCGAGGTCTAGGGACGATGCAGTCCTATCTTCAATTCTCGGAGACATCAGTCTACGGATCAATTCTGGGACCTCAGTCCGGGGACGATGCAATCCCCTACCTGTTCATTCAGGACTTCATTATTGGAGACCCAGTCTATGGCTCAATTCTGGGACCTCAGTCCGGGGACGATGCAATCCCCTACCTGTTCATTCAGGACTTCATTATCGGAGACCCAGTCTATGGCTCTATTCTGGGACCTCAGTCCGGGGACGATGCAATCCCCTACCTGTTCATTCAGGATTTCATTATCGGAGACATCATGTCTACGGCTCTATTCTGGGACATCAGTCCGGGGACGATGCAATCCCCTCATGTCCACCAAGGACTTCATTCTCGAAGACATACGTCTACGGCTCTCTTGAGGATGATGCAATCCTATCATGTCCACCAAGGACTTCATTCTCGAAGACATACGTCTACGGCTCTCTTGAGGATGATGCAATCCTATCATGTCCACCAAGGACTTCATTCTCGAATACATACGTCTACGACTCTCTTGAGGATGATGCAATCCTATCATGTCCACCAAGGACTTCATTCTCGAAGACATACGTCTACGACTCTCTTGAGGATGATGCAATCCTATCATGAGTGATCACATCACTCCCCCTTTCGAGGAGGGTCCTTTTGAACTATATTAAGTTTGTCTCGAAAAAATCTTTACTTGAGGTAGAGGTTTGGTTAGTACATTAGATCAGTAGAGGTTTGGTTAGTACATTGGTAACTTGTTACAAATTCGAACTTTAATTCCTATCTGCACCATATCTTGTATATAAAAATGCCAGATCTCTATGTGCTTTTGACTTATCATGGAACACTGGATTCTCTCTGTTTGTCACATAGGATCATAGTTGAGTCCATCTCTAAGTCAAACAATTCTGAAGCCATGCCGTTTCACAATTAGCAGAGCAAGCAGCCATATATTTCGCTTGTGCTGAGAGCCACACTAGACTGATTCCTGCTAAACCACAAGATCACAGCTGATCCCAGACAATAACATCTTCTCGATGTGCTCTTTCTGTCTTGATACACTTTCTGCTCAATCAATATCTGTGTAGCCATTTGAATTCATGATCTCCATAAATCAAAGTCTATTGTATCCTTTAGGTATCTCATCACATGCTTTGCAACTAACAGGTGAACACTTCTAGTTTCCACTAGATAATGACTCAAGGTGTTTACAGCAAAGCATATATCTGACCTAGTATTCGTTAGACACATCAATGACTCAGTAATTTGTCTGTACAGAGTTATATCCACTAACTCTAATGAGTCATCTACTAAGAACTTCAAGTTGGAATTCATGAGAGTGGCCATTCCAACACATCAATTCCTTTTAATATTTCTCAGCATACTTTCCCTAGTTGAGAAAGATTCCTTCTAAGCCTTGCCATACTTCCAGACTTAGGAAGTAATGCATCAATCTGAGATCTTTCATTTTTCATTTCTGCAGCCATCTTCTTCTTTCTTTTCGTGATCTGTTTCTCATTCCCTATAAGAAAGATATCATAATAATAGTATGATCCATAGCCTTAAGGTAAAGGTTAGGAACAACTTTACTTTTGGTAAAGCCCAAGCTTATCAGGAAATTGTCAATTCTCCCTTTGTGACTGAACATCATTCACACTCTGCATTGAATGATTTTCTGCATATCTATCTGTGCCATCTCTCGATAGATGGGTCTACTGATATGAGCCTCAATATTATTCGAACTCTGTGGTGAGTTCCTTCTTGCATCCATGTCATCTGTGTACAAAAACCATATTCAACCTTGTAGCAAAGGTTGAGATCCACATCACCCGTGGTGATCATTAAGCTTATCAATTGATTATCGATCCTGGGTACCCATACAGAACCTGAATCATACTTCTTCTTTAATTACACCATTAAGAGAATGGTTTTATCTATCCACTTGGAACAAACATCTCATCATGATTCTCTTTCTCTTTTCTAAGAGAATCTTCTAGCCACAAGCCTTCTATAGTGTGTTTGATTTGTAAATCCTTTTGTTGAACATCCATCGCTTGTTCATCATTCATCATGATTTTTCCTACAAATCAAAATTAGGTACATGATTAGTAATACTTCATAATCATCAAATCATATTGACATGATAACCTATTATGCATATAGATATCATTTACATAGTTATGCAACTATCTTGACCAATACTTTGGCACAACACTTTCCCATATCCTGTATGCATACAGTGGCTATCTAGATGCCTTCCATCTCTACCAGAACATACTATCGAGAGTGTGCACAACTCTCAGCATGTCAGCAAAGAGGTTTCATTCTAGACAAGCAACAATGGAATGTTTGTCCAACTTACCAATCATATGCATATTAGTAGTATACTGTTCAATGTTCTATGAATATTTACACTCAGCATGATATATTATAGGAATACAAATATGCATACAACCTATTACAGGCAATATCATTTACTATTTCAAATAACAACTCAAATACTTATCTTTTATGTTTGTGTGGTTGCCTCCCGCTTGATCTTCTGTATGTCTTTTGAACTTCTATTCATTATGTATCACTGTGCATGTTCAAGTGTCATCCTCATGATCTCATACACAAACATACACCCATTAGTATGTTCTAAATGTTATCAAAACATTATAGTTCTAAATAATCTTGAGAATGTATAGTCATGATTATAGTTAATAAACATTAGTATTCAAGATTTTAGGGAAGTCTTCTTTTACTCATGCATATCATCAATCAAGATAAAAGACATAATATACATAATCCCTTGATTACTAACTTTATGAATAAGCATAACTAATCATACCAAGTATACTTATATAAGGGATCCTAACACAAGGTAAGATTCATGGGAAACATACCTGGATTGGTATACCTACTTAGTTATGTACAACATACCTAAACAATCTCTTCAATGATTTAGAGATCCTGAGCTAGAACCTGCATGTCTCATAGGTTAAGCATAATATAACAAAGTCATACATACCTCGTAAGTAGAACAAAGATTATGGATGAGTCTTTGTCTTCATGTTTTCATGATCATGGAACTTGATTTGTCTTTTGTGATGTACCTGTATCTTGTTACCAGACAACATCAACCTCACACAACATCATAATGCATTAGTACAATCATATAGCCCTAATCAATGAATGTCTTTGATCATTCACATACATTCATACTGTTACTAGGGTGATAAGACAATTAATCAAGATTGTACTAATAAATAATATGAAGACAAACACATCATGAACTTAATCAAGAATTAGATTTCAAGACATACCTGATCCTCCTTAAGTCATACCTGTCGAGACTTCTTGTAGTCTTCTTATGTAAGGCCTTAGCCTCAACTCCCCCTGAAACTTGATCTGGAGCTTGATTAGGGTTTTCTAGAGAAACCCTAAAAATTCAATCTTTGACTTTCACACTTCTGAATGGATGAAAGAATATGTCTTGCTGAGCTGATCAAACTAGCATACTTCAATTTTGGAATTTCCAAAATTTGACCCCTCAAAATTGCCTTTGAAACTTCTGGATCTTCTGGACAGGATCCCGAACTAAGGTTTGATGAATCCCACCCTTCTGCCCAAACAAAAGGTTCGATCCAAGGCTCTAAACTCTTATTTTTCTTAGGAGCTTCCAGCCGTGGTTACAGACTTCAAAAATTCCAACTTTTGCTGAAGCCCTAATTTTCCTTATTTCCGATCAAAATCCCGAACTGGGGTTTGATCAAGCCCGGTCTTCCACCCAACCAAAAAATTCGATCTTGGTCTCTAAATTTCGGTTTTCCTGAGTAGCATTCAGCTGTGGACTCCGATTCCAAAAAATTTAACTTTCTCCGAAACCCTAAATTCTGGAAGCCATGAATAAAGGTGCTCCAAAAATAATTCTGTTTTGACAGAAATATGCACCTGATTGTTTCTGCTATAACTCTGAAATTTTTGCTCCACAGGGTCTGAAACCCTTTTTCTGCAGTATCCTGACCTGTCATTTTCCATCCTGACAGGTCTGACCTCAATTGGGTTTTCTGAGAGAGAGTTATGCCAAGTGTCGCAACGTGACCTGTTTATGGGATAAAACGGGAGAGCGAACTTGTACGGCATGCCACGTGTCACTGTTTGAACCTCGGCCTTTGAAAACTTTTTCTGAGATAGCTCGACTTGTTATCTTTCCATCCTGATAGGTATGACCTCAATTGGACTCTCTGAGAGAGAGTTATGCCAAGTGTCGCAACGTGACCTATTTATGGGATAAAACAGGAGAGCGCACTTGTACGGTGTGCCACGTGTCACTGGTTCACCTTCGGCCTCTGAAAAAGTTTCCTGCGATAGTAAAGTCTGTGTACTACCTGTCACTTTTTATGAAATTTCATTTGGAGCTTCCTAGCCCAAGTTATGACCTTTTTTCCAAGGTCACCTGATTTTGACTGAGATCTGGAAGAGGCAGAAACCCTAACTTGTACTGATCGTAACTCACAAAGTACAATGAATCTGAGGGTTCCCTTTGGACACAAGGTACCTGGGGATGTTATCTTCGACCTGTAAACTTTTCAGATACTGAACCTTCGCAAAAATGGATTTATGGTGAAAGTTAGACGATGACTGGTTTTTGCTATGAAAAACCCTAACCTTCAAATTGTCATAAGTAAAGCAAGTGTCGTAAGTGCCATACCTTGCCTTCCTTCAGGTTAGCTCTGATACCATGTTAATATTTAATATGCTAAGACAGAAAATAGCAGCATTACATTCCATTTTACAATAATAGCATATACAGGATCACTGAAGAAACAACAAGCACAGCATAAACACAAGAGACAGAGATTTATCCTGGGAAACCCTCATGGGGTAGAAAACCCAACAAAGCTTCCTCAATATAGATGAACAGCAATATACAAAGATGAAACCATGAGACATGATCTCCTCCTCCACAATAGCAGACCTCTCCTCCACAAGTGCGCTATCCTCAAGTGAGTAAGTGTATCAAATGAGGAACACACCTCCTCTATTTATACACTACTCTGATATGTATTTTACACAAGTACATGTAGGCTCGTATTTAACCATTAGGTTAAATACCCCATTATAACTGACTGGGCCGACCCCCACATGGTGGGTCTAATAACCCTAGTTACCACAACCAACTCGGAGGAATAAACATCTCCGGATTTATAGTATAATCACATCGGAGGTATGGAACATCTCCGGAATAAATAATATACAAATATAATATTCTTTGAAGTTACAATATTTCAACACTTCAATCATAAGGAAGGCCAAGAAGCTTTGTTTGATTTGTGCTTTTGTTGCAGTTGGTGTTTTTCTGATGTACCCCATGTACCAAGTCAGTGCTCTTTTTCTTAGTGAGCCAACAAATTGAGCAATTTGTCTGTCTTCATTGGTAATTTGATTGGATGTCTAGATTACTTCGCATACAAACCAGAGTCTTCTTGAGTCTTCATCTCGTTCGTAGAACGGAAGGTGTGCTGTGGTGTGTGCCATGTCTGCTATTGTATTATTCTGAGAATCTGATGGAGGTGTGGGTGGGTTATTTCCACAATCAATACTTGGTGCTTCGTTAGTATGAATTAGCTGTCTTTCTGAACTTGGTTCTCTGTCTTCAAACTCAATGACTGTATCTCCTTCGATGTCACTAGATATTCCTTCGTCAATTACTTCTGTCGAAATCCAGTTAAAGTTTTGTTCAAATGGGAATTCACTAAATCTCGGACTTTCTGACATGCTTGTCGAATCACTTAAATTTGGTATTGGCAGGGGGGGCACTTCTTCATGCTCTGTGTACACTAGATGAAAACTTCTATTTGAAAATTCGGGTTGAAAAGATATCCAATTCCCTTCTTCTGGCCGATGAATCAATAGTCTATTGATATCATCGCCTTCTATGCTTTGACGACTCCAAACTCCTGACTGACCAACATGGAGACCAAGGTTTTCTTCGACAATTTCTTCCACCTGAACGCTTTCTGTTAAACGGAATGGAGATGGAGGTGCTACCGTTTTTGGTATTTGAACTTGGAGAGCTTTACCACGCTCTATCCACAAGTCTTCATCCATCGGCAACAGTTCTTCTTCGACATCTTGATCATCGCGGACTCGGCTTGATTCTGGCAGATTCCCTTCTGCATCTGTCACAATATTTGATCCTTGCGTCCTCCGGAGTGCAATTGCCTGCTCCCGCAACTCTTCACGTCGCTACCTCCTTTTTTCTCTTTCAATTTTCTGAATATCTAGGGTGCTTTTGTGACTTAAAAGTCTGTCTTTGTCAGATTTTTTTCCACTGTTGGTCATGTCGTTTGTCATATGTCGAGTTCCATCAAACTAGGTACATCAGAGCATGCTTCATCACCCCCCCAATGCCGGCCCAATGGTTTCTGGACTATTGGGGAAGTGTAGACCATCACTTGTCCAAGAAAAATTCCCATTCGTGCTCCTTTACAAATTTTTCCCACTTACGTTCTTTCTCCTCCCAGTTAGAGTTTGGAATCGGTGGGATTAGCAATGGTCTTGTTTCGACAATATGTGCGACACCTTTGTCAATCAAAAATTTAAACAATAATGTCGGCAGAGAACATAAAAAATGATCGGCTAATTCGGTGAAGAACTTTCTTCTTATTTCATCTACTGATACTCGATTTTCGATCGCCTGCTCTTCATAGAATTCTTCTGCAATCTTTTCGCACCATTCTGATAGATTTGTACGACCTCCATTGATTAGCTTCGATAGTAATTTATGCTCTGCTTCATCGACTGGTATGTTCATCCAGAAGTTTCTTCAAGGCGGTCGGCATGGATTCTACAAATTGCTCATGGGCCTCAGAGAAGAATCGATCTCTTTCTTGGTTAATCGTTAGCTTGTTACATCGTGCATAATTCTGCAGGTAATTCACGATTTTCTTCTCCCACTAGTCTCTAATCTCCTGTTCTGAAATCATGGGTCATGCTGCTAGTAATTTTTCATGTATCAACCGGAAATGGAACCAAATGTTGTAATCCCACGGTTCACATAGTTATCATAGATACATTACACAATATAAGCAAGCATACACAATGACACAAATACAAGAGACAAGACAGATAGAGAGAATAGTATTTGTATTAACCAGCAATAGTAGAACAATATGATAGAATCAATCTCTACTTTCTATCGGCTCACCAGCCTAGATATATACATGTGCAGATACAATTACATAACATTCTATCGGTTTATCCAACCGACCCGACCCATACTAGTCGACGCGACTAGTCGACATATGCTGCAGAGTGGTCGGGTGGAGGGCCTAGTCGACAGGCCAACCAAGGCTCCTCCAACAAGGAGAAAGGGCTGGAGGAAGGGTGGAAGGGTATGATATCTGATATATCTGAGTGATGAGCTACTACAGGTGAAAAAAATAGAACATGGAGTGCGCACTTCCTTTCTATGAATGACCGGGCTCCTCCTTCAAGAATGGGAGCTTTCTCCCCACTAGGTCTACCAATTGTCTTCACCTCAAGCACTTCTGAGTGATGGAAAATTCTATGATGGTTGAATGGTATTCAAGTATGGATGATGAATCTCTGATCAATAGGAACATGAAACTGTGGAATTATACTGGAAACCTGTCAAGAACTTGGGGCACATCTCCCAAGGTTGTTGATGTACATCTCTCAACAATAGAGAAGCTCAGAGATATCACAAAAAAAATTTCTCAAATGATCAAAAGTTGTGAAATGGAGTTGAAATCCTTATTTTATAGAATTCATGTTGACCTATTGAGCAAGTTACTTTGCTTGGTGACCTGTGAGAGTGGGCCACCCATGAGTGAATAACCTTCCTTTCCTTTTGCTTTGTGTCTTTACTTCATTTGGAAATTGCCATCCCTTTGTTTCCTGCTTTTCTGACATTCCTTTTATCCTTTTTAGCAAAAGCACCCTCGCTTTTTCTTGATTTGTTTCCTCTTTCACAAATTGGAAAGGGCTCCCTTGGTCTTCATTTATCTCTTTCCTGCTTTTGGATGACACATTGATGTTTCTACTTCTTGTCATGGGAAGGTGAGGTCCACCTTGACCCTATTGTGTCCTCATAGCCTTGTACACATCATCCACTTGAAAAATATTAATAAATCAGGATAATTAATTCCTTACTTCAAAATTAAAAACCATTAATTATTTAATTAAAGTATAAGGCTGGATCAAAATTCCCCAATTAATTCATAATCCATCCTAGCACCTAGTTTGGGGATTAATATCTTCATGGGGGAGGGTGGAACCTTATCCATTTAATCACCCAATTTCACCCTTAGGAAAATTCCATAAGTCAATTTCCACATTTACCCATTAATTAATTAATTAATGCCTAGGTGACTTAGGCCAAAATCACGCCATGGACCATAGAAAAAATTGGGGACATGACATCACCTTTGGTCTCAAGGAAAAAAAATACTCGAAAAAGCACAAGCACAACACACTCCTATGGAAAAAAGTCCTCTCGCCTTTGCCACATCAGGCATATATTAGATGCATCATCAGTCCTCTTAGCAACATTGGCCCCCATGCCACTCGGTTCCCTTCCATCACCCTCTCCACCAACCCTAGCTACCCCCCATTTGAATCCTGTGAGGGGATTATAATCCCAACACTCGAATCACGATAGTCGCTACTGCCCGGACAACAAAGCTATGAATATGGATGACTAAGATCTGGCCCGAGCTCACCAACGACGCGTCTCCTTTGCAATATTGATCTACTAGACCCTAGATGCACTAATCATCCCCTATATGAGGTTAGGTTAGCTAAATAGTCCCTCGAGGAGACAACCCTATCAGGGAGTAGATATCCTAGACTATGATGCAGAGATCCTGATCTCCCACCTGAAAGATCCCCCTATTAGGGTCCCACATGAAGATGATCCTCTGCAGTAGATAATCTGCAGACCGAAGCAAGGGGCACTTGAATAACTTCAAGATCCTTGTATCTCTAAGTGCCTACATGTAGATTAAATCCCTGACTACCTAGTTCACTAACTCGTCATAATGGCTCTCTTGCCACTTAACGTATGCCATCTCAGTCACTCACAAACACCTACAAGCACCAACAACACTACAATAATATTGATCTTGGCATTCAAAATTCCAACTAAGCCTTAACATCAAATTTTCCTTAAAAACCTATGCTAGTAGCATGAAATCCATAAGTCTAAGCTGCATGCAGTGCGACTGTATATCGGTCCCACGCACGACCATAGTCACGCTAGAATTATTCATTTCTGCCACCTTTTCAATGCAACTATCCGATAGGCAGTCATGATACACCAGCGCGTGACTCAAGCATTATTTCCCCAAATGATTCACACAAATCATGCACAATATTCCATGTGCGATAATGAGTTTTCCCGTGTGACTATGCGGGAAAACCCAATATCACGCACGGTCTTCCTTTAGACCATAAAAAGGGCCATATGGCCCTAGGTACCAAAAACCCTAAAAACTAACCTACCCAAAATGACTTACTTGGATCTCACAGCTAGGAAATAGGATGCTCAGATCACCTAGAATCGATGCAAACAACCCATGATCACAAAAGATGAAAAACGTACAAATGACCTAGAAAAACGGGCCCCAGCCCTTTTATAGGGATTTGAACCAATCTTCAAACCTTTTCCATGACCAAAACATAGCTCCATTTGACAAGAAATTCACACCACTAGAATGAACATCTCGATATATACACAATGGCTACACTTACACTTTCATTTGAGAACTATCATCCATAAGTCATTTTTCGCATACTCCACAGGTGCATTATTTTGATTGATCATTATTTTTGCAACGTTAGTACCTTCATCATGCTCTGTATTACACTTGGGTATTTGTGCCGTGTGTGCAGGATCATGACCAAGAGCCTACAACCTCTTGTTTTTGCATTACTTGAAGAAGACTTCATCCCTCGACAATGGTGCCAGACTTTTATCACAGGTATCATCTCGAAACTAACATATAGGAAACATTTTCCCTATGCTTACATTGCATTTACTAGTATTCTCGTTGATAACCATATGGTCCTAATTCCTAGTAATGATGTGCCATCAATGTCACCACTACGAATATCATCTTCCCCCCATGGGTGTGCACACCTTTGCATCCTAGTCATTATTTGGAACCCATGATGTCGAACCCCCACAATTCCAAGGAATTTAATTCACTTTGAAAAGATCAACCCATAGTTCATCATGTTATAGTTGTATATTTATTCCCCCAAATTCACCAGTCGATGCCATCAAATTAATTTGCACATGTTATGATCAATAATCACAGTTGACCACTCATAGCTCCATGAGAAATATACCATCTACAATATCCTTTGTATCATCACCCCTGCTAAGACAACAATGGGGCCTCTACCCTCCACAAACACCAATCCTATTCAGTTGTCCCTATAGGGACACTCTGCATGGCATTGATTCATGGGGAACCCATATTTGCGTTTTGCAAACAACTCTCACATCATAATGGAAAAGGTTCCCCAACCCACTCAAAATCATGGGAAATTATCCCATCATCAAATTTATTCCCTGATCCATCAAAAACCATCGGAATCCCACCCATCATCAAACTGGTTCCCCAACACCCCCAAAAACGTGGGGACCCCACCAATTATTCTTTATGTACAAACAGTTCCCCAATCCACTTAAAACCATGGGAATGTCACCTAATCTTTTGGTATCAACCCTTGGTCGCCTCTAGTCGATGTCATTGAGTCTCCCTATCCCCATCATTATGAGTTTTTTCAGTCACCATCACCCTCAGTGTCGTATATCCAACAAATCTCTTCATCTATATTTTGTCTCCCTCCATTACACTATGTTCCTATATTTGAATAATGTTGTTATCAGTTACTCCTCAAGTTTGTTGGAAATCTTATTAATACTGAGAGGAGGGTTTGAATCAACATTTGGTGCAGTTATGAACTATTTTCACTTTTACCAAATATAAATAGCACTTATATTATGCATTCATCATAAACAATGTCATTCAACATCACATACGCAATACACATAACACAAATATTTAACGTGGAAACCCAAACGGGAGAAAAACATGGAATGCTTTCTTATATAGTAAAGATTACATTCATGGGAAGCACCAAATTCCAAAATTCTCTAGCATCGACTGGAAGGAGGCTCCAACCCCCTGATTTATAGGCTACAACTTGAAGGAAGCACCGACTCCCTGATTTACCAGCACTGACTGGAAGGAGGCACCGAACCCCTATATTTATAGGCTCTGACCTGAAGGAAGCACTAACTCCCTATTCCTTGCCTCGTCCTACCTCGTTGATATGTTTGTATAATATTCCTCTTTTATTTCTACTGATCTGCGTAGTCTTCATATTTACTGCAATACATTCCATTGTGCGCACCTTCTATATACTCCGATCTTGAAATTGTTGTACTGTATCATTAGTTCACCACACTTCACTTTACTGCATCAATCTCTTCAATATTACACACTGGTTCTTGTATTTCATTACCTTCTGCAGTCTGCATGTTGTTTCAACATACTTTTCTATTTCCACGCATCTGCAAACTTAACTGATATTCCACATCCTCCATTATTCCGCAGTTCCATTCTTGTGCATCTGTATCAGATAAACTATAACCTTCTGTGCACCATCTCCAATACTGCCTTTGTGTTCTTGTGCACTTGTCTCAAATAGATATCATCATACTGTGCATCATCTGTTGTGCTATTCTTCTGCCTTTGCACATATGTATTAGATAAATCACATCATCCTGCACATCATCTATTGTGCTACATTTCTGTCTTTGTGCATCTAGCTAAGATATATTACCCCATCCTACGCATCATCTGTTGTGCTGCATTTTGTCTTTTCACATATAGTTCTCTGCTAGATTATGCTGTTCAGGTTCAACAAGCCATTGATACCCCAATAATTCGAAGCTTTCCAAATTAGAATACTACCACTTTTTTTATCTTCAATCTTACTTTCCACTCTCCAACTTGGATTCTTATTTATACTTGACTTGTGTAGATCATATGTACACAAGTTGGTTGTATCATCCCCTCTTCCTTTCTTTACGGTCAAGATGAATTATGAATCCACCACTTGTCTTGATATGTGCAACTGAGGTATCATGCCTTATGGTTCTTGTGCACACTTGGTCCTTAGCATAGTGGGACTTGTGCACTTGTGAACCACTACCCGTGAGGTCTTGTACCCTTAAATTACCATCGCTTGGTGGGTCTTGCGCACTTGACTTGTCCAACCATTTATTACTTCCAATACTCTTGCGCACTTGCGAGAATTGCATAATTATTTCATTTGGTGGGTCTTGCGCACTTCTGAGACTTGGATACATGTCCAACCGCTTCCTGCTCACAGTCCTCTTGCGTACTCCTGAGACTTGTCCAACCAGCTCTTTGACATTACCTTTGGAGTATGATGACTAGATGGATTGGGACTTGTGCACATAGTCTTATGTACTTCTTCAAACTGGATTTATTTCTTCAAACTAAATGTACTTCTATAGTCTGGATGTAATTCTACAAACTGAATTTCATATACTTCTTCAAACTGAATGTACTTTTGTAGTCTGGATGTACTTATACAAACTGGATTTCATATATTTCTTCAAACTGGCACACGAATATTAAGTCCTCTTTGAAACTTTGACATTTGTGAAATTCTAATCACAACAAGATCTACTAGCTAAAGAATTCCTCACAAATCAAGAATTTGGCTAAGTATGCATGAAAACAGTGTAAAGGAAGCACAATATACACAATGAATGCTGCAGATAGATGGTAATTCTATTACAGTACAACCCATAAATGAGTTGTGAACACCATTATATTACATTTGCGAAAAATTGTGAGCTTTGGAGGCATTGGAATGAACTACAAGTGGCTAGCTTACATTGGACCTCAATCCCCCTAGGTTGACCAATAGTCTCCCAAATCACCTCAAATAGTCACAAATTTCTAATATGAACATTGGGATGGTATGGGAGGACATTAATGATGGTAGCATATGAGTGGTGGATAAAGTGGTGGAGTGGAGGTGGCCTAGGATAGGCCAAAACTTCCAAAAAGGAGGGAAAATGACTACATTCAATGCATGGGTACCTCAATTCAAACCCAGATCCATAAAACAGGGGATATGGGCATGCCTCATGTAATTAGTGGTAATAAATGAGGGTGGTGGCCATAAATGAGGTCGCATTAATCACATATTGACCAAAAATAGGTGCCAAGGTAGTGGAATTGGTCATTAATAGCCTAACAACCTTTTGGATAATCATCATTAACCTTTATTGAACCAATAGTCATTAATTAAACATCATGAGACTATGTTCCTAGGTGTAATAATGTTCTAACAACATCAATGACAACCAAAGTTCAACAATCTCCCCCTTTGGCATTGATGTCAACACCTCATAAAGCTATACTCTTTCTGATCATGAATTAATTTGTTATGTTCGCAAACATCACAACACTCCCCCTATGTGTACTCCCCCTATGTTCTTGCTAGTTTGAACCTTTGTTCTTATGAGAAACCTACTATTAGTAATTTTCTGTTGTCTTTCATTTTTGTGCAGTTCTCTGTTACTAATACATGCTTCATGATATTTCTCACTGTCATTAATGCATGCTTCATGATAGTTCTCACAGTCACTAATGCGTGCTTCATGTTATTTCTCCCCCTTTGACATCAATGGCAAATAGGTGATTTCCATGTGCAATTTCAGGTTATCTTTTGTGCTTATGCTTTGGCTTTGCGTATTCCTTCATGCAACTACTTGCTTCGATTACTCCCCTTTTCTTTGTGCTTCATTCTCTTTCCTTTTGTTGAAATTGTTGCATCGCGCGAAGTCCTGCAACCAGTACCTTTGGAACTATCTCTGTATTTTTCTTAAATATGCTCGCTTGTATGGTTTCCAACTTCCTTTTATCTTGATCCTTTGTTCCTGTCACATATCACTTTTTCATTCATTATTCATCTTTCTGTTGCAACCGTTTTTCTTTTTGTCGCATCTACTGCGCAATGACAAGTCTTCATCACATCTTCTTAATATTGAAATTAATGGCATACATCTTTTTCCTGACTTCTCACATATTTCCATGACATCTAAAAAAACTTTCTTAATATCGTACATATTTCCTTCCATCATCTAGCTTGGCAACAAGTTGATGTGACTAATGACTCATGCAAAAAATGTGGCGTGTTGTTGTTGTACTCGATCTTTTTAGACCACATCATTTCGATCATATGGAATGATGAGTTGGATTTCTGCTTTTTATCCTCTTAGACAATCTTATTAATTCATGCAATAAATTTTGACGTCTCCCAAGTTAGCTTCGAATCGTGGAGTCATGAATGCAATTATCCTCAACATCTCTTCAATTTATTTTCACGTACGCAGGGAAACGCCTTCCAACTCTATATATGAGTTGAGTATGGCTTGGTTATTCATCCTGGTTCATTCCTTGTCAATCTTGTTCTGAGTGTCACAAATTCTAAGTGTCCCATATTTTTCCGCCATGTCTTCTTACTTTCAAAGATTTAACAATTCGTTTGACAGTATTCGTTCATTGGTTCAGCCGCAGCAGGATGAATTTGCAAGGATGAAATTCGATATGGGGATTTAGCAATCCCAAATGAAGGAATCTGAATTCATGCATTGGTATTCGCAATCTCAAGTTAACCAGAGTAATTCAAAGGAATTGTCAAGTCTGAAGAAGAGAATCGAATGCTTGGAGAACCAACAAAAATAGACTCTTGACTTGATGAATTTGATTTGGATGGAGAAGCATAGCATAAACACATCTTATTCAACCTTGCAACTTTGTCCACTTCTACAGACTTCTAAATTCATTGAGAAAATACCACTATATCTTGAACTTCACCTATCTCAACAAAAAACCAGACATGTTGCAGAGTTAGACCTTGATCTTTTTCTCTAAATCAATTTTTTAATTGTCAATTTTGTTCAGCACAACTTTTGGTCTTTGTTAGGCTATTGAATCATACTTTCTCTTGATGCTCTTCGACTCTGTTTTCTGCGACATAGATCTTATGTAATTTTTGCTTCCTGTAATGGAAACTTTTGAATATAATATAAACTTCGATTATGTAACATGTTATATCTACGTGGAACTTCTGTTTGTCATCAACAATACTTATTTGTACCCTTCTTTGAACAATCACATGTATGAGTCCTTTGTGCGACAATTTTACTTCAACCCATTTTCACAAATAATTTACTATGGAAGTATTTGTTACTTTTATTTACGGATATATGCACATTTCTTTTGCAACTTTATATCAGTACAAATTTATACAGCAAACCTCAGATGTTTTCTGGCTGCAATACATACTAATACATTCCTTGAATTCCTAATGAATAACATGTTGAATTCAAGGATCTTACTTAACCTTTTCGGGATTAGCAATATGGGAAGAAATCACTTGCTTCTTGAGATGTACTTGGGTCATTTGATTCGACTGTACATGCTTGAGCAAATTTCTTTACCCACTTTTTCATTTGCACACATCCTTTTTGATATTGCGCCTAGCTACCTTCCTTCTCAGTCCATATCTTGCAGTCGTTGTCATATAAAGTATTTTTTTTGGATGATTTACTGTTCTTGTACAATATCGATCCTTGTGTCCAAAGCCATCACAAGTATAACATCTCATAGTATGATAGTATTTTTCAATATGTCCATTGTGGTTGCACCTTGCGCACTTCAATGTATATGAACTTATTCTATCAGTGTAATGGAAAAAATTATAATCATTGAAGGAACTATCATACCTAGATTGAAATGGATTCATTTTATTTGAACTGTACTTGTTGTCACAGATCTTCTCAGTTGTTCTGTCATATCCAAGTCCTGATTTGTCTGCTAGTGATCTCTGATCGTTCAAATCTTATCCAGCATTGATGTGTTTTTTTTGAATTTTTTCTCCATTTCTACTTTAAGACAAGTCTTGTTATTTCTTGGATTTGCGCGGTCTAGAGTATCATTCATGATGTGTCCTTGAGCATGTTCCCCCTTTTTAATCTCATCCAATTCTTCCTTTAAGTGAGAAATATCTCTATTCCTTTGCTGAAGTTGATTTTTAGAACAACTCATTTTTATGCTTTAATTCTTCTAGTGATATCTTCAATACAGATCCCTCTTCTTCAAGCTTCCCGATTTTATCTATTGCACACTTTAGTTGTTTCTCAATACCCATTTCTTTTTCATTCACTTTTTTTTCAAGTGATTATTGAATGGCCTTAGCATTCTTGACATGTTCTTCATATTTCGACAGCTGGTCCTGCAAAATTTTGTTCTTCTTTCTTGACTTATTTAATTCTTCCAAGGCACTAACAGTTCACCCTCCTAGAGAACTTCTATAACTTCATGCTCTTCAGATTGACTATCTCATCCAGTTTCTGCGATAGGTTTTGGAGGTGAATTAAAGGCTCCACTAAATAAGTACTTATCCAGAGTTCCTGATTGAATTTTATGTGTATTTGATGTTTCTTTATTGATAGAGGAACAACTCATTTTCCTTTCTTCAGTGCCTTCATCTTCAAGAAATGCCATAAAAAGCACTTCCCTTGGGCTATCATCACAATCACCTTCTTCAGATGAACTTCCATCTTCCATGGATACAAACTCTTCCTCTGTTTAGGGAACTTATTCATGTTCTTAGATTTTTCCTATGGGTGTGTCATCCTTCGTTCTTTGTAATTGTCATCTTCTTCACTGTCACTATCTCTGTCTTCTTTGTAAGGACACTTTGATGCAAAATGTCCTACTCTACCACATTTAAAACATTTGAAGGGTAACTCACCCTTGTACTTTCCACGCCCTCTTTTTAACGTCCTTACAAATTTTGCCTCTTCCTCATCCGATTCATTAGAAGATATTTTGTCATGCTAGTGGTTTACTTTCTTGGTGGATTTGAAGGTTGCTTCTTTCATAGTGGGATTTTCCCTTTCAGTTCTCATCTCATATGTAGTGAGGATCCCATGAAGCTCATATTTTGTTAAATTTTCAAGATTAGTTCTGTCTTCTAACACATACACCTTTGAGTCAAATCTCTTAGTATTTTCTACACAATCAATTCTTTAGTTAGTGAAACTCCAAGACCTTTGATAGCATTTACTATCTCATTGACTCGAAGAAAGTATGATGTAATGTTTTCTTCTTCTTTCATCTTCATGGAGTCAAATAAACCAAAATATATCTGTAGTTTTTCCTTCTTGACCTTATCATCTCCTTCATAGATTTTCTTGAGTTTGTCCCATACTTATTTTGCTAAGGAACAATGCATGGCCTTAGTGAATTCAAAGTATACTAATCCGCATAACACCGCATTCCTTGCTCTTGCATTGCATTCATACTATCTTGTTTAAACTGGCTCAATTGGTGCAATTGTGGGAACATTATAGCCATTTTCAATCTATTTCCAGACATCGACACCAAGGGACTGCAGATATACTTCCATTCTTATCCTCTAGAAAGTGTAGTTGGAGCCATCAAATATAGGTTCTCTGTTGGTGGAGAGTTCTTCCTACTTGTCCATATCTACGCAAGGATATATCTTCCAGTTTTTAATTTGTTATTGAAGACACCCGCTCTGATACCTATTGTTGGAAATCTTATTAATACTAAGAGGGGTGTGAATTAGTAGTATGCGTAGTTATGAACTATTTTCACTTTTACCAAATATTAAAAAAATTATATTATGCATTCATCATAAACAATGTCATTCAACATCACATGCTTCCAAGACTCTTGCACGCTTCTGAGACTTACACACTTCTTTCATTTGGTGGGTCCTGCACACTTCCAAGACTTGGATACATGTCCAACCTCTTCTTTCTCCCAAGGCTCTTACGCACTCTATATAATTTTCCAACCACCTCTTTGACATTACCTTTGAAGTATTGTGACTAGATGGATTAGGACTTGCACACATTGTCTTATGTACTTATTCGAAATGGATTTACTTCTTCAAACCGAATGTACTTCTGCAGTAAGGATGTACTACAAACTGGATTTCACATACTTCTTCAAACTAAATGTACTTCTTTAGTATGGATGTACTTCTACAAACTGGATTTCATATATTTCTTCAAACCAGCACAAGGATATTGAGTCCTCTTTGACACTTTGACATCAATGACAACCAAAGTTCAACAAAGTTGACATCGATCAAAGGAAGTTATGAGCCCCATGCTTACCATCCAGGTTTGTGCCAGGTTTGTCAGTCTTATAGTTGGTTACAAATTGATATTGGTTTTTAGGATAAGACCCTCATCTTATCACGTACTTCAACTCTCATCAACACCAAATCCTCATATTTTGAGAGTTTCAATATTTGTAGTTGTACCTTGAGGTCCCTTTCAATCAAAGTAAGGAATCATCTTGAACTAAGTGGGGAGTGTCCCCAGTTCTCCCTAACTTAGTAGTCTCTCCTATTCTCGACATCAACAACTCTATCACATCAGGGAGAGTTATACATTTCAAAGGTAGCATTGTTCACATTTACAAATCATGGTGGCATCAATACAATGATGTCCTTCATCCAACAACCTCACTAGGATTCCGGTCCCCCACCCCCATGGGATTATCATGTCCATCAGTAGTTCCGCTTCTTTCGCACTCATACCAACATCTCCAGGTTCATTCACTCTTACATGGATTGAAGCTGCCTTCGTCCATGTACCAGCAGTATTATGAGTTGACCCCTCAGTATTCTCCCATTGTAGTCATCTTGATAGTTTTTCATGAGCATAGGTATGCCCTCCTTGTTTGTATAAAATATTATTCTTTGTTATAGCTTCACCGGTTGTCACCAACAATATTCCCTTAAGGGAACCTTCCATCCATGCTCGCTTAATAACTTCCAAGAACATGGAAAAACACAAAAAGAAACAATGATTCATTATCGGCTATATAGTACCTTTCGAACCTCGTACATCAAGGGGCATCTGTTAACGCCTAAAGTTTGCACACATGCGATGTTTTGGCCAATCTTGTAGTAAGGAATCATCAAAATATAGCAAGCATCCCACCAAATACATCCTCATTAGATCCATAAAACAACATGAGTCCAAAAATTCCCCAAAACAGTCAAAAGAAGAAGTAATCCCATGGTAGAATACGCTACATCGCATATTATCAATTATGTGTATACACTACACTAGCACAGATTTTCCTTCGAAATCCATGCAAATGTCAAAACGAAAAGACCACAACAACCCACAACACATTGGAGGCTCATGAAGGTCCATTTCCTCCAAGAATTCAAATTTGGATTCTCATGTACTTGGGTTCATTGAATAGCCCCCCTTTGTGTACTTTGGAGCTAGATCATGGAATTAATGAGTCCACATTTTGATCTAGTTATTTCTTGGCCACCTCTTGGCCTATAAAAGTAATCCATGGGCATGCATCTATTAAGGAGAAATTAGAGAAAGTTTATGCTGTTGAAATTTTGTTGGAACATCTTCCATCTCCTCCCATACCTAATAGCATTCTTCAAGATCCCTTGCCACTTTCCTCCAAAGGGAAATTGTTTCTCCCATTGTTCTATAATTTATTTAGTATTTAGTGTGGACAAAAAGGACCTCCCTAAGGGATATTTCTTGCTTCCCTTGAATCCCACACCTCCTAGGTGGAACTACATGTAACAAATTGACCATTGGGAAATCTAAATTGGTTTTATCATTTTATTCTTGTTGTGGTTTGCATAAGGCTTACTCCCTTTAAAGTTATTTAAAAGTTTTTGTTTCATTTTGTTTTGTTTTACTAACAAGCTTGCAGGTTCAATTTGAGGTCACTCACATTTGCTTTCTGTACTACAATGATGGGCCTAGTTGACAACCTCAAAGGCTTAAACCCTCAAGTGGGAAGGGCTACACACCTTTGTGCAAATTCTCCCACAACAATATTTTTTTCTTAGTTGACCTTGAACTCTTCTCTTTCTTGTCTTCACAGGCCCTTTTCTTTTTGGATTTATATTTTTTTACTTTATGCTTCATTGTCAATTTTTAGATGGTGTTTTCTGCTAGGTAGTTGTAGTTTTGTTATGTATATAAAAATAAATATAACTAATAAATATATATTTAAACTATAGAGCTTAGGATATTAATATTATTATTAAAAGTTGCATCATGCAAAGACATAGCTTTAAATGAAAGGTCACATTGATTCCTTTAATGCCAAGGTTGGTGATCATTGTAACTCATGTTAGTCATTCATATATCATATCTATTATTTTATATATGTCATGTTCCCATGTCCTCATGATTCTATTGGTGTTGTGGAACAATGAAATTTTTAACCGAAACACCCCTGATATTCCATTTCATTTTTCCATTGTTTAAATTAAATATTTATAGCATATTTAAATGCATAAATGATTACCCATTATTAAGTTATATATGCATAAATGAAGATATTGTAGGCAATTTATACATGAATGCAATCACCTAATGCCAATAATTCCATGCAATTATATCATTATATAACAGTCATTACATTAAACACATAATAGAGATAAACATAACACATTTTATATACAGGTAAATACTTATCTAAAAATATAAACCGAATGATTGCATACCAAGGACGTTCCTCCCAGTCGTAGTCTCTATCAAGCCATATCTTCCTTTGACATGCCACCCCCAAGATGGGGCTATTAAACCATAATAAAGTACCATTTTTTCCTACTACAACTATCCCAATCCACTAGCATTCCTCTTCCATCATCTTGCACAACCCAAGGAATGGGGATGCCTTCTCTAAGTTAATATCCCCTCGGGTTTCTCACCCCAATTCCCTTCCAAGGATCCAACATAGGGCGACCAAGAACTCTTCGTGCCAGGACTCCAGGGAATTCCATTGATCTCGGTATGGACCCAGTCTATAGTACAGGTGACGGTGGTACTGACGAAGGTGGTTCATATCTGAAAACAACTAATGGCTCAATTATGGGATAATGATGGCATAATGGACTAGTTCTCAATAATTATATGAATTTTGAGGGCTATCCAAGTGGCATGAAGGATGATAGGAACTAGACCAACAGTATACATGGGGTTGGGCACATTTTTCCCCTCTAATCCCAAGCTTAGGATAATTAACCCAAGATTATGGTTAATGAACTTTTATAAGGATGGATTACTAAAACTTAAAGGATAAAATGAATATTAAGGATAATGAATCAACTCCTAAGTCAATAGGGTCATCTCCCTTTTAACTCCCTTCTCACTCTCCCTCTTGTGGAATTATAACCCCCATCTCTTCTTTGTGCTTTAGTCTGCAGTAGTCATGGATTTTATATTAAAAAGTGAATAAGTAAATAATTACATAATTTGGTCATGATGAACGATTCATATATGGCTTGTATCCAGTTCATCAATATTTACATGTTTACATACTGGGGGAAAAAATGAGGTGTTACAATATATTATTTATCCTATATGGATTTTAATTGTTTTCCTTTATTATGTTAGATATTCCTTAGTAAATGAACTTTTATTTATTTCATTTTAGGAATGTACATCGTAAGAAGGAAAAATAATTAAAATTCATATAGGATAAATAATATATAAAATAATGAATAACATATGAATGAATTATATGAGTTACAATAATGATTGGCCTTCACATTTTATAGTTCTCAATGTGATCTTTCACATAAATCTATATATTTATGCAATGCATATTTTAATAATTATATTAATATCCTAAGTGCTATAGTTTAAGCATATATTTATTCAAGTTACATTTATTAAATGAAATTAATACAAGTTCATTTATTGAGGAATACCCAACATAAGAATGATAAATAATTAAAATTCATATAAGTAATATATAAAATAATGAATAATATATGAATCGATGATATAGTTATAATGTTGAGTAGCCTTGGTATTTTATAGGTTTCAAGGGGATCTGTCATGTAAAACTATGTCTTTACTTGATGCACCATTTAATAGATATATTAGCATGTTTTGTATTTTAAGTCTCTATTTATGAGTCATATTTCTTTTTTATATGCATAACATTTCCTTCCCTTTTAAAAATTCTTTGTTCTCAAAGAAATTTTGAAATTTTATTAAAAAACTTTATGTTTTATTTTAACTTATAATGCCTTCTCATTTCTTTGTTCTTGAAGTTGCGATGATTTGATGATACAAAACAATATGATATTCAAATCCTTGAGTATAATCATTGTATTGTATGCGATTGATCCATCTTAGGTTGATATCCATTGGGACTTTTTTTTGGTTATCCATTTGGATGAAACTTCTCATTTTATGTTTCTAGACAAGTGGATTTTGTGCTCATTCTTTATTGAAATTGTGGTTCTTCCAATTATGTATGAAGAGCGTTGCTTATATTCATATTTATTTTGTCATTGGTCACACTCAATCTTGTGATTTGAATTATGATAAGGGTCCCTTCATTTTGTTTCTTGATTTCAATGAAATATAATGTTCATCACTTTTTCTTTATAACGAATCATCAATTGATAACATCTTAACATAAATGTCATTTTAATTTATGATATTGTTTGAATCTATATTGGTTCGTTTCTCCATGTACTATCAGAGTGCAATGTAGGATTTCAGATTGATTGTTTGTTTCCGCGTGTAGTGAGATATCTGCAATAAAATCCCCAAAGAATGTCTCTAAACAATAATTCCCCAAGATAAAATTAGTGAACAAAGTAGGTTCATTAGGCTCATTAATATCTTTGACAATGTGTTTCATATATCATGATCAGCCTTAATCTTATTTGTTTCTCATTGTAAGGTAACCAAATATGAGATCAGTCAGTAAAAAAATACCCCTTTAGTTTTTCAGACCAATCCCTACTTAGTAGTAAACCATAAGCTTCAAGAATATCTACCATGTTGATATCAATCACTTGATGTACTTTGGGGTTACAAGCTAAGCAGATCAAAACATTCTTATTCTCTCCTAGAAATTTGACATTCGATCCATCTAGTCGAACTGATTTGAGTGTCACATTTTTTAGGTTCAACATTTATTTTTTAACACATATAATAAGGAATCACATTAGAAAAATCCCTTGAATAAACCATACGATTGTGCACATTTCTATCAAATATTTCCAATGTCAAAAATGAAAGGAGATGTGTTAGAATTAGACTTCTTACCAATGAGGGAAGCATTAACAATGGATTTTTTCTTACTAACTAACTTTCTTGAGTCTATGTTTTGGGAAGATTTCCTTGTAAGAAACATATTCTCAGGAAAGTTCATTAGTAAGAAACAATCCACTGTTAATTCTTCCTTGATCGATAAGAAGTTTAATTCTAACACATCTCCTTTCCTTTTGACATTTGAAATATTTAATAGAAATGTTCACAATTGCATGTTTGATTTAGGAGCTTATTCCAATGTGTTGTCTTATTTTGTGTGTCAGAAATAAAATGTTGAACATAAAAATGTGACACTTAGATTATTCAACTAAATCGATCAAATGTCAAAGTTCTAGAGCTTAAGAATGTTCTGATCTAATTAGCTTCTAACCCCAAAGTACATCAAGTGATTGGTATTATTATGGTAGATATTCCTGAAGATTATGGTTTACTACTAAGTAGGGATTGGTATGAAAAATTATATGGGTATTTTTCTATTGACTGGTCTCATCTTTGGTTACCTTAGAATGGGAAACAAAGTAAGATTAAGGTTGATCATGAATAATATATGAAACACGCTATTACATATCTTAACGATCCTAATGAACTTGCATTGTTCACTAATTCTATATTGGGGAATTATTGTTTAGAGACTTTATTTGGGAGTTTCATTGTAGATATCTCACAACATGCAAAAACAAAAAAAATCTAAAATCCTTCATTGCACTCAGGTTGTTGAACTTAACTGTAATATAACAAATATTAGGTATACTCACATGGGTTTAGCTACTAATTTTTGGATTTTGCATTTTGATAGCTCCAAATCTAAAGAAGATGTAGGATCTTGTTGTATCCTCATGGACCCACAAGGAAATAAAAGACTAATTGCATGTAGGTTAGAGTTCAAATGTACCAACAATACTGTTGAATATGAATCCCTTATTCAGGGGTTGAGAAAAGTAGTGGTTATGCAAGTGAAATTTTTGAAGGTATTTGGTGACTCATAAATTATTGTGAAGTAGGTTTGTAAATCAATTCATTGTGTTTCAGGTCATTTGAAACATTAACAACATGAGGTATGCGATCCGATTAAACATTTCTATGCTTTCAATATTACTTCCATACCTCAAATTTAAAATTATGATGCTAATGTATTAGCTAATGTAGATTCTATGATAATTCCATCAGAAGGGTTTTTAACTAATATGCTTTCAGTGGAAATTATTGGTTTTCAAGCCCTTTGTACCAAACAATATAATAAATAGGAGGGTGTTTGATGATGATAAACAAATTATTAATTTCCTCACATTGGAAGATATTTTTAAAAATTTATTCATCGATGAACTACAACATGATGAATCCCTCAAGGATTAGACATAATCTATTGAAGATCAAACATTTGAAAATAAATAAATTTTAGGGAATTCTATTCCCATCAAGGAAAATTTTAGGGGCGAAATTTAGCCTATAGGCTATTGTTTGACCTTTTTCTCCAAAATTTTTTTTGGAAATTTGTATTTTTTCCAAAGATGATTTTCCCAAATTACACGGGATAATTTGTTTTACTCTAAAAATCACCAAAATTGTCCAAAAAATATATTAAGTCCTTGAATATTTTTTAAAAAATCACCAAACATTTTATGATTGCAAATTTAAGAATTAGTAAGATTCACCAAGGTTTCTACACTTTGAGAAAATTATGGATCCTTAAAATTTTCCCTGATTCCCATGTCTATGATCATGTTAGAAAAATTCCATGACCTCCAAGATAAGTTCAAGAAAGTAATGAATTATAAAACCAACAATTCCTTGATGCAATATGAGGTCATTAATCTAGGGACAAAAATAAATCCATAGAATATCAATCTTGGAATTCAATGTACTCTATCCAAGAAAGCCACTTTCATCTGGTTACTCAAGGAGTACAAATATGTGTTTTGCGTAGACTTATGATGATCTTAAAAAAATTGATACCAAGATCATTCAATATGTCATCCCATTAAAGCTAAAGGTCTAATATTTTCAACATAAACTACATAAGATGCATCCTAATCCCGAACCTTTGGTTAAGGAAGAGCTAAATAAATTGCTCGCTACAAAGATAATATTCCCTATATGGCATACACAACGGGTAGCAAATTTGGTCCTGTAAGAAAAAAAATGGATATATTGGATTATGTGTGGATTTTCAGAATCTAAATAGAGCTTCTAAGAAAGATAACTACTATGTCCCTCCTGTGGAACAAATTCTACAACGCCTTTCTAAATCATAAATTATTTCCTTACTAAGTCATGGTTTCTCATGTAGACCAATTAAATATTGCTTTCAAAGCCAAGCCAAGTGGGGAACCTATGCTTACCAAAAGACGTCATTTGGTTTGATCAATGCTGGTGCTACTTTTCAGATAACAATGTATATTTATTTTTTTGGGTTAATCAATAAATCAATAGTTGTCTATTTATATGACGTGACTATTTTCTCCAAGAATAGAAGCGACCATCATTCACCTTAGGAAAATCGTTGATCATTGTAAGAAATAGGGAATTTCTCTTAATCCTAAGAAATCTATTTTTTCTATAGATGAAGGAAGAATCTTCGTGTTTGTGGTTGCCAACTCTAGAATAATGATTGAACCTAAAAGAACATAAGCGATTTCTAAAATTTATTTCCAGATAATAAAAAACCATGTAGTCCTTTTTGGGTAAAATAAATTGTTCATAGATTCATTCTAATTTTTTTGATACAGTCAATCCCCTACAAGATATAATAATTAAAAATACAGAATTTAAATGGGGTTTTAAAGAAAATAGAATCATTTGTTCAAATCAGAGAGGCAATAGCTGAAGTTCGTGCCTTAATGAGCCCTGATTTTAGCAAAGAATTTATCCTGTATACTTTCTCTTCCAAGACTTCATATGTAGCTATACCTACTTAAAAGAACCATGAATATAATGAAGTTCCTATCTCATTCATGAGTTCAGTATTAAATGGAGAAGAACTTAAATACCCCGAGGTGGATTAGTAAGTCGTCGTTGTTTTTAATTTTCTTAAACACATCAGACTATATCTTTTAAAGTCTTAGACTAAGGTTATAGTTCTATATATTGTAGTAAGAAATATGCTAGTTCGGAAATATATAGGTGAAAGATCTCATTATATGAATACTCTTCAAGAATATGATTTATAAATTAAGTGTGCAAATATTGTAAAGGAACAAGGGCTTTGCAATCTTGCAACTGAAGTTGGGGATTTTCAAGAAAATGATGAAGGATGGGAAATATAACTTATATTAATGAAAATGCAATTTATTACATTCATATACCCATTGATTCATGGTACTATAACTTGAAGTATTAACTTACCCATGGTAGTGATCCTAAATATTTGAAACCTCAGAAAAGAAGAGCTCTAATATTGAATTCTTCTCATTATCATTTAATAGACAAAATCCTTTTTCGGTGTAGTTATGATGTGTTATTAATTTGTTTGGAAAAATCAGATGCAGATAAAGTTCTTTCTAAACTACATCGTGGTCCCGTAGGTGGTCATTTCGGAGGTGATACTACTACATATTAAGTGTTCCGATTAGGATATAATTGGCGAATGTTGTTTAAATATGCTTATGCTTATGTCAACAAGTGTACAGTTTATTAGAATTTCATTGGAAGAGAGAAGAAACCTACTTTTCCTCTTGACCTTTTCAGTGGATAGTTCTTTTTAGCAGTGGGGTTTGCATATTATTGGATATATTAATCCTAAATCTTCTCAGCTTCAAAAATATATTCTAACCACGATATATTATTTCATGAGGTGGAATAACTATGTTCCTTTGAAGATATCTAATTAAAATCAGTGATATCATTCCTTGAATCTAATACTATTACTAGAATATGTGTTCCAAATTATTTGGTTTTTTATAATGCTAAAAAAATGTCATCATTAAAGTTGGCTCAGTTTGGTTTATAAAAAGGTATTAAAATTAAATATATTATAAATTATTATCCTTGGGAAAATGGTGTCTCGGAATCAGTTTGTAATACCCCCATTTTGACCCATAGAATGTATTGGCCTAATATGTAAATATTATAAATATGCAATGTATGAATCCTAGTGTGGAGATCAAGGCCAAGGCCCCACTAGTCAATGTCTAATTTGTAAAATTTTGATTAAAAACTTAACTTGTTCATTCATGCATTTAATCAAACACTTTGACTTATAATATATTTATTGCTTCTCTGAGTTAACTGATCATTCATCCATCAATATAATGTTGATTTAACTTTGAACAATAAACAAAAAAAGCTAATCATTTAAATCACTGATAAACTGAAGAAAATATGAACAACTTGATGTAGGGTTATACCTAGGGAAAAACCCCAATGTGGGGAAAAACCATAAAGAAATTTATTAAGAGATTTAAGAAGATTTACAATAGATAAATGTTGTCAAAGGAAATCTGAGATACCCACTGCTGAAACTATCACAAGAAATAAAAAAAACTTAAGTTCATACTACTGTACAATACTACTACACAACTGCAACAATACGACCTCTACAAAATAGATTTATTACTGCTCAAACTAATACTAAATGCATTGAAAAACGTGTTCATTAATTTCAGATGCTAATAACAGTGAAAATTGTTCATAAAATCAATCTGAAACCTGAGTAAATACTACTGTATGGATATGAGTACAACCCTACTATATGGCCATGACTGTATTGTACTTTCTCTTTCCTTGATTAGTGTGTTGTAGCTTACTACCTCAATTTTTGTGCCCTAGCAATTTGCCTGATCTCCTATTGCTTGCTAATTTATCTCCTTCTTAACACTTACAAAATGCTCTCTCTCTCTCTCTCTCTCTCTCTCTCTCTACCATTGTTAATGAACTCACTCATTGATTTGATGTATTTTTTCTTTTCCCAATACTATTTTTATACTTCATGACAACCTAACTAACCTTAACTACCTCAACCATCTAATCAATGGTGGAGATTCACTTTATCTGATGGTTTTCATTAATTCACACAATAAATACACACTTTATTTATTAAATGCACACAAAATGAACTTTTAGGGTTTACAACTTGAAATGAATTTTAAGTCATAAAGTACAACTCACTTTATTAATATAAAAAAGAACTTTACATTAATAAACATGCCTAGTGAATACAACTTAAGCCCCCCCGAATGAAAAAAATAAAAAACATAAAGGAGGACATCTCGAGTTAATTTTATAACACTCCCTCTTAATGAGGGAGGTCCTTCCGTTACCACCTACATCTACTCCACCTAGATCAATGTTCCTAGCAGCAACTCCCTCCTGTCCTAAAGTCTGACCTAAAGATGTGTGCGTCTAAAAAACTCTGAAATATGAGCTCCTAGGAGACTCCACTCTCTCATCCTAAGTTTTCTCAATCGCCTCATACTGGCTGAGTTTCCTGTCAGTACTATGAAGAGGATCATTCTTTTCTCTTATAAGGAAAGACTGAACACCTGGATTCACTGTAGTCTCCACTTCATCCTCTGTCTCTGAATCTGACAACCATCTAGACTCTATATACATGATCTCACCTTGTAGTATGTATAGTCTATCTCTTTTTTCTCCAAGAAGGATATTAGTACTAACTGGATATGTACCCAATGAATATATAAACACATGCCCAGTCCTGACAAATATTCCATATCCAACATCTTCCAGAGCTCATACTGAAAGTCGACTATACTTTAAGTATAAACTTTGGAAGATGCAGGATATGGAATGTTTTCAGGACTGGGCATGTGTTTCTGTATTAAGTGGGGAAATATCTAGTTAGTACTACTATATTGCTTGCAAACAAGAGAGACCGACTATACATACTATGAGGTGAGATCGTGTATGCAGATTCTGGTTGGTTATCATATTCAGAGATAAAGGGTGAAGTGGAT
Source organism: Larix kaempferi (assembly GCA_027924585.1). Lineage (NCBI taxonomy): Eukaryota > Viridiplantae > Streptophyta > Pinopsida > Pinales > Pinaceae > Larix > Larix kaempferi. The sequence goes on from BSBM01000903.1 coordinate 2,718,711, forward strand.
ACTACAGTGAATCCAGGCGTTCAATCTTTGATTCCAAGAGAAAAGAATGACTCTCTTTAGAGTACTAGCATGAAACTCAGCCAGTATGAGGTGATTGAGCAAGCTCAGGATGGAAGAGTGGAGTCTCCTTAGGAGCTCAAATTTCAGAGTTGTTTACAGGCGCAGATCGCCAGGTTTGGTTCCAGAACAGGAGGGAGTTGCTACTAGGAACAATGATCTAGGTGGAGAGGATGTAGGTGGTGTTGGAAGGCCCTCCCTCATTAAGAGGGACTTTTAGAAAATTAATTTGAGATGTCCTCCTTTGTGTTATTGATGTTTTTTCGTGGGGGGGACTTAAGTTGTATTCCCTAGGCATGTTTATTAATGTAAAGTGTTTTTTATATTACATATCTGTTGACCTTAGTGCAGATTTATCGATCAACAAAATGGCACTAGAAGGAGGGTTGGTATGAAATGAATGGTTTTCAATTTCAAGTTTAAATTATTCAGTTGATCCACAGGATTTGAACAACATTTTAAGTTTTACATATTTTTCTTTCAAGATGTCAGTATATGCACTACAGGGCAGGTCAGAAGACAAGCTGACCTTCTAAGAGTCCAATTTTTAATTTTCATAAACAATTATGGGTCACGCCCAAACCCCTGTATGCGAATGTGTATTTAATTTTCCATCGATTAAAATTCCCACTAAGATAGTCAATATCTTTTCCAAACTTCAGTTTGATGGTGAAGGGGACATATCTGCAAAGGACCATCTTATTACATTTTTGGATAAATCTGTAAAGTATAATATCATTGACAATAATGTTCTTTGCAGGTTGTTTGCCATTAACTTCATAGTTAGAGTCAAATACTAGTTGGAAAGTTTTCCACCTTATTCAATTTACACTTGGTTTCAGTTTGTATATTTGTTTTTAGGTGATTTTAACAATTATCATTTTAATAAGTGTGTAACGAGTTTTAGGATATTCAACAAAAGGAAAGGGTGTCTTCGGAATATTTTTCGGTAAGAACTGCTCATGTTCTTTATAAATTGTAATATCCCCATTTCGAACCCTAGATATTATTGGATATATGAAATTTAGTTCACACCAAGATATGATCAATAAATTACAACTCTCACAAGTAATTCTCACACAACTAGTCAAGAACACTGAAAAACAGTCACATATGATGCAAACATAATTACTCTCATGAATAATAATACATCAGCCAACCTTGGGAAATTAATAGGCTGTAAATATATAGAATTAAATCATATATTCGAATGCATAAGGATTCCATTCGAATCCTCACAAAATAAGACTTACTAAAATAATGCAAAACCCCCTAGGTGGAAAGTGTGTTCTCCAAGTCACCCAAAGGCTAACGAATTTCTGATCTAGTGATCAGATAGTGGTGTGTGATGGAAAATCATTCCAAAACCATAATTTGGAAGGAAGAAACATCATGGAGGATGATTTGGCCAAAAAATAGTTATGACTAGTCAACTAGCTTTTAGCTTTCACCAAAAAGTGGTAAAAAGCAGTAAAAGCAGCTAATGTGCCTTTTCTAATCTAGTATTGACTAAAAATAGCCAGAATCTAATCCAAGATCTCCAGGAATGCGCTCTAGTGGGTTTAGGAATATTGTGTTCCACACAATGGTGACTTGTGGTCCACACAATGATGTTTTAGCCAACTGCCTAGTCTAATACATAGGAATTAGTAATAAAATGATTAATTAGTGCTACTAAGGTATTAAATGACATAGATTTGGTTTCTAAATATTCCAACACCTCCCCATAATGTTGACTTTATGTGCTAAAAATCAGAAGTAAAAACTAGGGCCCCGTAACAAGACATGGTCACCGTGTACAATATTGCCTTGTCCATGAAACAAGGAAAGAAGGAAAACCTCATGGGAAAAACCTCCCCTAAAAAATGGACATAATCAAAATTAAAAGATTGTTGATCAATCCTTCACTCCACCACATGTTCAACCATCCCAAGAAGTGATCTCATATAGCTGAAAGTCTTATGAGTAAAATATTTGGTGAAGATGTCTGCAGTTTGCTCACCTTTTGGACAATACTGCAAATCAATGATCTAGTCATGCACTAAACTCCTGATGTAGTGCATATGGATATCAATATGCTTGGTCCTCTGTCTCTGTAATGGATAAATTGAGACCCTTATAGCACTCTTATTGTCACAAAATATGACAGCAGGAGTACTAAAGGAAATCTCAAACTCTAAAAGAATACCCTGCAACCACACACACTGAGTAGTAGCATTCACTGCTCCTATGTACTCGGCCTCTGCTGAAGATAGTGAAATTGCACTCTGTTTCTTGCTAGACCAGAAAACATGACCACCTCCAAGAAGGAATAAAAATCCATATGTGTACTTTCTGTCAAGGCTATCACCAGCACAATCTGAGTCAGTAAAGCCAAGAAGATCTAGGCTAGAATTTGCAACATAGTGAATCCCATCAGTCTTGGTGCATTGCACATAATGAAAGATTATTTTTGCAGCCCTCCAATGAAGCTCATGTGTATTCTCCATGTATATTGAATCCACACTCACTGCATATGCAAGATCATATCGAGTATCAGTCAAGTATAACAAGCTGCCAACAAGATCCCTATACAAGGTGTTGTCCACCAATGGTGTAGATTTTGCTTCTTCAAGTCTAACTCCTGAAAGGAAAGGAGTCTTTGAAGGATTGCAATCAGCCATATTGAACTTATTTAGAAGGTCATATGCATATTTCGACTGAGATACCTTACTTCCATTCTCAGTTTGAGAAATATCAAGCCCCAAAAATTGCTTAAGAATTCCCAAGTTAGTCATGGAAAAAGCTTGATGCAAAGCAGTCTTTAATGAAGCAATTTGATTAGTAGAGCTACCTGTGATTAGTAGGTCATCAACATATAACACAATAATCAGAATTGAGCCATCAATCATCTTCATATAAACATTAGGATCAAATTTGCATCTAGCAAAATATTGTGACAAGAGAAAGTTGTCCATTTTGGCATACCAAGCCTTGGGGGCTTGCTTAAGCCCATATAAGGACTTAATCAACCTACAAACATAGTTAGGATCATATGTATAGCCTTCTGGCTGCTGCATATAAATATATCCCTCAAGATATCCATGGAGGAAGGTGGTTTTGACATCCATGTGATGTACTTCATAGGTTTTAGCTACAAAAATTGCCAGAACTACTCTTATCGAATCCTTCTATTTAACTGGTTCAAAAGTCTCATTGTAGTTAAGGACATGGAATTGGGAGAATCCCTTTGCCACCAGACTAGAATTATATTTCACTGTTGCAACATCAGCTGCACACTTGGTCTTGAATATTCACTTACACCTTACCAATTTTTTTCCTGGAGGGAGCTTAACTAGCTCCCATGTCCATTCTTTTGCATTGAATTAAACTCCTCATCCATAGAAGCATTCCATATTGGGTCATGTGAGGCTTCCTCATATGTATGAAGATTAGAATCCACCATCAAATAAAATCTCTCATACAAGTAAGGATCATTCACATTGAGAGCATTCTCAAATTGTGATCTAGTCCTCCTCGTGTCCTGAGGATTTCCCACTAGTTCACCAACTTCTTGAAGAGTATTAGAAGCCCACTTTGGCCTTTTTAGTGAATTAGGATTTGTAATAAAATGGTATTCATCATCTGAAATATCAAAATAAAAAAATTCAAGAGCAGCATCACTTACTTCTGCAGGTGGTGGTGTAGAGGGTTCTCCAATTTCAACATTCTGAGAGGGCTCTTCTTCAAATTGAACACTTCTTTCAATGAAGTATTTTTGAGTAGCCATGTTCAGAAACTTGTAGCCTTTGGATTCCTATGAATAGACAACAAAAATACATGGTTGGATTTGGGGCTGCATAGCCCTCCTCTTCTCAAGTGGAATTCTAGCCCAAGCCTTGGAGCCAAAAATCCTGAATTGAGAAATATCAGGTTTGTGCCCAATCCAAGCCTCAAAAGAAGTGATTCCTTTTAGTGCTTTGTGAGGCACTCTATTCTGAATATATCTGGCAAAATTTATTTCCTCATCCCAAATACTTGGAGATAAATACTTTTCCTCAAGCATGCATGTGGCCATCTCATTCAGTGATCTGTTCTTCCTCTCAGCAACACCATTCTGTTGAGGTGTGTATGGAACAATGTGTTGCATTTGTATGCCCGAAGAGGCACAAAATTGCTGAAACTAATATTTGATGTACTCCCCACCATTATCATATCTAAGGATCTTGATATGTCTACCAGACTTGTTTTCAACTAAGGCTTTGAATATCTTGAACAAACCAAACACTTCATACTTTAACTTGATGAAATAAATCCAACAGTACCTAGTAAAGTCATCTATGAAGGTAAGGATGTATTTGGAATGTTTCAAAGACTTATGGGGGAATGGACCTGATATGTCACTGTGAATAATCTCCAGGGGTGCTGAAGTTCACTCAGTTTTGGCTCTTTCAAACTTATGCTCAGGGTGCTTTCCTAGGATGCATCTTTGACAAAGACCTTTAGAAAAATTGATATTAGGAAGCCCTATGACCATTTCTTTCTCATGGAGTTGGGAAATATATCTATAGTTTAGGTGGCCAAATATTTCATTCCATAATTTGCTTGACTCACTGGCATGGGTTAATAGAGAAGAAGGTGAGGGGAATGGCACAAAATGAGAAAACCTATAGATTTTTGAGCTATGGTCAACAAAACCTAAGGCAACAATTCGACCTGTTGACATTTCATATATTTCAACATCATTAGGTGTGAAGACCACATTTTTGGGTGATCTCGTGTGATTCATCTGGTATAATGAAAAAAGGTTAGCAACAAGTCCTGGAACATACAAAATATTAGTGAATGTACCAAAATATAGATCAATGCTGCCTTTACCTTTGCTTGAAGTTTCATAATCATCACCCAACACAAGGGTTGGACCACTGGAAGAATAAAGAGATGAGAATCTCTCTCTTGTGGACACCATGTGACTTGAATATCCAGAGTCAATAATGAATGAGGTAGGATTTGATTTGCTTGCTATCAGTGCATGCACTCTCTCCTTATCTTCATAATTTTGTCCTCCATCCTTCCTCCTTGCGCTATCAGGCAGAGGAATGTTGGATTTCTACAGAATGGTTGGCTCCCATCAAGACCAATTTGTCTTGTTCTTGTGTAAGAGACTCCAAGAATTCTGAGAGAGTAGGACTCTTCCAGTTTTGAACTGCCTTCCTTGTGGAGTGGAAGGTCGAAACAAAGACTAAGTAATCAGGGCCAAGCTTGGAGAGAATGGCCAAGATTAGTTGCTCGTCCTTTTTATCAATTCCACATTGCTTAAACTATAGAACAAGTGACTTGATTTTCAAGAAGAAATCCTGAAGTTTATCGAAATTCTGTGGACTCAATGAAACTAGTTCATTATCCAGTTGGTGACCTCTTAATTCATCTGTCTTTCCAAACAATTCTTGAAGCTTTAGACAAACTTCATTGGGAGAGGTAAGACCATTTGGATGGAATAAAATATCCCTGGATGTATTGAGACACAAAATACCATAGGCTTCATCTCTTCAATTATTCCATTTTGATTTCTCAACTATCGAGGTTGGCTTAGGTTCAGTTGCCATAGTCACCCTGTAGAGGCCTTTGCTCCTCAACATGATCTCCATCTACGCTTTCCAGTAAAAATAATTGAATGGAGTGAGGATGATATGATGTGACTGATCCATGGAAGCTCTGAAATATATTTTAGAGTGGTTTGGGTGCACCCCAAGATGATTTGTTGTGCCCTCTGTGTGATTGAATGTGCCATGTAGATCACTGAATGTGCCCTCCTTGAGACTGGTTGGATCCTACAAGACAATCCATGGAGAAAAGAATATCTTGATAGATCTGATACCATGTGAAATTTAGTTCACACCAATATCTACTCAATAAATTACAACTCTCACAAGTAATTCTCACACAACTAGTCAAGAACATTGAAAAATAGTCACATATGATGCAAACAGAATTACTCTCATGAATAATAATACATAAGGAAACCTTGGTAAAGTAATAGGTTGTCAATATATAGAATTACGTCAGAGATTCGAATGCATAAGGATTCCATTCGAATCCTCACAAAAGAAAACTTACTAAAATAATGCAAAACCCCCCTAGGTGGCAAGTGTGTTCTCCAAGTCACTCCAAAGGCTCACGAATTTCTGATTTAGTGATCAGATAGTGATGTGTGATGGAAATCATGCCAAATCCATAATTTGGAAGGAAGAAACATCATGGAGGATGAGTTGGCCAAAAAACAGTTATGACTAGTCAACTAGCTTTTAGCTTTCACCAAAAAGTGGTAAAAAATAGTAAAAGCAGCTAATGCCCCTTTCTAATCCAGGATTGACTAAAAATAGCCAGAATCTAATCCAGGATATCTAGGAATGTGCTCTAGTGGGTTTAGGAAGCTTGTGTTCCACACAATGGTGACTTGTGGTCCACACAATGATGTTTTAGCCAACTACCTAGTCTAATACATAAGAATTAATCATAAAATGATTAATTAATGCTACTAAGATATTAAATGACATAGATGTGGGTTTTAAATATTCCAATAGGCTTGATATGTAAATATTGTAAATATGTAATGTATTATTCCTAGTGTGGATCTCAAGGCCAAGGCCCTGCTAGTGAATGTTTAGAATTATAAAGTAAGGTATTTTTATATTTAATGAACCATGTGCTAGTAATCCATGGGAAATTGTAAAAGCAATGTACATATTTATAATGCAAACAAAATGTGTGAGAGTTGGCGATGGAAGCAACACAAATGAGGGGTCTATGTGTATCCACTAGGGAGAGATGAGGAGTTGTGGGATCAAACCCTCTATTTCCAAGTGTCATATTGAGAACCCATCTTGATTTCCCTGTTGATATTTAATTATGTTGTAAGGAGATGGTTGAGAAATCATCTCATGAATTTAATGGAGCATGGGATGACTGCAAAAATTCGTATGGCAGGTTATGGGATTATTTTACTTGGTCCAAAATTCAATATTCCTCATGGGAACTCATTTCCTTTCATCCCCATTCCATTGTTGGGAAAAAAAACACCAATTCTCAACATGCTATTCATTCTCAGCAAGATAAATAACATAAATCACAACTTGAGAACATGCCATGTTTCAGATTGTAAAAAATGCCCCAAAATTCGTGTGAGTCATGAAATCTATTGGGGGATCCATAGACCCGAACCTTGGGGTGAATTTGAGAGTGTTAAAAGCCCGAAAATATGTGGGAGAACCCAGATTTGGAAGACCAAAAGTTGAATTTCATGGCTGCAAATTAGTATCGCTGGGAATCAGAAAATCTAAGAGACCATTGAAGTCTGAGAGAGAGGAGAGGTTGAAATGGATTGATAAACCCAGTGTAGGAAAATATCTCTAAAGGTTATCATATTGGACCTTTCTATGCCCCTAGATAACACTGGAGGGAAGGGGTACTTGAGGGACTGTGTAGCAGAGAAGGGGACCTTCCTTGTGTTGGGTATGGTAGGTATTGTGGGTGCTAAGGTTGGATGAGACCAGTTGATATACATGTAACTTTATGGATGAGCTCATTGCCTTATCATTCACCTTCCTTTGCCTCTTTGTATGCTTGATGAACCCAACTGAGCGTCGAATTAGCATGAGAGTATGTTTCTATTGTTGTGAGTTAGCCTGTGTAGTTCCTCCTTAGTGGATACATAGCCCAGCTTAGGGTTGGCCTCTCAGTAGAGAGATAAAGTGTTGGATAGAGTGCCTATGGATGAGTGGAATGTTTCTCTTCCATATCCAGTTGCTTGGACAAATTCAATTAAAATATAAGTGTCTACCTATTAATTTATTGTTTTGTTGAATGTGCATGAATGATTGTTATTATTGTGCTTGTGATGAGTATGTTGGTTTATGCATGGTTTGTGTGTGGTTAGATTTATATTCCGTTGTGTATTTTTATTATGCATCTACACATGCATTTAAATGTTTATGAATTTCATAATATGGTCATGGGGGTGAAATTTAGAACCCCTGTAATTCGCTCATGTACCCTCCGTTGGGTTGGATCGATGAGTGGGGACGTGGCATAAATATCTTGTTACTGATATAGCTTCTGAAATCAATCTATATGATTTGATTACAAATTGTTCTTCTTCTTTCATTGAGAAAAATCATCCCGTAGATGATGCATATCAAGATGTTACCTTGCAAGATGAATATTTCCTACTAGCTGATCAAGCAGAAGTTGTAAGAAAGTATCCATCCACTCCTTAAGATCTCACTGCTTCTATTAATGTTTTACAAATCCCTAGTCCTGCAAATTTAGAATCTATAGCTTCTCCTCAGTTTTCAAATGAAAGTATGAAGGACGTTTCACCACCTTATTCTATGAACATCGATCACGATGAGCTAATTTTAGATCAAAGTATATTTTTATCTTCTAAATTTTGTTCTAATTCATCTTCCAATCCACGTATTAAAGAGGACAAATATTTTACTAATAATTTTAAGTGTTCTGGCATGATTTTAGAACAAATTGGAGATCTTAAGTATCATATATAAGAAGAAAACATTGCTCTTTATCAACAAATTGCATGTTTTTCAGGAGAAGGGAATGATTCTTTTCAAGAATTTGATAATCATAAGCTTGATTTACATGTGGGTTTTTCAAGTAATCATACAAAAGGTTTAGATCTTGATCTTGAACAAATTGGTTATCACACATTCGAAGGTGAGTCACCAAATCATATTGAGGATGTGGAGGTGGTAAAAGGAAAATATCTTGCAAGTTTAAGTAATTATGATAATTCTAATTCAAGGGATTCTTTCAATTTTATCGTCTCTAATTCTTATTTTTCTATATATCCCTATCTCTTTTCGGATTTGATTTGCATAAGAATTCATTTGGTTTTTCTAATGACATGCTTTCAAAATATAATTGTAGAGGTGTTGGTTATAAATAAGGCCTTTTAATTAAAACCCAACCAACAGTTACATTGATTATCAATCTGGGAGTGTATGACTTTCAAGACTACTGCAAAATATATGCAAGCACAATTTTCATCAATGTTGTAAAATAAGTCTTAATTTAAATGCAACTAATGAGATGAAGTAGTAGCAACTGTAACTAAGAAATAATCCTAAAGTTCTAACGATCAATCATAAGCCTTTGATCTAGGAAAATGAATAACAACACACCAATCTCTAATTTAACCAATCCAAGAAATAATTCTACTGAAGAAAAATGTACTCTAACAATCTCAAATTCATCCACACTATTCTATTCAAGGATCCTACATGAATCTTCCAATTTCAAAATAAAACTATGATGTGCTAAACAAATATAACTTTATGATCTATGTATAGTCAACTAATGTAACATAATAACTGTTGACATGGGATTAGTCCACAGGAAGTGCGGAAGCCGATAAGCCATGAAAGGAAGAATCTGCGGAAGAAGGGTCATTCGCAGATAACGCAGAAGTGCGAAGTAGTTAATTAGTTAGATAAGGGTCATGTGGACCCTTTTGTAACCATGTAGTTTCGTATAAATAGGAGAATGATTGTAATCCTAAGGGAATCGCATGGAATGTAATTGAAGATCCTTTGATGGATAGAGCTATCGACTTTGTGAGTTTTGGTTTGTTTTGTATCCACAATACGATGTATTGATTGTTTCTGCGAAGGTCATTCCGCAGGTTTTAACAAAAGCATGAGGATGTTCGATTATGGTTCCATCTTTGTCTTTGTTCCTATTGAATGATGAATGCGAACTCCTGATAAGATGTTTAATGCTCTGTAATCGTTGTTATGTTAATGAATAGTTAGATCATGTTGATGCGAATATCTGTTATGTATTGATTCTGCGAATGATGATATGTTAGTATAGTGCGGAAGATATAATATCTGGTTTCTGCGAAGTGTAAAGTGTGCCTGGTGCATGTCCTCAACTCCACTGCAGAAACTTGGTTCCTGCAGCCCCCTTGTGCATATCTGGTGAGACTTCACTCGCTCTACGAGTGTCGCTGGAAAGGGTAACACCTTTCTGGGCCGGTGCGTAAGGGAGTTTGGTAGTTGGTATGTTGATGACAGTGTGCAGTGAACCCCTGTCAATAGTCAATGTCTCAACAAAGTGTTTTTTTGCTGGGACCTTGAGGAGGAAAGGAAGAGGATATGCTGTGGCACCCGACGAAACCGGAGATCCAAGAGTGGATTGACAGAAAGATAGAAGAATTCACAGACGGAGAGAAGCAAAACCCTAAACAGACGATAAGCAGTTGGTTGCAGAAATACATTTATTCAGATATCCACGAGATATTTTTCTATGAATTCCTAGTACTGTTGCATAAGTGGTTAGCACAGCTAACATTCCAGAAGCACCATTTCCAGAAGACTAAGCTTGAACATTGGACACCGGAACTAATTCAACAGTTGAAACGTGTTGAAAACACAGTATCAAGGGCTGTCAATTTCTGGGTGGATAGTATCCTAGAGGGATATATTACTTAGTTTGCAGTAGACACGATCAAATCGTACAGCGGCACGGAAATAAATTTCTTCCGGGGACCAAGGGGAAGATTCTTGTTGTTGCTAAAACTTTGGATTAAGATGCTCATCTGTGAAAAGGGAATTTTGAGGATGACTTCCGATGATTAGAAAGATCAGTGTGCAGAGGGTGCGGGTATCCCGTGAATGCGGATCCGATAGAAAGATGTGGGGTAGATGGACATGAGCGATGACGAGTTTTTATGGGAAGCTGAAGAAGAGTGTGGTACCTTGAGGAGTGGAGCGATATTAAGACATCTTGAGAAGAAGAGGAGGACTGAGAGAGAGTCTCCTGAGAGGATGGGAATAGAATACTACAAAATAAGACCACAAGGGAGAAAGCGACCCTATTGCAACGATAACGGTGACTCAGGCTACCCCAAAGATAGAAGAAAGGCGAATCGTAAGTTACAACATACCTGCAACCCCGCGCACTACCCATAATTTTACAGGAAGAAACCCAAGCTATTCGCAAAGTTGCCCTACGTGCAGCGGTAAGAGTAGTGGATCAGTAAACAATAACAGTAGGAGCGTTAAAATGGAAGACAATGCAAAAATGCCCATTTTCCAGGGAAACGGGACTGAGGATCCTGAGCAGTTTTGGTTTCTATGCGAAGCAGTATGGACTGTGAAACAAGTCCAAGATGAAGATATTAAAAAGGGACAACTAGCGATGACCCTTAGGGTCCGTGCACTAGATTGGTTCATGAAGTTTACGAAGGTTCTAGTGAGAACGCTTGACAAAACATTGTTGGAAATAAAAGTAGGAATGATCTATGAATTTAGGAAGCCAAAGTCGGAATCGTAGTATGTCAGCGAGCTCAAAGAAATCAAGAAATACCCAAATGAGCCAGTATGGGAATTTGATCAGCGATACAAGACATTGATAACGAAGGTAAGCTTTGGGATAAATGATATGCAACACAAGGAGTGGTTCATTGTAGGATTGGTACCACGCATCAGCGGACCACTAATGCAATAGAAGGTTACGAACCAAGTGGAAGAATTGGATATTACGATGAAGTTGGAGGCTTCACCAATCAGTGAAACAGGGTTGGGTATGGATTGAATACAAGCACAACTAGAAAACTTGACGATCCAACTGCAAGACATGAAGAAAGGGAAAGAGGCTCGTGAAGCGATCTAGTGTACTAGGTGTAGGACAGAGGGACACCAAAAGGACCAGTGCCCATACTTCCGAGACTATTTGCAATCCGGTGCACCAATCCCCTCAGTCAAGGAGGGCTTCCTTGGTGTCATATCTGCCAAATGAGAGGCCATCGACCAGAAGAGTGTGTATATCTACAGAAGATAGTATCAAAACCAGAGAACTTGTATTGCAAGTTCTGTAAATCGGTTGGCCACAATGAAAACAACTACAGAGCCTATGGCCTACTCCAGGAGAGGACCGCAGCTGCATACTTCATGGCAGGCGAAGAAGAGGCACCGGGTCAGCAAAAACCGCAGTACAACCAACCGTCGACCCAGTATAATCACCCACCGCAACAGTATGATCATGGACAGTATGGGAAAACGCAGTATCCGGTACCACAGTATCCACCACCGCAATACCCACGATATGGACCACCGCAACAACCGCAGTATGGGAAACCACAGTACCAACCATATGTCCCACCGCATGGAGGGGCTAGAGGAGGATTCCATGGAGGTTGAGGCGCTGGTGCAGGTTGAGGAGGAGTTTTTGGATGAGGACGAGGACCGATTATATGCTACAACTGCAGGCAGCAGGGGCACTTGTAAATATTTGATTCATAGATCACTAATCCCTTTGAATCGCCCTGAGATCTCAAGGGTATGATTCTCGATATCAATACATGCTCATATGAATATAAAATCAAACAACTAGATCTTCATTTACCAACTTAAACATCAATGAAATCACACATAAACAACAGATATACCCTGGAACTGTAACATACCCCTTTTTGCTAAAAAACATTTTATGTTGGAAACATTATCTTAACTTTTATTGTAAAGTTTTATATTGGACAAGTGTCCAAGGATGACTGTAATTTGCACAATATTTTATTATTAAATAAATTAAATAGGAGACAAACACCTAAGGGAACTGTTGAAAGAGTGTTTACTGACCCACTAGGAAGAATGGAATCTAGGGTAGAAGGCAATGGACAAATGGAAGCTTCATGAGGAAAGTAACTAGTTGTTGGTATCAGACAACTCCCTTGAATTGTGGTTTTAGTGCCCTGAAAGATGCAACTGGAACTTGAGGCTCATTTATTGAAAACTAACCACTAAAGACCTAGGAAATCTTTTTAAGAGCCATCGAATTTTGGACTGAGGTTCATCACTTTTCTTGACAAGGAAATTTACCTTGGGGTTCTGTTGCTTGCACCCAAGAGATTCGACGAGGAGATATGCTAGTTTTTTATCATGGTGTAAGTTTGCTTGTTATACTGCTGAGTGCAGAGTTATACTTCTGAGTGCAGAGTCCTAAAAGCTAAGGAGAAAGTCTTAATAGTTTGATGCCTGTACAATTTCTGAGTGCCTTGCTTCTACACAGAGTTCATCTACTTGGTGGTTCAGTAAATAGGCTCGGGGGTCCAAAGGAGGCAAGTAGATTGGCTGCTTCTTCTAGAGAAGGTTGGGAGGAACAAGCCTCCTTGGGTGTTTGTCCACCCTATCTACAGTTACAGGTTCTACTTGTTATTTCAATCCTAAGCAGTTAAATTATTCCATAATCACTGATTTAGTATCTCATTAGTTTGAAATTGTTAGTTTACATTTTGCATAAATAAAAGTGTTATTTTCTGAGTTATTTAGGATCTAGTAAATTGTTGAATAAATGTATGACTTGATAAAATACCTCTATTGTATTTTTCCCATACTATTTTCTGTATAGTACTCTAGTACAAAGAGGGAGAATTAAGATAGATAAATGATAGACAGAATGTCAAATGAATGAATAGACTAACATTGTTTTATTTCTTAATATTCCTCATCGGTTATATGTTGTAATATAAATTATGTTTGTCTAGGTTTAGGAATTAAAACAACATTTCATATTATAGCCACCATATTATTTCTTTACATAGAAACATAAGTAAATATTTCATTCCTGTACAAAACCTAGGGTTTTCTCTTTAGGACATTTACTTCCTTACAAAAGATACATGCTATGCATTTTTTATTATTCTTCTCAAAACAGTAGAGAAATTATAATTTCGTTTTATTTCCTTCAACAACATTCATGCTTGAAAAAAAACTACTAGTAATTATATAGTAATTAGAACGATTAATACCTACATATCATTACCTTAAAAACACTTAAAACATAGAACAAGTCCATAATGGACACATACACTATTACTGACAGAACCGTAGTGTTCTGTGTTATAACATTTTAGTACTCATTCAAACCTTTTGAGCTTAATAGATCACCCTAGACTGAGTTCAACCCTTCTGAAGGCATTTATTTACATAACAGTTATGAGTTCAAAAACCATATCAACTCTTTGGCCGAACCCTTACAATCAAAATATTAACTCAGATATTACCAGATTTCATATAGATTAAGTCTACATGTTCAACATCATAGAATACATTCACAAAACATTTATCTCATACATTGCTTAAACTAAAAAAAAGGAATCACTCAGCATCATCACCATACAGTGGTATTATTTTCCTATCATAAACATTATCTGCAACAAACCATATAAATACACGAAGCTAGATTTCTATTTCCAAAGTCACCTCCTAAACCAAATAGGCTAGGGTTTCATAGTTGCTGCAAAACAAAACATTGAGTTTTGGCTCTCGGCCATCACCAAAAAAAATGATGAACGTTGACAACCATTAACACAGAACCTTGTTTCCATACATGGTGTAAAAACCAAGGGCCAAACCCTTCATCATTATCTAGAAGTCGAGGGTGAAAACCTTGATAAACAAGAATTACATTTCAACACAGTAAAATGTAAAATACATTATAAAGGTAGGTCAAGGATTTCATCCTCCCTACGTTGCTTTACAAAATGTAAGCATTGCAACAACGATCCTATCTCCAGAAAACCAAAGGTTTCGACCATCTTTCAACAAAACAAACACTTTCCAGGAAAACCCACAAGGGAAACCACCGAGACTTACCACTTACACGCAGTAGTTCCCACTTAACTAGAGCTTAGAACCCCATAGATGACAGAACCTGCCACGAAAACAAAGAAGTTTAAATCTTATCCCAAAGCTAGACAAAAATACTGACGATTGCAACCATACGAGATTTACAGGTAACACATTACCTTGAAAATGATAACCTAAGGTAAAAAAAGGATAGCATCTACAACTAGTTCTAAATCCAAAGACACTCGCACTTCATTTGATGAATACAGTTAACACATGTACCGAAGTGACTCGGATCTTCAACCCCGAAGACTATCAACCCTTCCATGTGAATGGTGGTATTGAAAATGAGGAAGAAGTCTTCTTGAACTGGCTTCGAAGACGAATACCATTACAACTAGTGTGAGTTGCCTGAGACATCCAGATATCAAAACAATGTAGTAAACTTCCACACAGAGCTCGGCTCTTAAGAGTATCAAATTGTAACAGTAACCACTCACTGGTCACGGTTTCGAATCATGGGAGGTGCACTCAAAACTTTCTAACAAACCCTAAGCATACGCAGGCCAGTCGACCTCTTCCCCAGAGCCACTCTCCAACCAATGAATGGCAAAGGAAAACAACAATGACAAAACTTAGTGGAGATTAGAGTTACTTCCCAAATGTCGAGAGCATCTCCAGATCAACGGTGGAGATCATACATCGCAATCCCAAGAAGCCATTGCATTAAAAACACTTTAATACACTTTCCATCATACATTCCAGCTCAGAAAGACACCAGGGTGAGGATTGGTACAACTTGACAAAATCAGTATTGACCTTACCACCTTTCACATGACAATCGACACGTAATCTGCCACCAAGATCTCCCACGAATGTGGTAGATAGGATTGTTTAATGCCAAGGATGGATTACGAACTCCTGCCAGCACATATCCACTACAATATTACTACTTTGTATTATCATGCGTTGGCAGGTTAACTTTGTTTGCAACCCTGTCATATATACATATTCCAATTTAAGTCATAGTTTACATTAGGATATCGAATTCAATTAGATATCGATCATATTATGCTATATTGTAACCAAGTCATAAACTTTACACATATACGATTTGCATATAGATTTTATGTTATGAGAAATTACATTGGATTTGCATATAGTTTTTATGCTATAGGATTTGCATATAGTTTGTATGCTATAGGATTTGCATATAGTTTTTATGCTATAGGATTGCATATAGTTTTTATGCTATGAGATTTGCATATATTTTTCATGACATCAGTGACAGTGATTGTTGTTCTAAGAAGAGGAATCATAAGCATCATGAACAAATCACAGGAGAGTTTAAAAAGATTAAGCCACCAACTTTTAATGGCAAAAATGAAAAGGGTGAGACAGTTGAAGCATGGTTGTCTGGCATGAAGAAATATTTTCATATTTACAATTACTCTTCTCAGTTAAAAGCCAAGATGGCTATTTACAATCTGACCGGAAAGGCAGATATTTGGTGGCAGGATCTTATACGAATTAAGAGCATAAAAGAAAGAAATATAACCTGGAGTATGTTTAAAAATTTATTTAAGAAAAAGTTTATTTCAGAATAGTAATATGAAGATAATTCCAAGGAATTTTATGATTTAAAATTGGGTACTATGAGTATCAAGGAGTTGTGCAACAAGTTCCTTGGCTTGCAGAGGTATGTACCTTACATGGTCAAAGAGAAGCCTAAGGTACAAAGGTTTCTAAGTTGTCTACCTTTCAACCTAAAAGGCGGGATCGAGTATGATAACCCTTCCACTTTGGAAGAGGCTATGAGGAAAGCTAATTTCTGTTTTGACCAAAACAGAAAAAGAGAAGGAATATCTGGCTGGAGAAGTAACAAGCCTAATCATTCTGAGCATAAAAAGAAAAGCTTTAATCATAATTCTGGAAATTTTAAGAGAAGCTTTAATAACAGAAATTTTCCAAGTAATAATATTTACAGGAGTAATGCACCATAGAATTTTACTGCAGCAAGGAATGTGCCTAATAATAACAACAACAATAATAATAACAACACCAGATATGTTGAACAGAAAGCACCTTTGAAGTGTTATGATTGCGGTGGAACCCATACTAGAGCTCAATGCCCATGCAACAAAAAGACAGTCAACAACATTCACACCATACAAGCCGAGCCTACAGTTGGAGATGTAGTAAGAGAATTTCCCAGAATAAATGTAGCGCTGGAAAATCGCCAAGCAGATCATCAAACGTCTATGGTCGAAATCAAAGGTATGATGCACAACAAATCTATTTCCATTCTAATATATCCAGGTGCAATTTTGAGTTATATTTCACCTGACTTAGTGAAAAGTTTCAAGTTAAAGGTAGAGAAATTTGATAATTCATCGTTAGTTCAGCTAGCAACAAGCATTAAAAGAAAGGTTATTGACTTTGTCAAAAATTGTGATGTATTTATGAGGCAGCTGAAAATGCAAGTTAATCTGAATGTTTTACCAGTAGGGTCATATGACTTGTTAATTGGCATGGACTGGCTTGAACAGCATAGAGTAGTACTTAATTGTTATTAGAAATATTTTACTTGTTTGAATAATGAGGGAAAAACTGAAACAGTAAAAGGAATTCATAGGAATATTTCTGTAAGACAAATTTCTGCTTTACAAGTTAAGAGAGCTACAATGAAGGGTTGTAAAATGTTTGTTGTTAATGTTATTAATAATGAATGTTCATCTAAAGAAGATAAGTTAAAACTGGAGGATATACCCATCCTTAGGGACTTTTCTGATGTATTCCCAGAAGAGATTCCAGGACTACCTCCGAAAAGGGAACTTGATTTCACCATTGAGTTAGTATCGGGTGCAGTACCAAACTCAAAGGATCCCTACAGAATGAATATTCTGGAATTGAATGAACTAAAATATCAGCTAAAGGAATTAATAGATAAAAACTACATCAGGCCAAGTATGTCTCCTTGGGGAGCGCCAGTTATTTTTGTTAAAAAGGACGGAACCATGCGACTGTGCATAGATTATCGTCAACTTAATAAAATGACAATTAAAAACCGATATCCCTTGCCCCGCATTGACGATCTATTTGATCAAGTACGCAGAGAAGAGATATTCACTAAAATTGATTTAAGGTCTGGATATCATCAATTTAGAATAAAAGACGAAGACATATTCAAAACTGCTTTCAGAACACGATACAGGCACTACAAGTTCGTAGTTATGCCTTTTGGGCTAGCTAACGCACCGACAGTGTTCATGTGTTTAATGAACAACGTTTTGCATAAGTACTTGGATAAGTTTGTAGTTGTGTTCATTGATGATATTCTAATTTATTCAAAAAATAAAGAAGAGCATGACGAACATTTACGAATAATTCTGCAAGTGTTAAGAGAACATCAGCTTTATGCTAAGTTCAACAAATGTGGCTTTTATAAAGATAAAATACAGTACCTAGGTCACATAATCTCTAAAGACGGAATTTTCGTCGACCCTGATAAGATAAAAGCAATTAACGAGTGGCCTGTTCCTAAAGACGTAACTGCCGTTCGGTCATGTATGGGGATAACAAGTTACTACAGAAAGTTTATTGAAGGGTTCTCATGAATTGCGAATCCCATCACTTCTTTGCAGAAGAAGGGAAGAAATTCGTATGGGATAAAAAATTCCAAGAAATTTTTAATAAGTTAAAAGAAATATTAACAACCACACCCATTCTAAAAATTGTTGATCCTAACAAAGACTTCGTTCTATGCACTGATGCATGCAACGATGGACTTGGTGGGGTCTTAACTCAAGAAGGTCATGCTATTGCTTTTGAGTCTATAAAGTTAAAAATCCATGAAAAGAATTACGCAACTTACGATCTTGAGTTGGCAGCCATGATACATGCACTAAAAATGTGGTGCCATCACTTGATTGGAAGAAAAATTACACTAGTGACAGATAATAAGGGTTTAAAATACTTTTTGGATCAAACAAATCTAAATGCAAGGTAAGCTAGATGGCTAGCTTTCCTTAGCGAGTATGATTTCGAAATTCAACACATTAAGGGAAAAGAAAACAAAGTTGCTGATTCCTTGAGCAAGAATGCCAGATTAAGTTTTGTAGCAGTAATCAGCACGTTTCAGACAGATCTGGAAATCGAATCGAAGAAGGAATTAAGCAAGATGAAAATTATCAAAAATTGCATGATAAGGTTGCTACAAACTTATCTGAAAATTTAATAACAGAATACAACATTAACGAAAAAGGCTTAATGACATATAAAAACAGAATTTATATACCTAATGTGTCAACAGTTAAATTGCTGATTTTGGATGAAGTTCATAAGAGTCCTTATTCGGGACATCCTGGTTATCATAAAATGATAACTATGTTAAGGAAGGATTATTTTTGGCCTGACATGAAGAACAAAGTGGATGAATACATAGCTAGGTGTTTTGAATGTCATACCATTAAGGTTGAACATCAACACCCAGCTAGACTATTGTAGCCATTGCCAATTCTGGAATGGAAGTGGGAGATTATAAGTATTGAGTTTATTATAGGTTTACCTAAGAATCAGAAACAAAATGATTCAATAATGGTTATTGTGGATAAACTTAGTAAATCTGCTCATTTTATTCCTATTAAGACTACATTCAAAGCCGCTAACATTGCAGATGTGTTTATGAAGCAAATCTTTCGCTTGCACGGAATTCCAAAGGTAATCATTTCTGATCGAGACTCCAAGTTTACTAGAAATTTTTGGACAACATTGTTTAAGGGTTTAAATACTAAATTAAATTTCAGTATTGCTTTCCATCCACAAACTGATGCACAGATTGAAAGGGTTAATCAGATTTTAGAAGACATGTTACGAATGTATGTTAAAGATCAGCCAACTAAGTGGGAAGATTATTTGCATTTAGCTGAGTTTGCATACAATAATCATTATCAAGCATCTGCTAGACTTAGTCCATTTGAGATTTTATATGGAAGAAAATGTTGTACTCCTATTTCTTGGGATAACCCTGTAGACAGATTAATGTTAGGACCAGATTTATTAAAAGAGATGGAGCTAACCGTGAAACAAGTTCAAGGCAACTTAAAAGTTGCACAAGATCGGCAAAAAAGTTATGCAGATATGAAACGCACTGAAAGAGAATTTTAGGTTGGAGATCATGTTTTGGTAAAGGTAAAACCCAAGAAAATTTCTTTAAAGCTTGGGAGTTGTGCTAAACTAGCACCAAGGTACTATGGACCATTTGAAGTCCTATCAAGTATTGGATCTGTTGCATACCAGTTGGCTTTGCCATCTAATTTAAAGATCCATAATGTCTTTCACATTTCTGTTTTAAAGAAGTATGTGCATGATGCTACTCATGTGTTGAATTGGAATGACATACAGGTGGAACCCAAAGGAGATTTTCAGGTGGAATCGGACTATATTCTTGACAGGAGGGAAATTATGTTGCAGAATCGTACCATAGGGCAGGTAAAGGTGCAATGGAAGCACCTTAGCCCCAATGAAGCTACTTGGGAACTAGAAAGTAAAATGTGGGCAGCATATCCAGTTCTGTTCTAGGGAGGATCTGATGAAGAATAAGTAACATCGAGGACGATGTTGAGCTTAAGTGGGGGTGTTTGTAACATACCCATTTTTCCTGAAAAACATTTTATGTTGGAAACATTATCTTAACTTTTATTGTAAAGTTTTATATTGGACAAGTGTCCAAGGATGACTATAATTTGCACAATATTTTATTATTAAATAAATTAAATAGGAGACAAACACCTAAAGGGACTTTTGAAAGAGTGTTTACTGACCCACTAGGTAGAATGGAATCTGGGGTAGAAGGCAATGGACAAATGGCAGCTTCATGAGGAAAGTAACTAGCGGTTGGTATGGGACAACTCCCTTGAATTGTGGTCATAGTACCCTGAAAGATGGGACTAGAGCTTGAGGCTCATTTATTGAAAACTGACCACTAAATACCTAGGCAATCTTTTTAAGAGCCATCGAATTTTGGACTGAGGTTCATCACTTTTTCAGACGAGGAAATTTACCTTGGGGTTCTGCTGCTTGCACCCAAGAGATTCGATTAGGGGATATGCTAGTTTTTTATCATGGTGTAAGTCTGCCTGTTATACTGCTGAGTGTAGAGTTATACTGTTGAGTGAAGAGTCCTAAAAGTTGAGGAGCAAGTCTTAATAGTTTGCTGCCTGTACAATTTATGAGTATCTTGCTCCTACACAAAGTTCATCTACCTGGTGGTTCAGTAAACAGGTTTGGGGGTCCAAAGGAGGCAAGTAGATTGGCTGCTTCTTCTGGAGAAGGTTGGGAGGAACAAGCCTCCTTCGGTGTTTTCCCACCCTATCTACAGTTACAGGTTCTACTTGTTATTTCAATCCTACGTAGTTAAATTATTCTGTAATCATTGATTTAGTATCTCATTAGTTTGAAACTGTTAGTTTACATTTTGCATAAATAAAAGTGTGATTTTCTGAGTTATTTAAGATCTAGTAAATTGTTGAATAAATGTATGAATTGATAAAATACCTCTAGTATATTTTTTCCATACTGTTTTTTGTATAGTACTCTAGTACAGAGAGGGAGAATTAAGATAGATAAATGATAGACAAAATGTCAAATGAATGAATAGACTAACATTGTTTTATTTCTTAATATTCCTCATTGGTTATATTCTCTAATATAACTTATGTTTGTCTAGGTTCAAGAATTAAAACAACATTTCATATTGCAGTAACCATATTATTTCTTTACATAGAAACATAAGTAAATATTTCATTCATGTACTAAACCTAGGGTTTTCTCTTAAGGTCATTTACTTCCTTACAAAAGATACATGCTATGCATTTTTTATTATTCTTCTCAAAACAGTAGAGAAATTATAATTTCGTTTTATTTCCTTCAACAACATTCATGCTTGAAAAAAAACTACTAGTAATTATATAGTAATCAGAACGATTAATACCTACATATCATTACCTTAAAAACACTTAAAACATAGAACAAGTCCATAATGGACACATACACTATTACTGACATAACCCTAGTGTTCTGTGTTATAACATTTTAGTACTCATCCACACCTTTTGAACTTAATAGATCACCCTAGACTGAGTTCAACCCTTCTGAAGGCATTTATTTCCATAACATTTATGAGTTCAAAAACCATATCAACTCTTTGGCTGAACCCTTACAATCAAAATATTAACTCAGATATTACCAGATTTCATATAGATTAAGTCTACATGTTCAACATCATAGAATACATTCACAAAACATTTATCTCATACATTGCTTAAACTAAAACAAAGGAATCACTCAGCATCATCACCATACAGTGGTATTATTTTCCTATCATAAACATTATCTGCAACAAACCATATAAATACACGAAGCTAGATTTTTATTTCCAAAGCCACCTCCTGAACCAAATAGGTTAGGGTTTCATAGTTGCAAAATAAAACATTGATTTTTGGCTCTCATCCATCACCAAAAAAAACGACGAACATCGACAACCATTAACATAGAACCTTGTTTCCAGACATGGTGTAAAAACCATGGGCTGAACCCTTCATCATTATCCAGAAGTCAAGGGTTAAAACCCTGATAAACAAGAATTACATTTCAACACAGTAAACTTTAAAATGCATTATAAAGGTAGGTCGAGGATTTCATCCTCCCTACATTGCTTTACAAAATGTAAGCATTGCAACAATGACCCTATCTCTAGAAAACCGAAGGCTTCGACAATCTTTCAACACAACAAACAGTTGCCAGGAGAACCCACAAGGGAAACCACCAAGACTTACCACTTACACGCAGTAGTTCCCACTTAACTGGAGCTTAGAACCCTGTATATGACAGAACCTGCCACAAAAACAAAGAAGGTTAAATATTATCCCAAAGCTAAACAAAAATACTGATGATTGCAACCATACTATATTTACAGGTAACACATTACCTTG
Source organism: Larix kaempferi (assembly GCA_027924585.1). NCBI lineage: Eukaryota > Viridiplantae > Streptophyta > Pinopsida > Pinales > Pinaceae > Larix > Larix kaempferi. The sequence goes on from BSBM01000903.1 coordinate 2,741,386, forward strand.
AAAATTATAACTGAAGGTTTAAAAGGATAGCATCTGCAACTAGTTCGAAATCCAAAGACACTCGCACTTCATCTGATGAATACAATTAACACATGTACCGAAGTGACTCGGCTCTTTAACCCCTAAGACTATCAACCCTTCCCTGTGAATCGTGGTATTGAACATAAGGAAGAAGTCTTCCTGAACTAGCTTCAAAGACGAATACCATTACAACAGGTGTGAGTTTCCTGAGACATCCAGATATCAAAACAATGCAGTAAACTTCCACACAGAGCTCGGCTCTTAAGAGTATCAAATTGTAATAGTAAGCAATCACTTGTCACGGTTTCGAATCACGGGAGGAGCACTCAAAACCTGCTAACAAACCCTAAGCATATGCAGGCCGGTCGACCTCTTCCCCAGAACCACTCTCCAACACAATGAATGCCAAAGGAAAACAACAACGATGAAACGTAGTGGAGATTAGGGTTACTTCCCAAATGTCGAGAGCATCTCCAGATCAACGGTGGAGATCATACATCGCAATCCCAAGAAACTATTGCATTAAAAACACTTTAATACACTTTCCATCATACATTCCATCTCAGAAAGACACCAGGGCGAGGATTGGTACAGCTTGACAAAATCAATATTGACCTTACCACCTTTCACATGACAATCGACACGTAATCTGCCACCAATATCTCCCATGAATGTGGTAGATAGGAGTGTTTAATTCCAAGGATGGATTACGAACTCCTGCCAGCACATATCCACTACAATATTAATACTTTGTCTTATCATGCATTGGCAGGTTAACTTTGTTTGCAACCCTGTCATATATACATATTCCAATGTAAGTCATAGTTTACATTAGGATATCGAATTCAATTAGATATCGATCATATTATGTTATATTGAAACCAAGGCATAAAATTTACACATATAGGATTTACATATAGATTTTATGTTATGAGAAATTACATAGGATTTGCATATAGTTTTTATGCTATGAGATTTGCATATAGTTTACATGATATAGTTTACACTATAAGGATTCATTGGGAATTGAATATAGTTCACACTATTTGGATAAGCATGTAATTTACATATAGTTCACATGTTATAGGATTATAGGGTACCATGCATTTACCCTAGGTATCATCAAAGCACTTTATCCTTGTTCAAATAATTGCAGCGCATAATGTCCTAAACCATTGCTATAAAACTCTATTTCATCATTTAAATGATAAACAAAGGAATTGTATGGGTTGTATAGTTACAAATACAAACTATAGATGAGTTGCTGTATAAGTACCTTAGAAATTTATATTCAGAACCTTTGAGGACTAGCTGAAAGTACTTTTTAAAATATATTTGTATTACTTGATCTGATGTGTCACCCTTACCTGTAAATCTGCGAAAGGGAAAGTCCAAATGCTTTAGCATATATGCTAAGTAAGCCTCGGGGTACCCTTAGGACCCCTTTCATCATCAAAAGAAGAACAATAGTTAGCACTTATAAACTTTATTATTGTTTGATCATCGATATAAGTAATCTAAGAACATAGCTGAGACAAGGAAACATTCAATGGCATCTTATCGTAGACTTTAATTTCATTTCATAACAAGAAGACAAATGTTACACTGTATGATAGTTACAAACATTTATTCTAGCATGATGACATAGAAGCATTAATTATAATTCTGCACAGCTAGTACATGCATTAAATGTTATATTGAAAAAAAATTAATTTTATGAAATTTTGGGGTGTTACAAGAACCCTTTTGGGAAAAACTAGCAAACTGTGGGGCTATCTTCTCTCTCAAGCCCAGAGCATATAAGAAATGAGACAAGTACAATACAGGGTTACCTCAGAAATCACTTCAGGAAAACTCTAGATTTGCATGCATTGGAAGAATGAGCCATAACTGGAAAACTGGATCTGAGTGTCCCTACATTTGCCTTTGTCTGATATGTATCTCTCTATCCTCTACTCTGATCTGCTCTGTAACTGAAGAAGCTTACTGCTGAAAACGTCCTCCTCTGCATGCACAAGTGTGCCCTCCCTCCAAAGAAGAATGACTCATACTAAATCAGATCTCAGCAGATCTGAGCTCTGATCGTCACTGATCTTCCTCGATCACTAAGACGAAGATACTCTGCAAGTTACAGACACTCAATCACTCAACCAGATGTGGTACGAGCTTCCTCCTCCTTAAGGAATGCGCCCTCCTTCTCAAGGAAATTCGTCCTCCTCTCAATTGATCTATCTCAGATCAATTATCTTAGTGGTGAAGACATACACCTTTTGTCTTCCTTATATCATCCCATTGTCAAATTAGGTTTACCAAAAACCTAAAAGTAGGTAAATGCAAAACTCACTTTTGCATGCATGCATGCAAACCCTTCATGCATTGCTTCCCGAACATTTTCCTGGTTAACATTTTAACACTCCCTCTTAACCAGGAAGGGATTCTGCACCACTCCCATCTTCTCCCTGAGGTACTCAAACTTATTCATCATCAAGGACTTTGTCAGAATGTCTGCAACCTACTCATCTGTGGAAATGTACTGGAGTTCAACTGCTCTCTTATGAACATGATCACGAATGAAGTGATATCTGATCTCAATGTGTTTGGATCGATCATGAAATACTGGATTCTCAAAGAGTTTTATGCAACTCTGATTGTCACAGTGAATCACCGTAGGTTCCAACCGCTAATCAAATAGACTCACCAACATCTTGCGAATCCAGATGGCTTCACAACTGGCTAGGCTAGTCGCCATATATTCTACTTAAGCAGAACTCAATGCAACAGATTTCTTCTTTCTGTTGAACCATTACACAACTGTCAAACCTAAGATGAAGCAACACTCGGAGGTGCTTTTCCTGTCACCTACATTACCTACCCAATCTGAATCTATGAACCCTACAAGCTGGACTTCTCCCTGCCTCATGTAATTCATCCCATATTTTGTTGTTCCATTGATGTATCTCAAAACATGCTTTGCAGCCACCTAGTGCACATTTATGGGTTCTACCATGTACTGACTCAAGGTGTTGACTGCAAAGATCAAATCTGGTCTGGTGTTGACCAAATACATCAAGGAACCGATGAGCTGTTGGTACCTCTTGGAATCAACCAAACTACTCTCAGAAGCCACCTGCTTCTTCCAGTTGGTTGTCATAGGGGTAGTCATGGGCTTGAAATCCTACATCTGAAATATCTTCAGAATGTCCATTGTATACTTGTCCTGACTAAGGAAGATATGCTCATCCTCCTGCCAAACTTCCATCCCTAGGAAGTAATGCATCAACCCTATATCCTTCATTGCAAACTCAGATGCAAGATCCTTCTTGCAATCACTGATGAGTTTATCTGCCCCTGTAATAAACAGGTCATCTACATAAAGCACAAGGATGAGAGGATCCCCTCTCACCACGATGGAGTAGAGGTTTGGGTCTGCTTCACTTTTCTGAAACCCTAGCTGCTGCAAATAGGTATCTATCCTAGAATACCAAGCTCTGGGTGCCTGTTTCAAACCGTACATGGATTTCTTCAATATGCATACATGAGACTCTCGCTCACGTACCTCAAAGCCCTCTGGATGCTCAATGTATACCTCCTCCTTGATGAGTCCATTGAGGAAAGTTGTCTTAACATCCATCTGGTGAATCTTCCATCCCATTTCTGCTGCAACAGAAATCACAGTCCTGATGGAAGAATACCTGGCCACAGGAGCAAATGTCTCATCATAGTCAACTCCCTCTATCTGTGAGAACCCTCTAGCAACAATCCTGGCTTTGTACTTCTCAATGCTGCCATCTGCAGCATATTTGATTTTGTAGAGCCATCTATAGGTGACCACAGATTTTCCCTCGGTCCTGGGTACTACTTCCTAGACATCACTCTTCATGATGGAAGCATACTCTTCCAACATGGCATCTCTCCAGGCCTTCTTACCTGCTGCTTATTCGTAAGAGGATGGCTTTGACTCACTGATACTTCTTACTAGAGCTAAGTAACTGCATAATCGTTGTGGAGCCTTTCTTTCTCTTACGTCTTTCTTTGGAGTTCCCACTGCTTGAGCGTCCTTCAAGGTATCTTGAAGCCACTTAGGCTTCCTCTTCCCTGAAGTGACATCCTATGAGGAGAACTCCTCATCCTCATCCCAATGACCTGTATGAGAATGAGTACCTCCTGTAGAGGTGCCTGATCTCAGTTGATCACCAATATGAGAACCTGTGCTAGTTCCTGCTCATGTGCCCATGGAACCCATATCTTGTGCATCTGTCACTCCTGACACTTGGGACCCTGTTGGTTGCTGAACAGTACTCTGACCTATGTCAAGAAGGGAAGTAGCAACCTGTTGTTTTCCCTTCTCTAGCTCACATGATTTTTGAAAGGCCTGATCCTCCTCAAACTTCACATCTCGCCTCACAACAGTCTTCTTGAGAGGAGGGATGTAAATGCGATAGGCCTTCGAAGTCTCATCATACCCAACAAGAATTCCTCTTTTTGCAGTGGGTTCCAGCTTTGTCCTTTTCTATGAAAGAACATGAGAGTAGGTTAGGCATCCAAAAATACTGAAGTGCCCAACTTCAAGTTTCTTTCTAGAAAAATCCTCCTCGGGGGTCTTGTCCCCCAATGCCTTATGAGGGCTCTTGTTCTGAATGTAGGCTGCAGTGTTGCATGCTTCAGCCCAAAGAAAAAATGGCAATCCCTGATCATGCAACATGGATCTCGCAGCTCCAATGATGGCCATGTTCTTCCTATCAGCCACCTCGTTCTATTGAGGTGTATAAGGTACAGTCAACTGCCTCTTGATGCCTTCCTGAGTGCAAAAATGATTGAACTCATTGGAGGAGTACTCCCCCCCATTATTTGATCTAAAGATATTAATCTTCCTTTCTGTCTGTTTTTCCACAAGAGCTTTGAACTCTTGAAACTTCTGCAAAACTTCCTTAGACTCTTTTCTTTTCAAGAAGTAGATCCAGGTTTTCCTGGAATAGTCATCATTGAAAGATACATAGTACTTGTATCATATCAGTGATGTGGTGGGCATTGGACCACAAAATTTAGAATGAATCAAATCAAGTGCTCCAGTAGCTTTGGTATTGCTCTTAGGAAATGTTGTCTTGGTGTATTTCCAGAGAGCACACCTCTTACACACATTGGTGTTCTCAGTGCTGAACTCAGGTACTCCTGTCACAATATCCCTCAGAATATTCAGGGAAGGATGGTGCAAATGAGCCATCCTCCTATGCCAAATCTCACAGGGGTCACATCCCTCATCTTAGTTTCTATGACTTAGGGCATGATGTAGTTGGAAACTCAGTTTGTATAGTTTCCCACTGCGGACTCCAATCCTCTCAGCTGAGGCAACAGTGGATCCCTTGGGATGAACTAGCACATTTCCATCTTTGAACATCACCCATAGTCCTCGATATTCAATAGTAGATATGGAGATCAATTTTTTCTTAAGACCTGGAACATATAGGACATCATGAAATCTCATCTATTCTCCAGAGTCTCTCTGAAAGGACATGGTTCCTCGTCATATAGCTTTGACCGTAGAGTTGTCTCCCAGGACAATCTCAAGATCTATCCCATCCTCTGCTAGGTCATAAAAGTATCCTCGAACACCCGTAATATGACTAGAAGATCCATTGTCTATGTACCATACACTAGAAGTGGAGGCCATCAATGATTGACAAGAGTTGAGAGCCATCTCCCTGTCAATCCCATCATTAGCACACTCATCAATATCCATAGCGGAGCAAGAAGTGTAAGCAATATGATCCTCCCCCATAATCGCATATCTGATGCTGTAGTTGTAGATCTGAGTGTGATGCTCTCCCTGACCCTTACTAGGGCTCTGATACCATGTAAGTATTTGATTCATAGATCGCTACTCCCTCTAAATCGCCCTGAGATCTCAAGAGGTATGAGTCTCGATATCAATACATGCTCATATGAATATAAAGTCAAAGAACTAGATCTATATTTACTAATTGAAACATAAATGCAATCACACATAAACAACAGATATACCCTAGAACCCTTTCGAGAAAAACCAGCAAACTGTGGGGATATCTTCTCTCTTGAGCCCAAAGCATATAAGAAATGAGACAAGTACAATACAGGGTTACCTCAGAAATCACTTCAGGAAAACTCTAGATTTGCATGCATCAGTTGATGCATGCACTAGAAGAATGAGCCCTAACTGGAAAACTAGATCTGAGTGTCCCTGCATCCGCCTTTGTCTGATCTGTCTCTCTCTATCCTATGCTCTGATATGCCATGTAACTGAAGAATCCTATTGCTGAAAATGTCCTCCTCTGCATGCACAAGTGCGCCCTCCCTCCAAAGAATAATGGCTCGTACTAAATCAGATCTCAGTAGATCTAAGCTCTAATCATCACTAATATTCCTCAATCACCGAGATGAAGATACTCTGTAAGTTACAGACACTCAATCGCTCAACCAGATGCGGTACGAGCTTCCTCCTCCTTAAGGAATGCACCCTCCTTCTCAAGGAAAGTCGTCCTCCTCTCAATTGATCTATCTCAGATCAATTATCTTAGTGGTGAAGAAAGACACCTTATGTCTTCCTTATATCATCTCATTGTCAAATTAGTTTTACCAAAAACCTAAAAGTAGGTGCATGCAAAACTCACTTTTGCATGCATGCATGCAAATCCTTGCATGCATTTATTCCCAAACATTTTCCTAGTTAACATTTTAACAGCACTATCAGAGGGATTTCCCGAATCCGGAACCATAGCAGTGCACTTATTGTAGTGTTGTGGATCATGGTGTTGAAGATTGTCCGCAGCTCATTTCAAAATGGCAGACCAAGAATTAGCCACCACCTCCATAGAACCAGAATCAGAATCCACCAGCAGTACATATGATATCGACAGAGGCTCGAAGACAACATGCAACAGTTGGAGTGGTGACACGGGGAGGAGCAGCGATAAGAGCCGACGGGCCGAGAGCCACTGTCCAACCAAAAGGATGGAAACATGTCACCTTTGATGCGGAGGTCGAAAGGGATATCTTCTTGGAAGCGCAGGAGGCGATGAGACATCAACGACAGTTACCTCTTCAGGAAGAAATCTATGACATGCCACTGACGTTCAACGGAATGAAGTCACGGGGGAAGGCTAACACCTTAAAATCCTTTTTTAAGAGTTGCCGGGAGTTGGAAAAGGATCAAGATGCGCTGGAAGAAATATCCAACCTATTGAATCGACGGGAGGGTGCATGCCAGGACCAAAAGGTTAATCGCATACACAAGAGGAAGATGGGGTGAGAGATGCAAATGTCGGCACAAATCGGCGCATTCGATGTCGACTTAATTATCTTGTACCTGGGGTCGGATGTTAACATTCTGACCAAGCAGACATGGGAAACAATGGGGAAACCATAGTTGGCCTGGTCACCAGTACAGTTGCGATTAGAAAATCAAAGTAAGGTTACTCCACTTTGTCGGGTGTACCAAATTCCCAGTGAAATTGAGGGCCTCAAGACTTACGCAGACTTTGACATAATTGAAAGCATGGAAATACCAGCCCCTACCCAGCGTTGTTAGGGATCGACTGGGCAATTGATAACCAGTGGTTATCAACTTCAAGAAGTGGACAATGTCATTTGAGAATCGCGAGATGAGGGTCATCGCACCTCTGGATCCTGCAAAAGGGCAGCGATACGTTGAACCGGTGAGAGATGAATTCACAGAGGGATGGGATATTCTATACAATATATATGAGGATTACATTAATCCTATTGCATATGGAGAATTGGAATGGCGCAGTGTCAGTTCGGTGTCGTCGAATTTGGATGAGGCGCTCGAGAATTGGGAGAACTGAATGCATGAAGTGTCATTTAAAAGATGTGCAAGGATCACACAGTCACTGCGATGGGTATCCACAGAGGAGTGCGCGCTACCAACATACGAGGGATTACCCAATTTGAGCACCTTTCTCACTGACTTCGAGGAAAAGGTGGCGGAACTGCAACATTTATTGGCCTTGGAAGAAGCCTTGAAGGCTACTCCTGCGCGCTGGTGGGAATCGCACAAGTCTAATATCCCTAACTGGACACTATGCTGACACATCATGGAGGTTAGGTTTGGCAACGCGTAAGGATATAGCGAAAATAATTTTGGTGGTAGGAGTGACCCATAGGCACATTTGGTAGAGTGCGAAAGCAAATGGGGCCTACGAGCAAAAGAAGAGTGGGTCCATGCATTCATTCACACTTTGGATGAAGTACTACAGAGTTGGTATGTCGTAGCAGAACTGTGACGCAGGATGACTTCTTGGGAGTAGCGAAGAATTGGATTCAACCAAACATTTTGTTTCTCAGATGAGAACCCCTTCATCCACAGTGTCCTACAGGTGATTCGTGAGAAGATATTTGAAGTAGTATCGACAGAGCAACCATTAGAACTTCGGTGGACTGCGACACCATAAATGATGATGGAGTGCTACAACATTACAGGAGAGTCGGATGATGAGGATGATCCATGGGCGACGCATGTACCATATTCAGAAGGGATTCGTAGTGTCGAGGCACTAGAAATACCTTCCGACAAGTTCCAGTAACTGCTGAAGATCACAAAATTCAACATTGGGTCAGAGGAGAACCTGAAGTTTGCACATATTGGGGATTATTGGGATGACTCAATTTTCGCGAAGATTACTTATCTGTTGTATGAGTTTCAGGATCTATTTCCAATGAAATTCTCCAAGATGAAGGGAATTTTCGGGGACCTAGGAGAAATGAAGATTCCCCTGAAACCCGATGCGAAACCAGTCAAGCAGCGACCCTACTAGTTGAATCCCAGACAAAGGAGATAGTGCAGGCTGAGACTGAAAGGATGCTAGAAGCAAGAATCATAGAACCCATAGAAAAATCAGAGTGGATAAGCCTGATGGTGGTCCAGTGTTAGGAACCTATGTCAACCCTTCTCTTTACTATGTTAGTATATTGTTGTTGGACGCATATGCTTTGTAAGTCGTCCCGTAGTATTTGTTGATCCGTAGTTTATAGTAGCCCATAGTATTGACCCATAGTATTGGACGCATATGCTTTGTAAGTCATCCCGTAGTATTATATGTCCCATGGTTTTGACTCATAGTATTGGGCATAGACTTAGTATATAAGTGTGTGTTGAGGTCATTGAAGGCACGGTGAAGTTAATTGTATTGAGCTTGCTCAAAGGAGGTTGCCCCCTCGAAGTGGCCCGTGATCAATATAAAAGCGATTCTGTTCTATTATTTTTGATATCTCGTGTATTGCATTAATTAATTATTGTAGGTACATCACATCTGGTATCAGAGCAGTTTCCTTGGCACAAGTGGGAAATTTTTTTTCTTTTTTTGAACGGTGACTTTCAGATCAATTTTTGAAACTTTCTGCACAAAATCAGAAGAAATCGATTGCATATCTGAATTCCTCTTTCAAAAATATGCAGTTTCAAAAAAAACATCATCTCATTTGGAGTTCTAAAAGTGGAGATATCGCGGATTTAAAATCAACAATTTTTCATAATTTCGATGACGGCCGCGGAAATTGCGGCGAGAAAATCGTTTGACCGAGTGCCTAGATTTCTATTTCGCTTTCATGGGAAGAAGCAGAGTGGTTGTTCCAGTTCCAAAAACATGCTATAATAGCGATTCTGAGCAATATAGATCCGGTTTTGGAACATTAGGTGGAATTTCTGCCTAAATTTTTTCTGTTGCAGGTTCGGATCTGGGAATAATCCCTATCTGCTTAACTGTGGGAAGTACTTGGGCATAAGCCCTAAAACTCATTGTGAGGAGTACCACAGGAACCCCAAAGTAGTTGGCCCATTGAGAGGACCTGCCAGCGAAAAGGGCAACGAACCCTACCTGATTGACTAGTTCCCACCCGTGAGGTAAACCAAGAGCTGTCGTTTGTGGCAAAGCGGTTATCAGTTTTACCTGAGCCGTGGAGTGAGGGGTACTGCCCCAATACGCAAGCCATCAGACAGCATTGGTGGCTGAGTGAAACCCCTGAACTGTTAGGAAGCTGCACATACCTGGGGTCCATATCTACTTTCAGCTGAACTATTGTCGATCACTGCTGCGCCGTTTCAGATCCATTTTGCAAGCCGTTCCAGATCCAGCCATTCGGTGTTGTTCCAGATTCCTTCCAAGCCATAGCCACTCCAGTCTGTAAAAAAAAAAAAAAAAAATCCTGGTTATGGTTGTCACCCGTGCAGGAGCAACAACCATGGAGGAAGCACTTGCAGCCATCCAAGCCAAACTCCAGGATCTGGATGAAAAATTTCTCAACCTCCATCTTCAGCATTCAGCCATGAACAATACCAAACAGCCAGAATCTTTTGCAGCCACTGGGTTCTCTTCTTCTAGCAATTTTCGTGGGCCGGAGATTGATTTTCCTCGCTTCAATGGTACTAATCCGACTGGATAGATATACTGGGCAGAACAATATTTCAATCTGCATAATACTTTTGATGTTCAGAAAGTTCCACTTGCATCCTTTCATTTGGAACAGGAAGCCCTTCAATGGTACCATTGGTACATCAAAGCTCATCCCGAGCCAAACTGGACAGATTTTTGCCACCTCATTTTGCCGCGATTTGTTCCTAGTGCTTTTGACGACTTCACAGGAGCACTCACTAAACTTCACCAAACTGGCACAGTGAGAGAGTATCAGACGGAATTTGAGAAACTAGCCAATCACACAGAAGGATTGTCTGATGCATTCTACAGGAGTTGTTTTATTAGTGGTCTCAAGGATGAAATCCGCTCAGAGGTCAAAATGTTTTCTCCCAACACAATGATGGAAGTCCTAGGGTTGGCTAAGCTAGCCGAGGACAAGATCGCAGCTCAACAACGCTCCAAACCCACCTTTGTTCCCTTCAGAAATATGGGTTCCCAATGACCTTCCATCACGCCTGCTCCTCAACCAACTCCTATCAAGCATTTGTCTGAAATAGAAATGCAGGCACGCCGAGAAAAAGGGCTTTGCTATAATTGTGATGAGAAATTCACTCGGGGACATAGATGTGGATTCTCTGCCTGCCTTAGAACGTGGTGAAAAAGCTACAGATATAGTAGATGATCAGGTCGACATTCAACACCTGCCTGTTGACACCCCATCTCAGGACAACCCACCCGAGATCTCTCTCCATGCTGTAACCGGAGTCACCACCCCACAAACAATGCGAGTCAGGGGATACTTCAAGAAGCTCCCTCTTACCATCCTCATTGATTATGGTAGCACTCATAACTTCGTTGACCCTCGGATTGCCAAACAGGCTGATTGTTTTGTCCATCCTTGCTCCAACTTTGAAGTCATGGTTGCCAATTGGGGTACCTTACCTTGCAAGGGGAAGTGTCACAATGTGCGTATCTCTACGGAAGATTATAACCTACGCTCTGACATGTTTGCCTTGTCCTTAGGCGGATGTGATGTGGTTTTGGGCGTTCAATGGTTACGCACACTTGGCCCCATCTTATGGGATTTTGCGAAACTTTGGATGCAATTCAAAGTCAATGGGGCACAACACAAATTTATGGGCTTACAACCAGGGTCTCTCTGCATCATCAGTTCACATCGCCCGGAAAAAATCCTTAAGAAGAATTCACATGGTGTCATCGCTCAGCTCAATTCCATTCAGATGCAACCATCAACAGTCTCCACTACTTCCTTGGATAGATATGCAGGTATCTTTGCTGAACCAATGCGCTTGCTGCCTTCAAGAGACCTTTCTGGTAAGAATGTAGCCACATCTACCTCTCAGCAGGAAATGATGGCTATTTTGCATGCAGTACAGAAGTGGCAGCCATACCTATTAGGGAATTATTTCTGCATCAAGACTGATCTCCCGAGTCTGGAAATTTTTTTGGAACAATGGGTCTCCTCCCCAACACACCTGCAATGGGTTATCCAACTCATGGGTTGTCCCTATGTGATCACTTACAAGAAGGGTAAGGACAATATCGTGGAAGATGCTCCTTCTCGCACAATTGATGACCCAGTTTCTCTTACAACTCTTTCTCTGCTTGTTCCAAATTGGTTGCAATATGTTCAACAGGGCTATCTCTTCTATGAACTCCATGCTTCTTCATCAACAGGGCACTTTGGGTTCTGCAAAATGTATGACCGGGAACAATGTAACTTCTTTTGGTTGAGACTAAAAATGACAATTCAACAGATGGTGGCTGACGATGATACTTTCCAAGTCAACAAGGGGGAAACGACACTCCTTTCGGGATTGCTCAAACCCGTGGCCATCCCTACACAGCTTTGGCCAACTATTTCTATGGATTTCCTAGCAGCGCTCTGGTGGTACAATACCACATCTCAACGGACACCATATGAAGCAGGCTATGGAAAAACACTGCCTATTCTTCTTCCATACACCCTTAGCAGCTCTCCAGTTCAGGAAATTGACTCGGTTCTTCGACACCGCGATCAGATTCTTCTCATTCTGCAGGAAAATCTTCACATGGCCAGAATTCACCTTAAACAACAAGCCGATCAGCACCGTTCTGAGCGCATTTTCCATGCAACTGACAGGGTTCTTCTTCATCTACAGCCTTCCAAGCAATCCTTCTTGACACTCCAAAGGTGTCAGTGGCCTGAAATGCAAACCGAGGATGCTACCGAGGAACCACTCCTTCAGATTCTGCAACAATTTCTCCAACCAAAGCTTTGAGGACAAAGCTTTTTCTAAGGGAGAGGGGATGTTAGGAACCTATGTCAACCCTTCTCTTTACTATGTTAGTATATTGTTGTTGGACGCATATGCTTTGTAAGTCGTCCCGTAGTATTTGTTGATCCGTAGTTTATATTATCCCATAGTATTGACCCATAGTATTGGACGCATATGCTTTGTAAGTCATCCCGTAATATTATATGTCCCATGGTTTTGACTCATAGTATTGGGCATAGACTTAGTATATAAGTGTGTGTTGAGGTCATTGAAGGCACGGTGAAGTTAATTGTATTGAGCTTGCTCAAAGGAGGTTGCCCCCTCGAAGTGGCCCGTGATCAATATAAAAGCGATTCTATTCTATTATTTCTGATATCTCGTGTATTTGCATTAATTAATTATTGCAGGTACATCACATCCAGGATAAGAAAATGGGGGAAGTTTGAATTTGTGTCGACTTGCGGAAATTGAACGATGCATGCTTACACAGCCCGTTCCCAACGCCATTTACGGATGAAGTGCTCAAAGGAGTAGGAGGTTAGGAAATCTACTCATTTACGGATGGATTTCAAGGCTACCATCAGATAAATATTGGGAAGGAAGATCGGCACAAGACAACTTTTGTCACCGAATGGGGATGTTTTCAATACATAGTAATGCCATTTGGCATGAAGAATGTGCCGAAAATATTCTCCAAACTGGTTGTTGCCGCGTTCAAAGACTACATCCATAAGTTTCTTGCGGTCTACATGGATGACTGAATGGTGTATGGATTGCTCAAGGATCATGTTGCAAACCTACGGTTGATGTTGGATAGATGTCGACAGTACCAGATTTCATTGAACTTGAAAAAGTGCATCTTCTATGCTCCATTTAGGATTTTGTTGGGGCACATTGTCTGCAGGGAAGGAATGCTCGTAGATCCGGTGAAGATTGCAATCATTGTCGATCTCCCACCACCAACAACATTCAAGCAATTGAGGGTATGATGCTGGGACACACAAGCTACTACAGGGAGTTTATCAGACGGTATGCCGCAATCACAGCACCAATGGAGAAGTTGTTGAAGAAAGATGCCAATTTTGAGTGAAACGAAGAATGCAAGAAGAGTCTGGACATATCTAAAGAAAAAATGGTTGTCGCACCCATCTTGGCATTACCATATTGGACAAAGGAGTTTCATGTTCACGTCGATGGGTCATCAGTCGCATTAGGATTCATCTTGGCTAAACCAAGAGAAGGCGACATCGACGACCCGATAGCCTTCGCAAGTAGGAAGCTATCTACTGCGGAGAAGAATTATACAACCACTGAACGGGAACGGTTGGTTATGGTCTACGCCTTACAAAAATTCCGACACTACCTATTAGGGGGCCACTTCAAAATGTTCACCGATCACTCTGCATTAAAATACCTGGTGAACAAGCCTGTGTTGGGGGGGAAGATTTGTCGCTGGTTGTTACTATTCCAGGAATTTTACTTTGAGATAATTGTAAAGCCAGGACAACTGGATGCAGGACCATACCACTTGTCACGGATTGAGTCAGGGGAAGATCCAAGAAACATCAATGAAGGATTGTTGCATGCTCAGTTGTTTAGGGTCGGCATGGTCGACGACCACTACGAACAAGTCATTCAGTTTTTGGCAACAGGGGAAGCACCGGAGGGTTTCACTACCAACCAAAAGAAGCAGTTGGTTGTTAGAGGTGTAGACTTTCAATTGATCGCAGGACGATTGTATAAAATGGGGCCAGACGAGATACTTCGACGATACATCCTTCCGCATGAACAAGAGAGGATTCTTTTAGAAGCTCATGATGGGATTGTTGGGGGACACTACGGAGGACGCACTACTGCGAGGAAGATTTTGCGAGAAGGTCTATGGTGGTCGATGATCCATGGAGATGTTGCGGACTATGATAAAAGCTATGATGTATGTCAATGGACAGGGAAGCCGTCTAGAAGGGATGAGATGCCACTAGTTCCTCAATTGACACTACAAGCTTTCGACAAGTGGGCAGTTGACTTCGTGGGACCCATCACCCCACTAGGAAAAAGAACAGGGTCTTGCTACATCATTACTGTGATAGATTACTTGACACAATGGGAAGAAGCCGCGCTGGTGAAGGATAGCTCAACTACTAGGGAAACAAGATTCCTCTTCGACAATGTGGTCACCAGGTTTGGGTGTCCAAAAATACTAGTGAGTGACCAAGGGACTCACTTCACCAATCAGACAATCGCAGCGATGACCAAGGAGTTTTAAATACAGCACAAGAAGAGCACCCCTTACCGTCCACAAGCAAATGGAACAGTGGAGGCATTTAACAAAATCTTGGAGCATGCGCTCACGAAGGTATGCAACACGAACCGAGATGATTGGGATTTAAAGATCCCCGCGATACTTTGGGTGTATCACACAACTTGTAAACATTTGACTGATCAGACACCATTCAAGGTCATCTATGGACAGGAAGCCATAATGCCAATGGAGTATATTGTCACTAGTCTACGAATTGTAGTTTTCATAGGCATGAGCGATGATGGAGCATTGGAAGAATGCTTGGCGCAATTGGTGTAGCTCGATGAGGACCGCTTCATCGCAGGCTTTCATCAGAAGGTGGAGAAGGATCGACAAAAGGCTTGGCATGATCGACACATCAAACAAAAGCACTTTCAATGCGGGGAGACAATTATACTATATGATAGTAAGTTTTCTAAGCATCCAGGTAAGTTACAGATGCATTGGTTAGGTCCCTATGTCATAGATTTTGTTACTAACGGAGGTGCGGTACAGCTGAAGAGATTAGATGACAGGTTGCTTCCAAATTTAGTAAATGGAAATCGGTTGAAACCTTATCGCCATGACCAGGCGCATAATGGCTGAGAAACACAATGAGGATATTAAAAAAAAAAAAGCAATGATGACAAAATGTGGAAAGCATGCATGTTACACAGAAATCTTCCACCCTATGAGCATCAACATTCTTTGGCCTGTAGGATCCAGTTCAGTGACTCAGATCCATTTTTATCCTTCAGTGATACCAGTTTGCCCTATTTTTGTTCCTACCCACATGTTGCATCACTATAGCATGCGTACCCGCGAGTTGCAGCACTATAGCCCGTGGGTATTAAGTAAAGTGGTAAAAACCACTATTAATTACTTTTTACTCCCAAAAAGCGGTCATTGGGTGACCTTTGGCTCTCCATCTTCCCAAGTAACGTCTCGATGAGTCCTTTCACCTACCTTTGGGAGGACTATATATTGAGCACATATGGCTTATGGATGCGAGGAAGAGGAGAATAGTAAAGGCACTCTAGTGGATTTTTGCCCTATCTTGAGTCTGCACTCATTGATCCTTGTAGTTGTGAACCATTTATGTTCACCTTCCAAACTCCTCTCTAGTTTGAGTTTGCCATTCATGGAGGATTGAAGTGGTGGAGGCATAAGTGGATTGATCTAGATCTTGGTTCAGATTGGTTGCCGGCAAGAGGTCGTATCACTTTGTACTTCTTCTTATTCATTAATAGAAATACTCATATTCTCGTCCATTCATGGTGTGAATGTTGTTTATTATACATTGGGTTACATTTGCTTATGATATTATGGACCATTGTTATTGATAATGTTAATGTCATTTATATATCACATGTACTTGTTAGATGTTGGCTGTCAAGACTAATTTGCAGATTACAAGTGCTTGGATGTGCACGGATTGAAAGCTCCAACGGGGATCTACACCAAACATTGGATCAAGGTTGGTTACATTTCTCCATTATTTTAATGTTGTCATTTATAATAGCATTGTTTTGAGAATTGAGTAGATTTCTGGTAGTCATCTATCTGTTGTGGTATTCCCAAGCCATAGTGAGTTTTCTCCAATACATAAATGGCGACTCCGCTAGGGACAACATCCATGTTTGGGAAATTTTTTGAGCATTAGTCCATAATTAGAGTTGTTGTTTATCGAAGCTCTGTGTCACTGATTGGCCATTAAGATACACTGTAGAAAACTTGCTTTTTCTGAGCCTCTGGACTCTTTATTTGACCATTTTCTTTTCCTCACCCGCGGGCTGGCTTAGTTCTGCCTGCGTATACCCGCCTCTGTTTACACTACTGCTCGCGGGTACCCGCAGGTAGTCCTTCAACAGTAGCGTGTAACTCTGGCTTTTGCTGGTTTATGGCTATTGGTTGTTCCTGGGTGAGTTTTGTTGGTTCCCGAGTCTTTGTTGGCGTCTCTCTTGAATGTTTCATGCCTTGGTTGTGACCAGATCTCTTTGCTTCTCTTGGTTGAGCCTTCTTGGTTTTTTTTTACCAATATTTGGTTTTAGCCTCTTGGTTTCTTCCTTTTGAGCTATTTCCTTTGGCTGAGTCTTGCTGTTCAGGATCTGCTGGGTTGTCTTAGTGATCTTCTCAGCACTTCAGTGACTGAATAGTAGGATTTTGCTTGCATTTTTTCATGTAATATATATTGAAAAAATACAAAAATATTCATTTATTTTTTGCATTTTCCTTTCTGTTTATAAAAGAAAATACAAAAATATTTTATTTCCATGTACTGCATTTTGCATTGAGTGCTTGTTGCCTTCATTTTAGGTTCTGCTTGTGCATTGAAAATATAAAAGTTTGCATATTTAGTTCGGAATTGCTGGTTGATTTTGCATATTAGTGACATTGTTTTATTGGATAGATGAGTCTAGGATTGGATGATGTTGCATACTATTGAGTCTACACATCACTAGTTTCACGACCATATCCCTTGAGTAATCACAGCCACTAAAATTAACGCTTAATCATAAAATTTATTAGACAGATTTTATTTATAGGGTACACCAACTAGCATAGGTTTAGAGTCTTGGAATAGATCATTGTGAGTTAATAATACAAGACTACTGAATGAAACATTAGGTGTCTGACCAGGGAGTGGAGGAATCCATGGTATAGATCGGTGTTCTCAGGAAAGCTCTACTCAATCTAGAGTTAAGCACGAGGTCACAGGAGGTTGGTTGAGGAGATATCTGAATGAAACATTAGGTGTCTAACCAAGGAGTGGAGGAATCCATGGTATAGATCGGTGTTCTCAGGAAAGCTCTACTCAATCTAGAGTCAAGCATGAGGTCACGGGAGGTTGGTTGAGGAGATATCCCTCTGATACCAGATGAATGTGGGAGATATATCCAGGATTTGTTCGTATCTGGGGGTACCGAAGGTTCGTCCTCTTGTGATTCGGGATTAGCTACCCTGCCCATACGATGGATCCCACCTACGACTGTCCCCCTGAGCATTGGTTATATTGCAGTGAACATAGTTTCCTTACCTAGGTACCGTACAGGGTATTTGCAGTGGTTATGCTGTTTGTGTCTTGATTCAGATAGGGATTGGACACCACAGTTGTGTTCGTGTAGTGGACTTGACCCTGTCGACACAGTGAAGCCTGGGTGTCTCTATAACTGATTTTGTTACCTCCGGCTATAGTTTGGGAGTCTCAAGCCTGTCCTAGGTGAGACATACCGGCTCTAGTGTCGGGAGCTCATTTAGCCACTCTGTTTGTCTGCTCTTGGTTGTAGTTTCTCTAGGTGTGTGCTTTTGGTTTACTGTTTTTTGATCGATAGTTGCCCTTTAGGAGATTTTGTGTCTCTCTCCGGAGAGAACGTGGCGCGGAGCCCTACTCTTCACTGGTCCCATCGTTTGGCTGGTTTAAAGCCACTCGAGGTTACATGCCGTATTGCTAGGGGACGCCAGAGGGCTCCCTCTGAGTCTTCGGATTCATACGAGACTTATGTTGTAGATTACATGGCTACACATCCTTATATCGGGCAAGACCTTTCTACTCCTTCGAGTAGAGTTGAACATACTTCCAATCCCCAGACTCCTAGTGAGGATTGGGGAGGTGATCCACTTGAGACTCAACCTGGTTCTATTTGGCCTAATCCACTTGACCGGGACTCGTTTGATCCTTCAAATCTGGATAATTATCTTTACGGGATGCCCGACCTACCCGAGGATGTAGAACAGGACGAGCCTTTCGTTCCTTCATTTCCACGCGATTTTAGATATAGGAGGCCTGAGACTCATGATGATTCTGGCCCTATGGTCAACCCCACCGCACTCTCTTTTGGTATGCCTAGTCACAATACTGTCAAACCTTCCACTATGGTTGGTACTCATGCTGGCACTAGTCAAAGTGTTAGCCATAATATACCCATTGGGGGCACTACCTTAGCTGGGGGCACTACGTTGTCCACCCACTCACATAGTATGGGGACTGGTGAGATTCCTAACAATGCTTATGTTGGAGCATGACCACCTCCTAGGAATACCCAACCTAGTCAGAATGACATTTGAAACATGACTCGCCATCCACCACCTAATACACATGTTGCTACTCGTCAACCTAGGACTACTTTTGCACATGATACCGTTCCTCCCAACCATGGGGGTGGACACATACCGCATACTTTTGCGTCCACTGCCACCGCTAGTAATGCTAATGTAGGGGGTGGGAATATTTCCTATCCACATGGACATCACACCACCAACCTTGCTACTGGTCACACCCATATTGGACCTAGGAATACTTCTCATGCTTATGGCCATCACACGACTGCTCAAACTAATCCTAATATTGGAGGTGGGAACATACCATACCATTACGGTCAATACAACACGGTTCCCACTATGAATAGTACACACATGCCCCATAATCATGGTGGCAACCCTTACTACAACATAGTCAGTGCTAGCCACCAGTATCACCCACCACCCCAATATGGTGCTCAAAACACGCATATACTTGCTTACTCTCAAATGGGTCAGGCAGGGGGAGGTTATCCATCTTATGGCCATGGGCAATCTTACGGGCCATCAGGTCCTCATTATCAGCAGTTTAATCCTCATGGTCAAGCTTTTGGTCCATCTTACAACACAGATCCGTTTCACCAACCTTTTATGGGATCTTATAATCAAGCTTTCCAGCTGCAACTCCCATTCCTTGCATGGTTGAATCTCCCAGATCTTTCGAAGCTCACGAATGATCTACTGTGTCATGACCCTACTTGGCCCCTGATCCGTACCAAGCTCCCTTCGGACATTCCAAAGTTTGAAGGGAAAGGTGGTGAGGACCCGGGAGATCATGTCACGACATTTCACCTTTGGTGCTCCTCCAACTCTTTGAATCATGATTCCATTCGATTACGACTATTTCAACGCACCCTCACGGGGGTAGCCGCGAAGTGGTATGTGGAGTTGCCTGGAAACACCTATAGGGGATTCAACGAGATTGCTTTGGTTTTCTTAGACCATTTCCAGTTGCCGGTTCGTTATGATACTGGTACTGAGTTGTTGTCCACCTTCCGTCAGAATAAGGCCACACATATTTTTGACCACGTTCAAGAGTGGCGTCGGTGGAAGAGATTAGTGAAAGCCAAAATTCCTCCAGAGTTCCTGTTGGAATGGTTCCTTAAGTCTTTACTCCCATACATTGCTAAGGATGTTTCGATGTCCGGCATTGTGACTAAGGAACAAGCTATCTTGAAAGTCCAGCAGTTAGATCTACTTTATTCTCAGTCTGGCATTTTGTATGACATTATTCCTAATGCACTGAGAACAACACATGAGCCCATGTCAGTTCTTGGACCACATGCCGATGGCATCGTGGGGTCCGCATGCACTCGCCCTGTAGACTTGGTAGCTAATCAAATGCAAAATTTGTCTCTAAACCAGTCTGCTCTTGGATAGGTTCACACCTTGTCCACTTCCACTCCGTCATCTGTTGTACACAATGTGCAATCAACGAAACCGTTGGGTAACCAACAACCTGGTGGTAAGAAAAAGGGGAGAAACAATCATAGGGGTGGAAACAATGGAAGTAACAACAACAGAAATCGTAATACTCCTCGTAAAGAGAATTCCAACCCTCCTCAGGAAGGCAGTAATGCTAGCGAGGATCGTAAACCTAGGCGTAAGGTGAAATTCCCGTGCAAGCTCTGTGGGGAGGATCATCTTACTCACTTATGTCCTCGTATTGAAGAAGCATCGAAGCATTTGGCACAAAGCCCAACTGTGTTGAAGGATCCCCTTCCTCATCATCAAAATATGGCTTCGCATGCTCCCACCATTGGTTATGGTACTAATGAAACGGCAACGTCTTCTTCCAATACTAGTGGTTATGGATGTGTGAATATGGTTCAGTCGGAGGTTTGTGTTGCTACTCGTCAACGTGATTATGGTGCACCACAACCGAATTTGGGGAATGAGCCTCCCCCGCCTCCTGATAATTCCTTGCATATCGATAAGCCTTCTATTATGCTGCGGATATCGAAAGGTGTTCTCAAGCGCTCTATGCATAATCCTAATGCTCGAGCCACCCATAACTACTCCATCATAGAATATTTGGGCCAAACTCCATGTGCCATGTCAGCTCTTGAAGTTTTTCAAGCTTGTCCTTCTCAGAAGCATGCCCTTTTGAGTGCATTAGGAGTTCAGGATGGGGGAAGTCCTAGTGTTATCAAGTTCAATACTACTGATGTCCAACCTCGCTTGCCTTACCACGTGGCTTTTCAAATCCAGGTGGTTTTCCTTAAGAGCTTCGTCAAACGTACTATGGTTGATGAAGGTGCTTCCGCATCAGTAATGTCGTTAACTTGTTGGAAAGCTCTTGGCTCTCCTCCTCTACTCGCGTCTAGAACTACACTCACTGCATTCGACGGTAGATCTTTTACACCACATGGAATTATCCCTTCCCTTGTTGTCTCCTTGGGAGGTAAGTCTGTGCCTATTGAAGTTGAAGTGGTTGATGCGCCCATCAACTACAACCTTTTACTGGGTCGGAACTGGATGTACGCTATGAAGGCTATCGCTTCTACTATATTTCGAGTTATTTGCTTTCCCCATGAAGGCAAGATTGTGACGATTGATCAGCTGGATTATGTTGGCACTCCTTCCACAGCATCCATGGGATCAGTAGTCCTGCAAGTTTTTGATTCTCAGTCGGAAACTAGGAACATAGGTGTTGGAATGTACCCCTCATTGATGGGAACTTTTAACCATTCTGCACCTGTGAATTTTATTGGAACCATTTCCGACAGTGCGCCTCCTCCTTCAAATAGTATGCCATTCCAGACATTCTATTGTGGTGATCCATGGATTTTTCCATCCGCGGATTCTATGTCTGGAGACATTGCGCACATTGGGATGTCTATGCCTTTATCTGTAGTGGAGCTCACTTATGATCACATCCAAGAAACCACTACAAATCTGGATCTCTCTTCTTCCCAGACAGTTGAAGAAGATTCCGTTATGCTGCTAGTTCGGGAAGCCAACTCATCTTGCTCTCACGATTGCCTCGATGATACTTTTCCATCAGATGAAGCTATCCTCGAAGCCATGTGTGGTAGTGAGAGGCCTTGGGAAGACATACACCATCGCTCTTATTTCCTTCCCAACCTTGATCTCATTGAGTAGGAGGAGTTTAGGATGACTCTAGTTGAGATAGTTGGTCACCCTGTGGCTCTTTTGCAGTCGCATGATGTTTTCTTGGAGGGGAATATGGCCAATATTTCCCCAACCACTTCGATCAACATCTCCCGCACTCCCGGAAATATTGAGAATGTTTATGTCGGTGCCGATTGCACTCCTAAGGAGATTGCTATTTACATTGATTTGTTTACTAAACTCCAGGAAGCTTTCGCCTGGTCATATGAGGAGATGCCAGGAATAGACCCCCGCATTGTTGAACACGAGATTAGAATGTATCCTGATGCTAAACTGGTTCGACAATGCTTACGTGCTGTGAACCTTAGGAAGGCAGCTACTATTAAGGCAGAGGTGTAGAAGCTGCTCAAAGCTGGTTTCATCTACCCCGTTCCCCTTACCGAATGGGTGTCAAACCTCGTTCTTGTGGATAAGAAGCAGGGAACGATCCGTGTATGCACTGATTTCAAAGATTTGAATTGTGCATGTCCAAAAGACAACTTACCCACGCCATTCATTGATCAAATATTGGATGCTTGTGCGGGAAGTGATATTTTTTCATTCATGGACGGATTCTCGAGTTATAATCAGATTCAAATCAAACCTGCGGACCAACATAAAACGACATTTATTTGTCCATGGGGAACTTTTGCGTACCGAAAAATACCCTTCGGCCTCAAAAACGCTGGAGCCAATTTTGAGTAGGGAAAATTTTAGGGGCGAATTATAGCCCATGGGCGAATTTATAGGGGTCACCCAGAAACCCTAGGCGAATTTTTAATATGAAACGGGTTTTTTGAAATTTAACAAATTAGCCCACATTTTATGAATCCCAAGATGGTGAAAAATCGGATAGCCCACCTAGCGAGAGAGGGAAAACGTAATTTAGCCCTGTGTAAGAGGGAGGAAATGGTGGGTTCGCCCCCGTCATTCCCGTAATGGAGTTCAGAGGTAGGTTGTTCGCCCATAAATTTTCATTCATGGAGGCGTGGGTAGTTTGTTCGCCCATGGTTTTCATTCATAGAGGGTATTGGTAGTTTGTTCGCCCCCGATTTATGGTTCATAGGGCATTCTCGCTAGTTATTTTGCTTGGATTCGAGGTTTTCGGTTATGGAGGTATCAATTCTGTTTTTGATTATTCGACCTCCCCATTTGGCAGTTAATGAAAAAATCGGGGGTTTAACTCACTAGATGCATCCGCCAAACCCACACGGCGCATATACTGATATCAATCAAATATGCACTTAAATGCAAATGTGATATAAATGACAGCTAGCTCTGATAGGTAAATCCTTGCTTGGAAATCATAAGTGTGCTTCAAACGCGCTGTAACGCCATTAGTGGTGACAGAATGTAGGCACTCCGGGGACAGCATTATGACCACCAGCAGTATCAGCAGTTACCAGTATCATTTCCATAAGGAGTTGGAGCGGCACTACGGCCAGCATTTAAAGTAGCTTAACCAAAAGGCAGGCGGCCAAGCATAACAACCAGAGAACCAGAATCACCAGTATAACCAACATTAGCAGAACCAGTCGAAAGCTATGCCTTTGAAGCAGAAAAACGCAAATGTTTCAAATCCATGCTCACTAGTTTATTTTTCTATGTTTGAATATCTAATAAGTCACTATGATATACTGCTTCCTGCCATCCAAAGAACTGCATACTGGATAACCATTCCTGGTTTTTTGGCAGACCAAATGCCTTTTGCTACTTTGAATGGTGTGTTCCTGTTTGTGGACAGTACGACAATTGTGATTTCAAATTGTTAAAGGGATTTAGAATGAAATGTGATTCAGCAAGATGTTTTCCAATGCAATTCATCTTGCAGCCATAAGGCAGCCCTGAAGATAGTTTATAAGCCTTTGAGTCCCTCCATTGTGTTCACAATCTTATGCGGTCGGTAATTCCTACTAGTAATATATTATTATTCTTTATTATTCTAATTTGTTATTATACTTGTCTTTACTTGATGTTATGGTAGGACATGTTACCTCATATACCGTAGGTGATCCCATACTTATGATTCTTCATCACAAGGGTTGATTGACAGGTTGATGCAACTGCTGGATGCCTTGGATTCTTGATGCTAGGTGCTAATTGTTGATGGATCTTCAGGATATATTTATGCTAGTAGCTATGGGATGCAGCTTCTCATGATGTTTTTCTATTGATGTGCTCTCATATGGATACTGTTACCAACTATTTTGTACAATAGTTGAACTTCTATCGAGCCGCCAGTTGTTGAACATGATTCATGTTCATTTCTAGTGTTCGGAGGTTTAGTGTGTTCAGACTTAGGCAATTCTGGTTAGACTTTTATTTATGGAGGTATCAATTTTGTTTTTGATTATTCGACCTCCCCATTTGGAAGTTAATGAAAAAATCGGGGGTTTTAGCTCTTAGATGGAGATATCGATGTTGTTTTCGACCTCCCCATTTCGCGGCACTCCCATATTGGGGAAAACGTGCAACGGTCCAGTGATTTAGTGAAATGGGGACGTTTTTTCCCCTATAACATGGCATAAGAACTCAACAGCCGACGTACCTCAAGAAAGTAGATGCCCATGTCCACCAGTTCAAGGGTAGCAGTTCCAGGTGATTTACAGAACTCAAGAGCCGACGTACCTCAAGAAAGTAGAAGCCCATGTCCACCAGTTCAAGGGTAGCAGTTCCAGGTGATTTTCCTTAACATGTTGGGTGTGTTGGTAGTAGCGGTTTTTGTGTTGAAATTTGAGTTCCAAGAGAATAGAAGTTAATGAGGCAGATTATTAGCTTTTTACATGGCTGCTTATGGTATATTGATTCACTGTAATATTGCATTAGATGAGATATATGGGGCACCGGTACTCATATTTTATTTTATTCGTCATAGTTCTTCTTGACCAATTTTTGCTCCAACATTCAATCTGGATGTATCTCCTTCAACATCAAAATCTTAATGAAAATATGGAATCCTGATCAACTTGAATATGGTATCATTCAAAATATCTCTGCATGGCTTAAGGCTTATATGACTATGGCTAGTTTGCATGGATATGGTCCTATGGCTACAGCTAGTACTAGTTGGCTATCTCTACTTTGCAAGGATATGGCTACGGCTAGTATTAGTTAGCTCAGTAAGCTTGTGTGGGTTGTGATCCCTGTCCAAATGTAGAACCTTCCTTAGAATTCCTGATTACAACCAGAGTTGTGTGTGGGTGCCTCTGCTACTTTGCTGGTTTTTAATGAGTTAGGCTTCACCAAGTGCAACATAGAATCTCTCTGCAGCATTGTACCAAGAAGGGAAAAAGACAAGGAGGCTACATTGGCGAGAAAGGTATTCTTTTCTTAAAATTTCTACTCAGAAAAACTGCGGTGTTTTGGAGGTTTTAAACTTTTTTTAGCCTTGATTGTTTAGATAGAACTTGTTATATATTCCTACGTTTGCAGAGATTGAGCTTAAGAGCTTTGACTCCAGGCTGTTTGGATTAACTATGTTACCGAAATATTTTATAAAAATAGAATATAGTTGGGGTGACTGGGAGCTTTTTCTATCCCTTACTGTTTAGATAGAATTTAATGTGTGTTTTTAAGTTTGTGGACTTTCGGTAAGTGCTTTCAGTCATGGCTGTTAGATGAATTATGTTATGAAAATAAAATAAAATTGGGGTGATTGCGAACTTTTTCTAGCCCTGATCGTTTAGATAAATTTGTTGTATATTTCTAAATTTGCAGAAATTGGGTTTGAGAGCTTGGGGTCATGGCTGTAAGTGTATAGATGAAATATGTTATGAAAACAAAATAAAATTGGAGTGATTGGGAGGCTGGACTGAGCCCTTCTTCAGAAGCTTGAGTTATCATCTCCTGTGTGTATTTTCTATGCCAAAATGCTGTGAGTTATCATCTCCTGTGTGCATTTTCTAAGAGCAATTTTAGCACCAGAAATTTTATGTAGGTCATCCCATATTTCAGACTACCATGCCATCTGTGGAGATGCTTGACTATGTTGTTACTGCAGACAATTTTTTCCACCTCCATCTGACCTTCCATAACACTATGCTGCCAATTTTTGCCATGGGAATTCATCTGACCTATTCAAATTGCTCTTGCAGCCCATCATTCACGATGTTGTTGCAGCCATATATTCTCCCACTTCCATCAACTTGAAATGTTGGCAAAGTTGTAACCCAATTCTTCCCATTGGTTAATAAATTGCTTAATCCTGTTGCCAAATGCTCACACTCTAACCATCGTAGTCTTCCTCTTGTGGACCAGTTTCTTCCTCTTTTGGACCAGTCATCATCAGAACATCAAAGCAGGTTGAAGCCCACTCATACCACTATGATTCATTCTTCTTTTTAATTTAGTCAATTTCCAAAGTCTAGACTTAGGAATATAATTATATATTAAACCTTTCTGTCATATCAAACACTATAAAAAATACTTACATACCACTATGATTCATTCTTCTTTTTAATTTGGTCAATTTCCAAAGTCTAGACTTAGGAATATAATTATATATTAAACCTTTCTGCCATATCAAACACTATAAAAAATACTTTTGTTTTATATTGGTAACCGGGTACCACTTCCTTCCACTAGTTGTGTGATTCACTAACTCACTTTTCTCACGTGACACAAGTATTGGCCACACCTATGTTAATATTCCCACAATGACTTTAAAAGTTTAATCCTCTGGTGTCAAGGTCCAATTCTTCCACATGCCAACAACAAACTTTGCTCTAGTATCTTATTAGGTTATGCATACATAGTCACTAGTCATAGTTGCAATTTTCTTATTTTAATCTTATAGCATGCCATATTGACCACGCATCATTTCTACACTTCTTTGTGAGTTTTTAAGGCGATAACCTTTTTATATATTTGATGACACAGTATTTTTAATGAGGTACTGCTTGGTAGCATTAATACATTTTATCTGCTAGGGAGCTGGATAGATTGGTGGGCATTAGAAAGGCTCCCATCATACACTATTTTGTTGAGTCTCTCACAGGACTCAGGAGCAGCCATAATAAGAAATTTCAATCAAGAAACTTGCTTCATGAACACCAATCCCCGAATGACTGATTATTATTCAAGACTTTCATTTCACAATGATATGGAAATGGAGTGGTTATGTCTTCACCTGAATTTGAATTTTCTAGCCAATCTTGTATTTCTCACTTCTTTAACATTCATAGCGAGCTTCCCAAATGGCACAATTGATCCAAGTAAGGACTGTTGCTGGAAATATTAATCCAAACCTAGTTAATAACTTATTACATATGCCACCAAGGGAGGTATATTGGTGTTCTCAGAAAGTTTCTCTTGCTTCATTGTGTGTATGTAGGTCTTGCTGGCTTGGTAATAACACATGGATTGGATTTGAATACACTACAAGCTTGGGTTATATGAAACCTATGCAATGTAGAAAACAAAATGATTTATGTGGAGAGGATAATGTAGTATTCTAATATACCAAGTGAAGCTCCATTGTTGATTGATCATTCAAGGCCAAGTCACAATTGACCATCAAAAGGCACAATAGTGGTTCAGAATCTGGATGATTTATTTGAAACCTTGTGCTATTACGAATTTAACTTTATCATGGGAATGTGATTAGGTTTGATATGAATCACACCTACCATTTTTATTGAAATGTATCACATGTGAATTTCTTGGAGGGGCTAAGGTTGGGATAGTTGGACAAACTGGTAGTGGCAAATCTATGCTTCTTCAAGTGCTATTTCATATTGTAGAACAAACATGATGGAGAATTTTCATTGATAGAGTTGACATTGCGATGATTGGACTCCATGATTTAGGGTCCAAATTAAGAATTATTCCATAGGACCCAATACTATTTGAAGGAACTATATGGAGCAATCTAGACCCACTTGAAGAACATTCTGACAATGAAATTTGGAAGGTACGTCCTTATAAGGAGTCAGTTTTAATGTCCATGGTATGTTTGAGGCTTTTTGGATTATAACTCATTATTTTGAAAGATTAAAAAATAATCCCTCTTATATGAGTTTAGTTCTAAATAAGTCAACAACTAGAGGTGACTTGGGCCGGTAAGAGTGGGGCTCTCTTACATCTCCTACAAGGTTTGATTCCTCTTACATGATGTAGTATTTTGATTCTATTGTGGTCATTTGTTGGACATTAATAAAATTATGAATTATCTTACCTTATCTTATCTACTTACCTTTTCTAAGGCACCCTCTTGCTCAAAATCACTGTAATTTTGATTCCTTTATTGCTGAATTGAGCACTGTCTCTGCCTCGTAAGAAAACACCATTAGCACAGGTTTCTTTTTCCCTTACATGGGTGCCAATTATTGAATTCATATGGATCTCACTAGTCTTCAAAGCAAACACTTCGCTTATGCTCTATTGACCTAGACGATTGTTGTCCCCAAACCTATCAATGATTTTATGCAAGCTGAAACTCTATGTGTGGTGTTTTATTTGCTTGTGTAGTCCTTCCTGTATTCATAATTTGCAAGGAAGCATACATGCAATTATTCTGACCATATATATATATGGATATAATTCTTAATTACAAAATGCCAATCAACATCATTAACATCCAAAACACAATCTGCACCTGTTTTCCTAGGCACTGGATATCACATTACAAGAATGGGATAACCTTGAAAATGCTGATACATCAATATGAAAATGCTAATACCCACATCAATGGGAACATATTGTTTTCCATAGGCAAGGAAACAACCATCTTGTTCAACAATTCTTTTGTGACAGAACGGACAGATGTGAAATCTATATGCACAAGGCACCCAGTTTGAATCAGTTGCATCAAGATCCTCATAGCAGATTGGGAGCAAAGCAGATATTGTGGGAGGAATAGAGTTAGTTCCATTCCTATTAGTTGACCCCCATGGGGATAGCCTCTCAGAGTATGTTGGTAAGCTATGCTTTTAGAGACTGGGTAGTGAGACAAAATGAGAAACATCATAAGTTCTCCAAGCTCTACCATTTCCAGTTTGCCCAACTTTGCCTTGACTCAATATGGGTTTGATTTTATATATGGATGGCATAGTGTGATGATATTCTACAGTTGATTATGCCTTAGCCTATGGATTCTCATGACACATTTGAATTAATGGCTATGAGATGCTTCTTCTCATGATGATTAGTTGTACTTTGTAGGTATGCTCTTATGTTGCAATTGATCATCCTCTTGTGCACTCTTGGATCCTTATTTAGGATCATAGCCTGGCTTGACAACACTTTCCTATTGAGTTCTCTTATTTCTAGGCACGTGAATGGAAACCTGATTTTATTAGACATATTGTGGGGTTGAATGCTCTCATAATCCCTCATCATTGGTACATGTGGAGGCATGCCAAGGCATGGTCAAAGGATCTATATGCACAAACAACTCTTGACATGAAGTCATCCTTGGAGAACAATAGTATACACCTGTCACAAAAGAATTCCTGTAGGATGTAGCAGATTGTTCTTTTAGGCCAACACTTGAAGTAATTCTAGGTTTTGTTTTGGATGCTTCTCCTCCTAGCTAGATTTTAGATGATGAACTGTGTGCTAGAATATAGATGTTGCTGTCTCAGCTTCAGATGATCTAAACACATAGCAGAGAGTTAAGGAGCGAGTAGCATGCTAGATTAGTTTTGTTTAATGAAGTACGAGTTATGCAACAAGAAAATAATCAGTATCATGATATTTTGAACAACAATTAATGGGAACATATATAGAGAAAGGACAGTCTATCTTTAGTTAATATGCAGGGTGCACTTTTAGTCAACCGGCTGTGCTAATTTTAGTTTATAAACCAGTTAAAAATCTTTGATATAGTTTCTTATGATGTCACCACAGGTTGAAGATTGTTATTTGTTGGGTATGTTGATGAAAGGATATAGGTTTGTGGTTCCCTAAAGAAATCAGGTTGTTGAGAGTAGAGATGTTAGAATCAATGAAAATTCGGATCTGAATCAAATTGATGATGACATGTTTGAGGCTGACAAATCCACAGAATTTCAAGGAAGTGATGTTCAGAAGATTGAGCACTCACCATGTGATGTTGTGCCAATAGTACAAGTGGGAGTAGAGCTCCCACAATCAAGTTACGGAAGAGGTTGAAGGCATGAAGTTGCAAATAGAGAAGAGTTCCCACAGTCCAATCTTGGATGGAAGGCTTGAAGATATGAAGAAGTGGAGGGCTAGATAGAGAAGTGGAACCAGAGGCACTAGATGCATCAAGATTAGTCCTAGTGAAAGCAACACAACATGATTAGTGATGCATGTAAAGAGAACACATGAACAGACACAGGTGCTTGCGGATCAGTCACAGGGATTGGAATTTATAGGTGTGGATGCAATGAGGCTCTTTACAGAATATTGCAGGCTTTAGAGGCCTAGTTTGTGATTTGAACACTTTTGGTACCTAGGTATGGAAGAGGATAGTTCCTTGAAGTTGAAATCAACTTATACATTACAACTTACACCATCATCAATAAATGTGACAAGAGGCCAAATAGGGGAGTTATCCACTAAATCAAGCAGTCAATCATTAAGGAAGACTAATACTATGCCCAAAATAGCTAGCACAATATCTCCAAAAATTAAAGTTAGTATGTTCAATATTTAAAGTGTAGTCATCCGCTGATTGATTGTTGATTGCTATCTGTACCGAGAGTTGATACAACCCAGGCCATTCTAAGAAGTAAATTTAGTAATTCCCATAAAAAGTCCTTAAAAAAAATTAATTGTAAAATGCAATCAAGTAAGCTTGACAATATAATGATGGGCATATTTTAAAAGCCTAATGTGTAGTCATCCGCTATTATGACAATATTTTGAAAGCCTAATGTGTATTCGTCCACTATTATGACAATATTTTGAAATCCTAATGTGTAGTCGTCTGCTATTACTTGTATGTTCAATATTTATAGTTAGTATCTGATCATGTATGTGACTTATCTAGGTGAAAGAGTGCTTACTAACTTGGGCAAATAATTTTCACCGCAACAGTTTTTGTCTCCTAGTAAGTTGGCCCTTCCATTCCACATTCTTTTTACCATTCCCATACTTGTTTTCTCTACAAGTAAACAATGCACAAAACTGTAGTGTTGCACTTAACAAAGTAAAATGCAATCAAGCTTGACAATATAATGCTGGGCATATTTTGAAAGCCTAATGTGTAGTCATCCACTCACCTTTCTCTTGGTGATGAATATGACAATATATATATTGAATATGAGTCCCAACAAAGCAATGATAGAAGTCACACCTGAGGTGGCTTGGATTGGTGTGAAACCAAAGGTAAACTGGTTAAAAATCTTTGATATAGTTGCTTATGATGTCACCACAGGTTGAAGATTGTTATTTGTTGGGTATGTTGATGAAAGGATATAGTTTTGTGGTTCCTTACAGAAATCAAGTTGTTGAGAGTAGAGATGTTAGAATCATTGAAAATTCGGATCTGAATCAAATTGATGATGACATGTTTGAGGCTGACAAATACACAGAATTTCAAGGAAGTGATGTTAAGAAGATTAAGCACTCACCATGTGATGTTGTGCCAATAGTACAAGTGGAAGTAGAGGTCCCACAATCAAGTTATGGAACAAGTTGAAGGCATGAAGATGCAAAGAGAGAAGATTTCGCACAATCCAATCTTGCATGGAAGGCTTGAAGATATGAAGAAGTGGATGGCTAGATAGAGAAGTGGAACCAGAGGCACTAGCTGCATTAAGATTAGTCCTAGTGAAAGAAATACAGTATGATTAGTGATGCATGTAAAGAGACCACATGAACAGACACAGGTGCCTGCGGAGCAGTCACAGGGATTGGAATTTGTAGGTGTGGATGACAATGAGGCTCTTTACAGAATATTGCACGCTTTAGAGGTCTAGTTTGTGATTCGTAAAACTTTTGGTACCTAGGTATGGAAGAGGACAGTTCCTTGAAGTTGAAAAAAACTTATACATTACAACTTACACCATCATCAATAAATGTGACAAGAGGCCAAATAGGGGAGTGCTCCACTAAATCAAGGAGTCAATCATCAAGGAAGACTAACACTATGCCCAAAATAGCTAGCACAATCTCTCCAAAAATTAAAGTTAGTATGTTCAATATTTAAAGTGTAGTCGTCCACTATTACTTGTATGTTCAATATTTAAAGTTAGTATTTGATCATGTATGTGAATTATCTAGATGAAAGAGTGCTTACTAATGTGGGCAGATAATTTTCACCGCAAGAGTTTTTGTCTCCTAGTAAGTTGGGCCTTCCATTCCATGTTCTTTTTGTCATTCCCCATACTTGTTTTCACTGCAAGTAAACAATGCACAAAACTATAGTTTTGCACTTAATAGAGTAGGCTTCCATTTCACAACTCTTGCATGTATGTACCATGAACCATTTCTTCCTGCTTGATATTCAGCTGCGGGGAATTATGTTCCTTGGATTATATCAATAGACTTTAAATATACCGAGGGAAAGATTAAATCCTAAAGGGAAGGATATAGATAGATGAATGGATTGATCAGTATTCACTATTTTCCATACTGTTAATTTCCCAGTTGATTGCTGTCTGTACTGAGAGCTGATACAACCCAGGCCATTCTAAGAAGAAAATTCAATGATTCTCATAAAAATTCCTTAACAAAAATTAATTGTAAAATGCAATCAAGTAAGCTTGACAATATAATGTTGGGCATATTTTGAAAGCCTAATGTGTATTAATGTGTATTGATCCGCTATTACTTGTATGTTCAATATTTAAAGTTAGTATTTGATCATGTATGTGACTTGTCTAGATGAAATAGTGCTTACTAACTTGGTGGAATGGAACCTTGAACTCAGAATAAAGGGATGGGATTGGGAAACTTGAGAATTGGACTTTGAGATTGGAAAGTGGCTAAGGGAGTTTATATATTTATCAAAGTTAGTGGTTATTGTTGTTATTAAGACCATGGGCATTGAAGGCTAGGATGCCCTATTTCATTTCATGGTTGATGTTATTTGTTACAATTTGTTGATTACAAATGTTATCTTTTGAAACTTGAAAATTCAATGTTGATGTTATGGTTGATCATTTGATAGTGCATTGATCAATCATGGGGCAAGTATTAAAGTGCCTTGGGGGAATTTTGAAGTGCTTGGGGAAAATATTGAAGTGCATGGGGAGTTTCTATCATCCTTAAGAGAATTTTGAAGTGCGTGTGAAAATATTGAAGTGCTTAGGGCCTTTTTATCATCTTTCGGAGAATTTGAAGTGCCCGGGGAAAGTATTGTAGTGCATGGGGATTTTTTCTCGTCAATTTGGTGAATTTAGAAGTGCATGTGACGTTTTTCTCATCACTAGGTGAATTTAGAAGTGCCCGTGGTTGTTGTTTATCAATACATGGATGATTTTATAGTGTTGGGATGTTTTAAAACAGTGATGGGAAAGGTTATCACTTGCCGAGGTAAATTTGTGTGGATTGAGGCATTTTTGTGATTGCCTAGGCGATTATATCAATGTCTAGTGTTTTCCTCCCTCGCCTAGGGAATCTTTATCATCATTGGACGAATTTTGAAGTGTATAGGGCAAGTAATTAAGTGCCTGGGAAAACATGGAAGTGGATGGGGGCGTTTTTATCTTCACCACGAGAATTTTGAAGTGCTTGGGGAAAATATTGAAGTGCATGGGTGTTTTTATCATCGTTGGGAGAATTTTGAAGTGGCCGAAGAAAGTTTTAAGTGCGCGGGGCATTTTTCTCATCACTGGGTGAATTTAGAATTGCATGGGGCAAGTATTTAAGTGCCTTGGGGGAATTTTGAAGTGCTTGGGGAACATATTGAAGTGCATGGGGAGTTTTTATCATCCTTGGGAGAATTTTGAAGTGCCCTGGAAAATACTGAAGTGCTTAGGGCATTTTTATCATCTCTGGGAGAACTTTGAAGTGCAAGTGCCCAGGGCAAGTATTGAAGTGCCTAGGGCATTGTTCTCCTCACTAGGTGAATTTAGAAGTGCATGGGGTGTTTTTCTCATCACCATGTGGATTTAGAAGTGCATGGGGCGTTTTTCTCATCATTGGGTGGATTTAAAAGTGCATGGTGCATTTTTCTCATCACTGGGTGAAATTAGAAGTGGATGGGGGCATTTTTATCTTTGTTGCGAGAATTTTGAAGTGCTTGGGGAAAATATTGAAGTGTCTGAGCGTTTTTATCATCATTGGGAGAATTTTGAAGTGGTCAAGGAAAGTATTGAAGTGCATAGGGCGTTTCTATCATCATTGGGTCAATTTAGAAGTGCATGTGGCAAGTATTGAAGTGACTCAGGGGAATTTTGAAGTGCTTTGGGAAAATATTGAAGTGCATGAGGAGTTTTTATCATCCTTTGGAGAATTTAGAAGTGCCTTGGAAAAGATTGAAGTTCTTAGGGCAATTTTATCATCTTTCAGAAAAATTTGGCATGCCTGGGGCAAGTATTGAAGTGCCTGGTGCGTTTTTCTCGTCACTGGGTGAATTTAGAAGTGCATGGGGCATTTTTCTCATCATCGGTTGAATTTAGAAGTGCATGGGTCGTTTTTCTCCTCACTGCATGAATTTAGAAGTGCTTGGGGTTGTTACTGATCAATGTATGAATGCTTTTATAATGTTGGGACGTTTTGAAACAATGATGGACAAATTTATCACTTGCCGGGGCAAATTTCTGTGGATTGAGGAATTTTTGTGATTGCCTGGGTGATTATATCATTGTCGGGTTTTTTTCTCCCTTGCTTAGGGAAACTATTGAAGTGCATAGGGCATATTTATCATCATTAGATGAATTTTGAAGTATCTAGCGAAAGTAATGAAGTTCCTGGGAAATCATGGAAGTGGATGGGGGCGTGAGCTAGATTCATTTTCTGGCTTTTGCATTAGACTTTATCTGACATGGATAAGAATCCCATTATGAAGGGAAGGCTTCATAAACATTGAAATATTCCTTTTAAGTAGTAGTGGTGTAAATATAAGTTTATTTGAAATATTTGCAAGTATATAAATAAATGTTGTTAGTGCTTGGAAGTTTGGGTCATTGTGTTTGCAAATATATATTACATGTTGTTAATGCTTGAAAGTTTGGGTCATTGTGTTTGCAAATATATATTACATGTTGTTAATGCTTGGAAGGTTGGGTCATTGTGTTAATGTTGTCTTTATATCCTTTCAGAACATAATGAAGTGTCTAGGGCAAGTAATGAAGTGCATGGGCAAACATGGACGTGGATGAGGCGTTTTTATCTTTGCCGCGAGAATTTTCAAGTGCTTGGGGAAAATATTGAAGTGTATGTGTGTTTTTATCAGCGTTGGGGGAATTTCGAAGTGGCTGAGGAAAGTATTGAAGTGTGCGGGGCGTTTTTCTCATCACTGGGTGAATTTAGAAGTGCATGGGGCAAGTATTGAAGTGCCTTGAGGGAATTTTGAAGTGCTTGGGGAACATATTGAAGTGCATGGGGAGTTTTGATCATCCTTGGGAGAATTTTGAAGTGCCTGGGAAAATATTGAAGTGCTTAGGGCGTTTTTATCATCTTTCGGAGAATTTTGAAGTGCCCGGGGCAAGTATTGAAGTGCATGGGGCATTTTTCTCGTCACTTGGTGAATTTAGAAGTGTATGGGGCGTATCACTAGGTGAATTTAGAAGTGCCTACGGTTGTTGTTTATCAATGTATGGATGCTTCTATAGTGTTGGGACTTTTTCAAACAGTGATGGGAAAATTTATCACTTGCCGAGGTAAATTTGTGCGGATTGAGGCATTTTTGTGATTGCTTGGGTGATTATATCATTGTCGGGTGTTTTTCTCTCTTGCCTAGGGCATCTTTATCGTCATTGGATGAATTTTGAAGTGTCTAGGGAAAGTAATTAAGTGCCTGGGAAAACATGGAAGTGGATGGGGGCGTTATTTATCTTCTCCGTGCGAATTTTGAAATGCCTGGATAAAATATTGAAGTGTATGGGTGTTTTTATCATCGTTGGGACAATTTGAAGTGGTCGAGGAAAGTATTGAAGTGCGCGGGGCATTGTTCTAATCATTGAGTGAATTTAGAAGTGCATGGGGCAAGTATTGAAGTGCCTTGGGGGGATTTTGAAGTGCTTGGGGAGTTTTTATCATCCTTGGGATAATTTTGAAGTGCCTCGGAAAATACTGAAGTGCTTAGGGCATTTTTATCTTCTCTGGGAGAATTTTGAAGTGCAAGTGCCCAAGGCAAGTATTGAAGTGCCTGGGGCATTTTTCTCCTCATTGGGTGAATTTAGAAGTGCATGGGGTGTTTTTCTCATCACTAGGTGGATTTAGAAGTGCATGGGGTGTTTTTCTCATCATTGGGTGGATTTAAAAGTGCATGGTGCATTTTTCTCATCATTGGGTAAATTTAGAAGTGGATGGGGGCATTTTTTATCTTCGCTGCGAAAATTATGAAGTGCATGGGGAAAATATTGAAGTGTCTAGGGAAAATATTGAAGTGTCTGAGTGTTTTTATCATCGTTTGGAGAATTTTGAAGTGGTCAAGGCAAGTATTGAAGTGCATGGGGTATTTCTATCATCATTGGGTCAACTTAGAAGTGCATGTGGCAAGTATTGAAGTGACTCGGGGGAATTTTGAAGTGCTTTGAGAAAATATTGAAGTGCATGGTGAGTTTTTATAATCCTTGGGAGAATTTACAAGTACTTGGGAAAATATTGAAGTTCTTAGGGCAATTTGATCATCTTTCAAAAAAATTTACATGCCCGGGGCAAGTATTGTAGTGCCTGGGGTGTTTTTCTCGTCACTGGGTGAATTTAGAAGTGCATGGGACACTTTTCTCATCACCAGGTGAATTTAGAAGTGCACAAGTCGTTTTTCTCCTCACTGCATGAATTTAGAAGTGCTTGGGGTTGTTATTGATCAATGTATGAATGCTTTTATGGTGTTGGGACGTTTTAAAATAGTGATGGGCAAAGTTATCACTTGCCAGGGCAAATTTGTGTGGATTGAGACATTTGTGTGATTGTCTAGGTGATTATATCATTGTTGGGTATTTTTCTCCCTTGCCTAGGGAAACTATTGAAGTGCATAGGGCATCTTTATCATCATTGGACGAATTTTGAAGTGTCCGGGGCAAGTAATGAAGTGCCTGGGAAATCATGGAAGTGGATGGGAGTGTTTTTATCTTTGCGGGGGGGATTTTGAAGTGCTTGGTGCAAATATTGAAGTGTCTGGGTGTTTTTATCATTGTTGGGAGAATTTTGAAGTGGCTGAGGCAAGTATTGAAGTGCATGGTGTGCTTCTATCATCATTGGGTCAATCTTGAAGTGCATGGGATAAGTATTGAAGTGACTCAAGGGAATTTTGAAGCGCTTGGGGAAACTATTGAAGTGCATGGGGAGTTTTTATCATCCTTGGGAGAATTTAGAAGTTCCTAGGAAAATATTGAAGTGCTTAGGGCATTTTTATCATCTTTGGGAGAATTTTGAAGTGCCCGGGGTAAGTATTGAAGTGTTTGGGGCGTTTTTCTCATCACTGGGTGAATTTAGAAGTGCATGGGGCGTTATTCTCATCACCGGGTGAATTTAGAAGTGCATGGGTTTGTTATTTATCAATTTATGGATGCTTTTATAGTGTTGGGATGTTTTAAAACAGTGATGGGTGAAGTTATCACTTGCCAAGGAAAATTTGTGTGGATTGAGCCATTTTAAGTATTCATTGACAAATATGCAACTCTCCTACCATTCGACACCAAACAGAAGAATATTTGGTGAGAATATTGGTTGGAAGCTTGGAATTGGTCCAAGAACTATCTCTATATATAAAGGAAGTGGCCCGCTACTAGGATATTCACGTAATTGTATTAGTTTGTTGGCCTGTCAAGATTCATGACCCCACATGTCCATTGGACCATTAAAGGATGAGATAACAAGTACAGTCCCTACTTGCCCTGAATCTAGTTAGTGCAGTCGTGTTTTTTCGACACCTTCTAGTTGTGAGTGGTTAAATATTGCTTGTGAAATGTATAAATAAATCCATCCTCTCCTCATTCATACACTTGTTCATTCGAGAGTCTAGGAGTCAAGAGAGTCAAAAGTTGAGCTTCGGTGTATGCTCTTCTGTCGCACTACCTTAGTAATGTACATAATCAAAAGCTTGAGTTTTATTGGCAAAATATTCGCCAAATTTTTACTATATTTTATAAATCATTGAAAGATTCGCCAAGTTTTTACAATTTTTTATAATTAAGTGAAATATTCGCCAGGATTTTACAATATCTTATAATTTAGTGAAAGATTCGCCAAGATTTTACAGCATTATATAATTGAAATGAAATATTCGCCAAAAAATTATATATACATATTATATTATTGATAAAATCGCCTTCAAGTTTTCCTATATATCGGGGAGATTCGCCCATTTTTTATACATATAAATTTAGGGGGGGTTCTTAAAATTATCCCTGATTTTGAGCGAGCCATGACCTATGCCTTTCATGATCTTAAGATTATTATGGAAGTTTTCTTGGATGATTTGCTGGCCATTCTTGTAAGAGAGTGGACCACCCCAAGCACCTCCGTATGATTCTCGAATGATGTATCCACTACAAAATTTGATTGAATCCAAACAAATGCATCTTCGTTGTTAGGACTGGTCTCCTTCTAGGATTCATAGTTTTGAAGGAGGGTATTAGAGTCTATCCTCTCAAAGTTGAGGCAATACTTCAATTGCCTCCTCCACGTAATCTGTTTCAACTTCAGAGCCTCCAAGGGAGAGCTACTTTTCTGCATCGGTTTATAGCTAACTATGCCAGTATTACTAAAGGTTTTGCATGCCTATTGAAGAAAGACACACCTTTTATCTGGGATGAGCGAGCCCAGCAGTCTTTCAATGCCATTAAGAAAGCTTTGGTATTGGCCCCTGTGCTTAGTTCACCATACTTTACACGAGATTTCATTCTTTATGTTGCCACGTCTCAAGAGACTATTGGCATGGTCTTGGTTCAGTTAGATGATGCGCTTGTCGAGCATGTTATCTATTATCTTAGTCGAAACTTAGTAGACGCTGAACTAAGGTACACCCACATAGAAAAGTTGGCACTTGCGACTGTTCATGCAGTCCAGTGGTTACGGCATTACATTTTACTTCGAACAACCACTGTTGTAGCTCATATCAATCTATTTCAGTTCGTGCTACCATGACGCCTTATCGGGGTTAAGTATAATAAATGGATTGTGATCCTTCAGGAATTTGATCTCGAGTTTGCTTTTGCAAAATCAGTGAAATCATTGGTGTTCGCTGAACTTATGTCGGACCTTCCACAGCTTGATGAGGATGTCATTCATGAAGATTCCTTTATGGATGAACACTTGTTTCTTATCTCGACCAAGGACCCTTGGTATGGGGATGTCATTAGATATCTCCAAACTTTGAAGTTTCCTCTGCAAAATTCACGAGATGAGCGACAGCGTGTGAGACATCACGCGAAATATTATACTATTGTCGGTGACACTTTGTATCGTCGAGGAAAGGATTTCGTTCTCTGTCGTTGTTTGAATCATGAATAAGCGGAACGGGTACTTAATGATTGCCATGCGGGGGCGTGTGGCGGTCACTTATCCGGGCTTGCTACAGCCCAACATATCATGCGAGCAGGTTATTTTTGTCCTACTATCTTTAAAGATTGTATTAACGCTATGAAGAGATGTCACCCTTGCTAGGTGTTTTCTCGGAACATACACTTGCATCCAGCACCCCTCCATCCGGTTGTCACTGTCAGTCCCTTTACTAAGTGGGGGGTAGATTTCATGGATTGCAAACCAACTTCGGCTGGGGGGGAATCATCATATTATTGTGTCCATGGATTATTTTTCCAAATGGGATGAGGCCATGCCTACCGTTAAAGCTGATGGTGCTACTGCAGCCCATTTCGTGTT
Organism: Larix kaempferi; assembly: GCA_027924585.1. Lineage (NCBI taxonomy): Eukaryota > Viridiplantae > Streptophyta > Pinopsida > Pinales > Pinaceae > Larix > Larix kaempferi. Next base: position 2,781,465 of record BSBM01000903.1, read on the forward strand.
CAACCAGATAATCACTCGATTCGGTATCCCGAAAGGGATTGTCACTGATCATGGCAGTCACTTTCAAAATAAGATGATGGAGGATTTGTCTCTCAAGCTTGGGTTTCGTCAGGAACACTCGTCTTCCTACTATCCTCAAGCAAATGGTTAGGTTGAAGTAGTAAATAAGTCTTTGAAGACCATTCTCCAACGTACCATCCAACAAAGCAAGACCAATTGGCATATCATGTTATATCCTGCTTTGTGGGCATATCGAACTGCAGTTAAGACTGCCACCGGGTTCTCATCATTCCAGTTAGTTCATGGTGTGGAGTCACTTTTACCAATTGAATGCGAGATCCCTTCGCTCAAGCTATCCATAGAGCTCCTCCCTGATATGACGGAGATTGAGCAACGTTTAGTACACCTCGAGCAACTTGATGAGCACCATCGAGATGTCGCTGTGGCCATTGATGTTAACAAGCATCGTGTTAAGGTTCAATATGATAGGTATGTCCGTCCCCAGAAATATGTTGAAGGTGACTTGGTACTCTTGTATGACCAAGCTAAAGAACCCCTGGGGGCAAGAAAGTTCAATCCCATGTGGCACGGTCCTTACATTGTGAGGCATGTCTTGGAAAAAGGAGCTTATGAGTTAGAAGATTATGAGGGAGTTGTCTTGAAGGAGCCTAGAAATGGGATCTACCTCAAGTGGTATTACGCTTGAACCTCTGGTTCAGGCTAATACTTTTGTACACTATTGTATAGCTTTTCTGTACATAGTCTAGGTTGCCTTTTTGGTTGTCGACTCTGCTGATTAGCCTCTGTTTGATTGACAAATGTCAGTGGGATGTCCTATGTTCTTAGGTTTCACGAATGGTGCTAGCCGACATACACAGCAGCTTGCTTCTGCTTCCTGGGTTATCTTTTCACCTGACCATCTAGTTGTGTCCTCAGGAGGTGCTTGTCTCGGTCCTACATCTAACAATGTGGCTGAGTATAGTGTCGTTGTTGAGATACTTCCAGATGCCATTTCACATGACATCCAGTCTTTAGAAGTCCGCCTGGATTCACAACTAGTTGTGTCTCAGCTGAATGGGTAGTACCATGTACGAGACCCTACGTTACTACAGATTTTCCTTAGGGTAGGACTCTTGGAGAGACATTTTGTTTCAATTACATATATTCACATTCCGAGAAGTCATAATTATATATCTGATGCATACGCTAACTATGTATTAGATTGGCATTTGTCACATTCATCATGAAGCACATAAATACAAAGACATTCATACATTTGTACCATACACACATATAGTAGAACTGAGAACCAAAGTTGTATATATATATATATATAAATATATCCAAAAATGGTAGTGTCATACAAGACCGGAGCCCGCAGCCCTCAAAATATACATATCGATACAAAAAATGAGACCCTGGGATATCTATTCCCTCCGAGGAGGTCTAGCTGCCGCCTTGATGGGATGTGTCTCATAGTAGTACTGTGCTGCGTTGGCCATCCGCTGCATCAACCGCACCCACTCCCCGGGAACACCCACTACCTGGCGCTACATGGCCTCAGGTAGTCGGGCCACCTCTATCAGTGGAACTCGAGCAAACATCCATGATACGTTGTGCCGCAACATCTGGAGAGTGCGCCCTGCTGCGATATCTGCTACCACCTCATCTCTACCCCAACGACCATGTCTCGGGAAGCCCTCTGGTCTCACTAGGCCTTTGTCTGCGAGCAAACAGTCACCCATTAGCACATGACATTACCACCAAAAATATTTTTTGCATTTCAACTATAATAAAAAAATCCATAAAAATTTAAAAACACAAAACCAAAAGAGTACTCACCGATGTCTCCAAAAGCTACGCCTGGTGGGAGTGGCATGTAACGATCCTGTCTGAAGTCGATCCCTGCATAGGGATATTCCTCTATAGCGATCACCTGCCGGTTCCACCAGCGAAAAAAATCCTCAGTATATGGTGACACCAAATAGCCACCACCCTGTCGTGTTAGTATCTCAGCCCACCGGGTCAAGGCTAGATCTCGGAGACTGTGAGGAGAGACATCCACCCTCGGGCTAAGTCCTGGAACTCTCTCAAAGAAGAAACTGCAGAGGATGCTACCATACCCAAAGTTTTTGGCCTTCCCCTCTTTGCATTCCGTCAATTGTGTCTTCATAGACACCAGCAGAGCAGTACACCAGTCGAATATAGTAGGATGCAAGCATTGTGATGCGTAGAACATCACCGGTCTGGATGCCTGATGCAGTGCTTTGGATCCTGTGATCTTCACTAGAGTAGCCACAATGATCTTTGTACTTAGATCCGTTATGAGGTTGATTGACACTTGACTTCCCACTGGTTGTGTGTTGGAGGGACAATACCATACTATGTAGTCTTGCACAGTGATCCCACCACCCACGGTTCGTGACTAAAGACTAGCCACTTCCCCTCTACGGGACAAACAGGTAATAAAATAGATATCCTCTACATCTAGTGTTAGTGTTTGCCCATTGAGAATGAATTGTTGAGCATCCACATCCCAGTAGTTGATCAAATGACGGAGAAGTAGGTTTTGGGCCCTTAAGCCCTCGAGATTCCAGTATTTATATAAGCCACATGCTTGCAATGCTTGTTGTGCTTGCAAATCATTGCGCACGGCCTCATCTACCTGGTCATGCTCTCTTTCCCTCCACTCTAGAACCATCCTGGAGTGCAAAGCAAGAAATTTTTAGTCAATATCATGTTTAAAAACTTCTTCATGGCCATACGCATGAGCTAAATTGTAGACAGTTGCGAGTAGACGTGGGCAATCAGTTTTTTGATTGCGCATTTGATGCCCTACCCGCAACCCGCACACTTACAACCCGCGAGTAGCGCCGAATCCATTTAGGGCTTGGCCAAACAAAAAATCCCACCGACCAAAATTGAAATTAAAGCACTTAAATGAAAGGTATGGCAGTGACCACTAACTTGCTCCAGACGGTTCGTTGAATGGTCGCTTGTAGCTCCCACGATCGACACTCAAAGTTTCAAGTGAAAACTTACCACTAAACTCCAAATTGGTGAATAGTGCAAATGAATTGAAAATTACAAATTTTTATTACTATTTATAATTTTCTGGACCCACTTTTCTATAGTTTTTGCCATTTTGAGCCATTATGAACTAATATCATGTCATGGAGTAGTGTTTTTTCAACATATTTCCTTGGTGAGAATTGTTCTGAACCATTTCACCCCTACGGCAGGTATGTTTCACACCTGGCATATAGGTTAGATGCCATTTTCACATGCATCGTGCATTTGACCTGTTGACCATTTTTTCATAAACCCTAGGTGCGACCCCGCTTCGTGACTGACATGGAACCTTCACACTGTTATAGAAGTGTCGTCATATGGCGGTAGGGGTTTCCCGAACATGGGTACCCTAGTTAGAACCCCATTATGCTTTTGGTGCCCATGCCGTTGTTTGTCCTCAGGATTGGGAGTCCTTTGTAGTCACGCCATGACGTTACGATGAAGACTCATACTCTACTTTGTCTTATGCTGGCCATCTCCCTTAAGGATTCCCCTCAGTTATATCATGTTGTGATTGCATTGCATCATCCTGCTTGCAGCTTGAGCCTTGTGCCGACTCCCGCTTACTCAATTGTTAGCCTGGTGCATGAGCACTTTTCCTGTCGAGCCCTACAGAGCTTATATATTTTCCCTTCACAATTTGATGACCCTTTGACCCTGAGGGAACACACCCCCGAGTGTCCACATCCTGCACGCACTTCCTTGCAATGAGCATAGGTATGTTCCACTGCTTGGGACTAGTCTGCTAACTATTTGACACTCATTCCCTCACTTGTTGTATTATAAGCAATTTTATTCTTTTTCAAGCTTTTCCCAAATATGAAAAAGACCAAAAAAAGAAAATATTCCAAAAAGCCGAACGGGATTATGGTCATTATTTCTTGTTGGCAACTGTTGTGTCACCTTTGAACAGAGCATTCATTCCACTCTGTACGTTATGAGTCTGGACTATAGTTGGGCCTTAGGAGCTGTACTTGTTTCTCAGTTTTCTCCATCGATTGGTTAGGCTTCCAGTCATTATGGATCCCCTTGTAATGCCTCCTGCATTGCACAGTTTATGTCAAGCCTATGCTGCCTGAGTCAATCCATCTACTCATGCTCTTGTTCAAAGGAAGTCTTGAAACCAGTGTCGGCAACTCCTCAGATCTCTTGACTATTGCATGTCGGCCATCCTTATTGAGTCAATCCATTTCACCTGAGATCTTCCAAATCTTTCAGCATTGCTGGTACCTCGTGCTAGTTGATGGGGGATGCCTTAATGCCCTCCCTCGAGCGAGTCTCGTTCTGTCGACTTCAACTCATTTATTCCGAGACTTGAGGCTTAGAGTTCGGTTGAGTACCTTGAGGCTTGCAGTCTGTCAGAACCCGAAATTTCTGAAAAATTTAAAATTTTTATTCATAACAATAAATGTTAACTAGGTAGATTTTCTGATTTTGTTTTAAATTAAATAACTAACATAATCTGTTGAAAGACTCTGTCTTATTAAAAACTTTGATTTTGGTGATTGTAATTAATGACTGTTTTGTTTTGAACCGCAAGGGAAGAGCTAGTCGTAGTTGACTGGCTTACTTAGCTTACGAGCTAATGCATATGTCGTCTTTTGTTTTCTCAGGTGCGCCAGTGAAGTAAGGATCACCGTTGGTTGAACTTGGTGAGCATCAATATTCCCTGTACTTAAAACTTAAAAGATCGTCATGATATTTCTTATGCAGATAGTATCAACATGTTCTACGATAGATTACACAGTTCAGTTATAATTATTGTTTTATGAATATTATGCTATGTTACTGCTGTAACTTATCAATGGAACCATAGTTTGTATCATGAATTATCATCTGTGTAAGCGACTTAGCATCATGTGACATGTTGTCAATTTAATACTGGTGATTACTGTTTTGTTCACATAATGATAATGCGAGTTGAGAAGGTGACGCTTCTAGCGTTGTTTTCAATATATACTCCTATGCATCGAAGTCCAATGTCTACTTAGAGTTTAACATATGTTACCTGACTGCGTCTTGATTTGTAACTACCTTTACAATGTGAACCTGTAGATGAAACTCTATTTCAATCATATTAATAATAGAGGTTTATTATTCAAATTAATACTGTTAACATTAGTATTAGTAGCAATTCCGATGAGTGCGTATGATAGCAATTGTGTAAAATGTCTGATAGACTTGGTAACATTTCCAGGGTTAAATATCAAGGTATTTCATTTAAGGTTAACTACCTTAATTCTTAAATGATCATGAGAATGTAGTATGCTCATAGCATTAGTCTATGATTTGGTTTTAATATATCTATATCATAAATTGATTGTGCAATAATCTTAATATTCCCATACGTTGGCAAGCTTTATATTCTATATAGTGTTTAGGTTGTATTGATCATAAACTTTATGGTTTTAAATTGACTATATCTCCTTTATATCGTTGTAGTGATTATACATTCCAAGTGCTTGGGATTCTCGATGATTCCTTTGCAAGGCATGCACTATATGCCAAAATGATTATATATCATTGTTATCTTATACGTTGACTTACATATGTAATGATTTGGAAAATCGGTGTATAATGATTTGGTTGGCAATGGAACTATAGGGTCTCGACCCATATTACGTTGATTTATTTGGAGGCTACGTGGTTCACTCTCCTCCATGCAATTTGTGATATATAAGCTGGTTTCATAAACCCTACAGGTTATTGTAGTTGCCTTCGGGCTCGGGTCCTAGGGATGAAACCCTCCCTGTCTGAGTTTCGTATTGAAGCCCTGTAACAAAGTGCAGAGTGTGGTGGTTATGGCCTCGTGGTTCCATTCTGTAGCAAGATAAGTCTTCGGCTCTGGTCATGGCGTTTGCTATGGTTTTCATTGTCTCGTGGTCTTGTTCTTCCTTCTTTGTTTAAGTCTCGGCTGTCTTGTTCTTCCTTCTTTGTTTAAGTCTCGGCTGTCTACAAACCTTCACTGTACTGGTGCGGATGTGAGATGGAGTTTCTCTATTGTCTTTAATGTTATGAGAGGGTTGAAGCATTGGTTTTTGGGTGTGCTTGTGGACTGGTTCAATTCCAGTGTGAGGATTTCGACTGCAAGAGTTGTCTGTCGCGGCTGTCATTTGAAAGTTATGAGGGTGTGCTTTACTCTTTCAACCGACGAGGGTTTGGGGTTTCACTGCCTGCTTTCACCGGTGGCTTCCAGATTATCCACGGCTACAAATGCACAGGTAATGAACAACATTACTTTCATTAATTCTGTTTTGCAAGCAAGTGTAAGTTTCCTCTTATTTAAACTCTCGGCAATGAATGTATATTAACATCCCTCTGAAATGAATGTGCAGGTCTCACGGCTTTGTAGGTGTACAGGGTTCTATCTTCAACGCTCTCATACGGGTAAGCCTGGTTATCCACGGCTGTCTCTTCCTTTGCTGGTTTAAGTGATTAGGGTTGTGTCAAGGAGGAGACTCCTGTGTAGTGAGGTCGGTTGACGACTTGGTGTTTATGGTTACAGTCATATGTATGGAGTTGTTTTGTTTGAAATGAAATGGGGTTTGAAACCCTGTTAAGTTTATGGAGAGCCATTCACGGCCAACTGTATGAGGCCAGGGTTTTCTGTTATTGTGCTTTGTATTTGCTGAGCATGGGGTTCTAACCTCGCTGTATGAGATTTAAACTTAATATAATATTGGGCCTGATATGGCCGTATTTTGAATTTCGTATTTTGTTAAAATATTACAATGTATTTGTAATGTGTGGATAGATGTATTCTTCGGTACCTACAATGGAAGATGACTATGTTTAATGAAACCCTATAATTGTTGTTCTGCGTTTTACTTCGGTTTGGAGTGTTAAATAAAGATTATGGATAATCCTCGGCTGTGACTGTAATCTTTAAAAACATAGGGTTGCTCTGGTGAATTGGGGTTCTGTTTTATGTTCAAAGCATATGTAGGGTATTGTGAGCTCGATAGTGACTGGGTATGAATTATAATAATATTTGTTTTGATTCTTGTACAGTTGTTAAATGAAACTGTAGGTTAAATAATATATACACATAGAAATATGTGTAAAGTTACTGTAGGTTATAGCTGCCATATAAGGCATTCTTTTCATTTGTTTTTCAGTCTGTCGATGGGATACTGTAAGGCTACGGCCATGTAGGGTTTTGGGAACTACTCCAAAGGAGATATTTGTACTGAATAATATTAATACTGTGTATAATTTAAGATGGTTTATAATCAGCCAATGATGACTGTGTTAGTCGACAGTTTCTCTGTTGTATTAATATGTTTGTATTGTTTAAAAACAACTCTGTTATTTCTATTATATTGACAAGGCTACTGTGTTCTGATACTAGATAGCAAGTAAATAATAATCTACAGTTACTAGTGTCTGTGTTTGACTACTGTGTAAATGTTTAAGATTATGTGAAAACTTGTAACAATGAAATATTGTTACAGTCACCTTTTTAATTAATCGATAACCGTCAGACATGTTCTGAGTATAAATAAGATATAAAAATGAGTTTTGTTTATCTGTTAACTTGATATAAGAAAGACCTGTAACTTAAAGTTTACTAAAATATACAATACATATATATATACAAATAGGTTATTCTGATAGGAATTATCTCAAAATAAACACTAAGGTTTGTCTAGATTTGTTCTTATGATTGTTTAATAGTTATAAATCTGGATTATCTATTATCTAATATTTCTGTCTATTATCAAACTAATAACAGAAATTCTAGCATATGCATAAACATAGTATTTATTAACTGTAGCAGGGACAAATAGGTTCTGTATAATATAAATACTCTATTTAAATAAAAACATGAAAACTTCTAAAACATCTGCATTCTGAAATTTATACCAAAGGATAGTACAGATAATGATTTGCTGAAGTTGAACACAATCAATACATAGTTGTACTAATTTATCTCATAGGAAAAATAATTTGAACCAACAACAGGGAGAGTGACAGAACCTGTAGATGTTAGACAATAACAGCAATGGGAGGCTGTTCCTCCCTACCAATTCCTGGAGAGTGCCCAGACAGCACTTCTCAGGACCCCCGAGCTTGCTCTGGTCTAACTGGCTGGAATCTAAGTACGGCCAATAATTCCCTCAGCCAAAACAGCTATACTGGAACCAAGTTACTTCAACTTCCTACTCAAAACACTTCCTTACTATTTCCCACTTCCTCAATGGGACTCCTGAATAGCATTCACCTGAATGTATTCTCCCTCTAGAACAATTTCTGACCCCCAGCTCAGTTCATTGAGTAGTATTTAAAAGATTGCCTAGGTCTTAGTTGGGCTAACTGTCATTAATGAGCCACCTGCTCAGATTCCACTTTCTTGGGGAATCATGACCCCAAAATATAGGGAAGTTGCCACCTGCAACTCAGGAAGTGTTTGAGGATGCTGCCACTTGTCTTTTGTCCTTCCACCTAATTCCATCCACCAGTTAGACCAGTAACCTCTTTTAACAGCTCTCCCATGCTGTTGTCTCCATAATTTATTTATTAATAATAATTATTCAGAATTTACATTCCATTTCTGGAGACTCTGCTGAGTCATCCATTCCTACTTAGCATTAATTTTAACATAATGTTCTCAGGAATATTAAAAATAATTACATTATTTTAATAAAATTGGGGTATGTGACATACACACCCCCTTAAAATGTAACATCGTCCTCGATGTTACTTATTCTTCGTCTTCAGCCACCTGCTGGAATAGATGGGGATATGCTTCCCGCATCTTACTTTCCAGCTCCCAGGTAGCTTCTTCAGGACTAAGGTGCTTCCATTGCACCTTCACTTGTCCAATTATCCGGTTCCGTAGAGTAATTTCCCTTCTCAGCATATTCTCCCAGTTTTTCCATACCTGTCTGTAAAATTCAGAAAAGAAAAATTTCTGTTCTGTACATGAAACCGAAATATATATATTAGTATTTTATAAATAAAACAAAATCTTCTTTTATGATCATTGTTTGCGGAAGTTTAGTGGAGTCACATCCAGGCCTAGTGTTTGAAACTGAGCTCTGATACCACATGTCAGAACCCGAAATTTCTGAAAAATTTAAAATTTTTATTCATAACAATAAATGTTAACTAGGTAGTTTTTCTGATTTTGTTTTAAATTAAATAACTAACATAATCTGTTGAAAGACTCTGTCTTATTAAAAACTTTGATTTTGGTGATTGTAATTAATGACTGTTTTGTTTTGAACCGCAAGGGAAGAGCTAGTCGTAGTTGACTGGCTTACTTAGCTTACGAGCTAATGCATATGTCGTCTTTTGTTTTCTCAGGTGCGCCAGTGAAGTAAGGATCACCGTTGGTTGAACTTGGTGAGCATCAATATTCCCTGTACTTAAAACTTAAAAGATCGTCATGATATTTCTTATGCAGATAGTATCAACATGTTCTACGATAGATTACACAGTTCAGTTATAATTATTGTTTTATGAATATTATGCTATGTTACTGCTGTAACTTATCAATGGAACCATAGTTTGTATCATGAATTATCATCTGTGTAAGCGACTTAGCATCATGTGACATGTTGTCAATTTAATACTGGTGATTACTGTTTTGTTCACATAATGATAATGCGAGTTGAGAAGGTGACGCTTCTAGCGTTGTTTTCAATATATACTCCTATGCATCGAAGTCCAATGTCTACTTAGAGTTTAACATATGTTACCTGACTGCGTCTTGATTTGTAACTACCTTTACAATGTGAACCTGTAGATGAAACTCTATTTCAATCATATTAATAATAGAGGTTTATTATTCAAATTAATACTGTTAACATTAGTATTAGTAGCAATTCCGATGAGTGCGTATGATAGCAATTGTGTAAAATGTCTGATAGACTTGGTAACATTTCCAGGGTTAAATATCAAGGTATTTCATTTAAGGTTAACTACCTTAATTCTTAAATGATCATGAGAATGTAGTATGCTCATAGCATTAGTCTATGATTTGGTTTTAATATATCTATATCATAAATTGATTGTGCAATAATCTTAATATTCCCATACGTTGGCAAGCTTTATATTCTATATAGTGTTTAGGTTGTATTGATCATAAACTTTATGGTTTTAAATTGACTATATCTCCTTTATATCGTTGTAGTGATTATACATTCCAAGTGCTTGGGATTCTCGATGATTCCTTTGCAAGGCATGCACTATATGCCAAAATGATTATATATCATTGTTATCTTATACGTTGACTTACATATGTAATGATTTGGAAAATCGGTGTATAATGATTTGGTTGGCAATGGAACTATAGGGTCTCGACCCATATTACGTTGATTTATTTGGAGGCTACGTGGTTCACTCTCCTCCATGCAATTTGTGATATATAAGCTGGTTTCATAAACCCTACAGGTTATTGTAGTTGCCTTCGGGCTCGGGTCCTAGGGATGAAACCCTCCCTGTCTGAGTTTCGTATTGAAGCCCTGTAACAAAGTGCAGAGTGTGGTGGTTATGGCCTCGTGGTTCCATTCTGTAGCAAGATAAGTCTTCGGCTCTGGTCATGGCGTTTGCTATGGTTTTCATTGTCTCGTGGTCTTGTTCTTCCTTCTTTGTTTAAGTCTCGGCTGTCTTGTTCTTCCTTCTTTGTTTAAGTCTCGGCTGTCTACAAACCTTCACTGTACTGGTGCGGATGTGAGATGGAGTTTCTCTATTGTCTTTAATGTTATGAGAGGGTTGAAGCATTGGTTTTTGGGTGTGCTTGTGGACTGGTTCAATTCCAGTGTGAGGATTTCGACTGCAAGAGTTGTCTGTCGCGGCTGTCATTTGAAAGTTATGAGGGTGTGCTTTACTCTTTCAACCGACGAGGGTTTGGGGTTTCACTGCCTGCTTTCACCGGTGGCTTCCAGATTATCCACGGCTACAAATGCACAGGTAATGAACAACATTACTTTCATTAATTCTGTTTTGCAAGCAAGTGTAAGTTTCCTCTTATTTAAACTCTCGGCAATGAATGTATATTAACATCCCTCTGAAATGAATGTGCAGGTCTCACGGCTTTGTAGGTGTACAGGGTTCTATCTTCAACGCTCTCATACGGGTAAGCCTGGTTATCCACGGCTGTCTCTTCCTTTGCTGGTTTAAGTGATTAGGGTTGTGTCAAGGAGGAGACTCCTGTGTAGTGAGGTCGGTTGACGACTTGGTGTTTATGGTTACAGTCATATGTATGGAGTTGTTTTGTTTGAAATGAAATGGGGTTTGAAACCCTGTTAAGTTTATGGAGAGCCATTCACGGCCAACTGTATGAGGCCAGGGTTTTCTGTTATTGTGCTTTGTATTTGCTGAGCATGGGGTTCTAACCTCGCTGTATGAGATTTAAACTTAATATAATATTGGGCCTGATATGGCCGTATTTTGAATTTCGTATTTTGTTAAAATATTACAATGTATTTGTAATGTGTGGATAGATGTATTCTTCGGTACCTACAATGGAAGATGACTATGTTTAATGAAACCCTATAATTGTTGTTCTGCATTTTACTTCGGTTTGGAGTGTTAAATAAAGATTATGGATAATCCTCGGCTGTGACTGTAATCTTTAAAAACATAGGGTTGCTCTGGTGAATTGGGGTTCTGTTTTATGTTCAAAGCATATGTAGGGTATTGTGAGCTCGATAGTGACTGGGTATGAATTATAATAATATTTGTTTTGATTCTTATACAGTTGTTAAATGAAACTGTAGGTTAAATAATATATACACATAGAAATATGTGTAAAGTTACTGTAGGTTATAGCTGCCATATAAGGCATTCTTTTCATTTGTTTTTCAGTCTGTCGATGGGATACTGTAAGGCTACGGCCATGTAGGGTTTTGGGAACTACTCCAAAGGAGATATTTGTACTGAATAATATTAATACTGTGTATAATTTAAGATGGTTTATAATCAGCCAATGATGACTGTGTTAGTCGACAGTTTCTCTGTTGTATTAATATGTTTGTATTGTTTAAAAACAACTCTGTTATTTCTATTATATTGACAAGGCTACTGTGTTCTGATACTAGATAGCAAGTAAATAATAATCTACAGTTACTAGTGTCTGTGTTTGACTACTGTGTAAATGTTTAAGATTATGTGAAAACTTGTAACAATGAAATATTGTTACAGTCACCTTTTTAATTAATCGATAACCGTCAGACATGTTCTGAGTATAAATAAGATATAAAAATGAGTTTTGTTTATCTGTTAACTTGATATAAGAAAGACCTGTAACTTAAAGTTTACTAAAATATACAATACATATATATATATATACAAATAGGTTATTCTGATAGGAATTATCTCAAAATAAACACTAAGGTTTGTCTAGATTTGTTCTTATGATTGTTTAATAGTTATAAATCTGGATTATCTATTATCTAATATTTCTGTCTATTATCAAACTAATAACAGAAATTCTAGCATATGCATAAACATAGTATTTATTAACTGTAGCAGGGACAAATAGGTTCTGTATAAGATAAATACTCTATTTAAATAAAAACATGAAAACTTCTAAAACATCTGCATTCTGAAATTTATACCAAAGGATAGTACAGATAATGATTTGCTGAAGTTGAGCACAATCAATACATAGTTGTACTAATTTATCTCATAGGAAAAATAATTTGAACCAACAACAGGGAGAGTGACAGAACCTGTAGATGTTAGACAATAACAGCAATGGGAGGCTGTTCCTCCCTACCAATTCCTGGAGAGTGCCCAGACAGCACTTCTCAGGACCCCCGAGCTTGCTCTGGTCTAACTGGCTGGAATCTAAGTACGGCCAATAATTCCCTCAGCCAAAACAGCTATACTGGAACCAAGTTACTTCAACTTCCTACTCAAAACACTTCCTTACTGTTTCCCATTTCCTCAATGGGACTCCTGAATAGCATTCACCTGAATGTATTCTCCCTCTAGAACAATTGCTGACCCCCAGCTCAGTTCATTGAGTAGTATTTAAAAGATTGCCTAGGTCTTAGTTGGGCTAACTGTCATTAATGAGCCACCTGCTCAGATTCCACTTTCTTGGGGAATCATGACCCCAAAATATAGGGAAGTTGCCACCTGCAACTCAGGAAGTGTTTGAGGATGCTGCCACTTGTCTTTTGTCCTTCCACCTAATTCCATCCACCAGTTAGACCAGTAACCTCTTTTAACAGCTCTCCCATGCTGTTGTCTCCATAATTTATTTATTAATAATAATTATTCAGAATTTACATTCCATTTCTGGAGACTCTGCTGAGTCATCCATTCCTACTTAGCATTAATTTTAACATAATGTTCTCAGGAATATTAAAAATAATTACATTATTTTAATAAAATTGGGGTATGTGACACAGTCATTAGTGGCAGGTTCTCTCGCCATCAACAGTTTTGGGAATACATCAATGTCCCCTGATCGATGGATTCATCCTAGTGTTCGACTTCAACCCATTTATTCACACTTTGATGATTGTGCTCTGTGTCTTGATGCCCATTTTCATTGTTGGTGGGTCATCTCGTGTCTGTTAACGGTATACATCAATGACCGGTAATCAGACAATGTCTCATCAGGTTCGACCCCAACTCCTTTATTCACTTGATGGGACTTGCACCGTCAAAGACTTGTGTAGAAGACCCCAGGAGATTGTGGCATTTAGTATGCTACATATGACTTTGACTTTACATCTGAGATATCACCTCTCAAATTTCAGCAGTTTGTACCTCCATTTTTTCACCAGTTGTCTTCTTTTCAGCAGAAGACCATATCTTACTATAGAGGGATCATGGCTATGATCACTTATGACATGTATTTACTTATGTACTACCTATTCATGGCCATTGTATCAGATTGTTGTACTATACCGACATGTATTTAGAGATATTATTGTATTATGATGAATGAACCGTTCTTTCCACTTGTGTCTCCATCACTCCACTTCTGAGTTTTATAATGTATTTCGGCCATCGTAGCACTTTCAGTCTCTGACCTCACACATTAGGGGGCATCTATTACACGAAAATCTTCCACCCTGTGAGCATCAGCATTCTTTGGCCTGTAGGATCCATTTCAGTGACTCAGATCCATTTTTATCCTTCAGTGATACCAATTTTCCCTATTTTTGTTCCTACCCACATGTTGCATCACTATAGCATGCATACCCGCGAGTTGCAACACTATATCCCGCGGGTATTAAGTAAAATGGTAAAAACCACTATTAATTATTTTTTACTCCCAAAAAGCGGTCATTGGGTGACCTTTGGCTCTCCATCTGCCCAAGTAACGTCTCGATGAGTCCTTTCACCTACCTTTGGGAGGACTATATATTGAGCACATATGGCTTATGGATGAGAGGAAGAGGAGAATAGTAAAGGAACTCTAGTGGATTTTTGCCCTATCTTGAGTCTGCACTCATTGATCCTTGTAGTTATGAACCATTTATGTTCACCTTCCAAACTCCTCTCTAGTTTGAGTTTGCCATTCATGGAGGATTGAAGTGGTGGAGGCACAAGTGGATTGATCTAGATCTTGGTTCAGATTGGTTGCCAGCAAGAGGTCGTATCACTTTGTACTTCTTCTTATTCATTAATAGAAATACTCATATTCTTGTTCATTCATGGTGTGAATGTTGTTTATTATACATTGGGTTACATTTGCTTATGATATTATGGACCATTGTTATTGATAATGTTAATGTCATTTATATATCACATGTACTTGTTAGATGTTGGCTGTCAAGATTAATTTGCAGATTACAAGTGCTTGGATGTGCATGGATTGAAAGCTCCAACGGGGATCTACGCCAAACGTTGGATCGAGGTTGGTTACATTTCTCCATTATTTTAACATTGTCATTTATAATAGCATTGTTTTGAGAATTGAGTAGATTTCTGGTAGTCATCTGTCTGTTGTGGTATTCCCAAGCCATAGTGAGTTTTCTCCAATACAATGTGGTCAACATGGCCAACTAGGTTGATCGTCGATGCTTCACACGACTAGAATGGGGGAGTAAAATTCGAGTATGATCACTGCGAATCAGCATCCCTAAAAGACAACGGAAGGATATGATAATGGATTCAACTGTTAGGATATCTCATCATTCACTTATGTACTTTGCATGCATCCGCATGCTGCCCAGTCATCAGTATGGTACCTCCAGCACCTATTCCTTAGTCTCCCAACACTCGGGAGCTAATTTCCACTTAGTTTAACCCCTCCTAGCCTATCATGCACCCAGTTCTCACCTTCCACTGAAGAAGGGCACATTTCTCACCTACCAGTCCAATTACACTTCAGTTATCACTCCGATTTACCTCCGATTGACCCATAACTAATGTTATCACTCTGATTGACCTTCGATGAGACATGACTGACATTTTTGAGTGCATTTAACTCCTCATGCGCCCTCCACTGAGCCTCCATCCCTAGATTAGTGCCACTTACCATTAGTTACACTTATTAGACTCAGTTAGACTCATTTTGACACATGTTTGATAGTGACTTGTGCATTGATGACCACCACTGATTGATGATGAGGACTCCTAGTTGGAGCCAAGCAATGCCATTTAGTTAATTCGAATGACCTCTTTGGTTAATTCGAATTGCTCACTCATTGTGACTGTATTGTATTGTATTTTCACCCTTATTGGGATTATAGAGCACTAATGCATGTTTTTGCACAGTTTACACCATATTTTCTGAGTTTCATCTATTGTGATTGATTTACTTGTTCATTAGATCTGCTGTGACTAATTTTACATGGTATCAGAGACATTGCAAGGACAAGATCTCTTTTCTATAGGTGTTCTACAAGAATATTTGAGTGAATTTGCTCAAAATTATTGAAGTTTTGGCATGAAAGATCTCATGTGCATGCAAAGCAGAAAAATACACTCCAATCCACTCCAAAAGCTTGAGTTTTCCACATAATTCCTGGATTTGATACATTGGACCCATTCAACTTATTTGATCTCCAATCCCAGGTGTGATGCAACTCTAAAAGGGTGGATTGTTCGACCTTACTATTCTTGTTTTGATTGTGATTTGCAGGTTAATCATCTACATCAATTGCATTCGCTCTCTTATGTTTGACAAGTTCTTCTACATCAAGTGCACTCGCTATTTGAGATGGAATACTCTTCTTCCAATCCATTTATTACTCCTTTCAATTATTTTGAATGGAAAGATGATATGGAGATTATATTGTGCTCAAAAGGGTACTATAGAGTCACTATTGGCCTCGAATTGGAGCTAAGCACATTGTCGGAAAGAACCAAACACTACAATAAGCTTAATGAAGCTTATGGTCTCCTTTGCCTCTCTATTTCCAAGGATCTTCACTTCCATCTCAATGTATTGAAGACTCCAAAAAGCAATATGGGAGCAACTTGACAATCTCTTTGGAAAGCAGGACGAGCTTAGGGCCTTTCAATTGGAAAATGAATTGATTGCCCTTAGTCTTGAGAATTTTGAGACCATCAATGAGTTTTTCACAAAATTCAAGCACTTGTTGTTGCAGTTGAAGAACAGTGGTGTTGTGAAAGAGGATAATCAATTGATCTTCTCCATTCTCACAAAGCTTGGGAAAGATTACTCAGTATTTGTCTTTACTTTCAATTCCGGTCGGCTAACTACCCCGAATTGGAAGATGCCTACCTTGAATGCCTTCATTGAGTCCGTCACAAAAGAGCATGATAAGTTGATTCAAATGGGGTCCATAAACTCCAAAGATTCAGCCCTCTTTTCTCAAGGACCCAAGAATTTGAATGGTAAAGGAAAGCAAAGGAAAGAGAGGCCCAAATTCGAGCCTACCAAGCAAAGAGATAAAGGCAAGCAACTGGAAGCACCATCTGGTTCGAGGAACAAGTAGAAGGGTAAAGAGGGCAAGGAAAAATCTAAATGTTCATATTGCAACCATGGATTTCATCCTGAAAGTTCATGCATGAAGAAAACAATAGATCAAATGGCCCTCCTTTTGGAAAATAACAACATATGTCTTCCCGACGGTGCACAAAAGAAGGATAGGAATAATAATCATGAAAGAGGTCAAGCACTCATGGCAACTATTTCAAAACCCACCACTCTACTGATAGATTCCGGCGCCTCGAATCATATGGCTGCAAGAATTGACTCCTTCTCTTCATTCGATCCAAGCAGCTCCATCCCCATCCATTTGGGAGATGACTCAAAAATTTCTTCGAAGGGCAAAGATACCATCCATGTAGAGCATGGAATCTTCCAAAATGTTCTCTATGCGCCTTCCTTGGCTTCAAATCTACTTTATGTGTATCAAATGACACACACTAGTGAACCGAAGCAAGTTACAATCATCCCTTACAATGTCAAAATTTCTGATATCAAAAGTGGAAGACTGATTGCAGTCGGAAAGGAAAACCACACTACAAAATACTATGAGTTTTCTCACTTTGTGCCGCTTGAAAAGCCCACTGCTCTCCTCACTCATGGCAATGAGGTTAGTAGTATTTGGCATGAAAGGTTTGGACACCTTAATTACAAGTATTTACTGCTGCTACAACAGAAATCTATGGTAGATGGTCTTCCACAACTCCGTTCCTTGAAGGGAATTTGCCCCAGTTGCATTGTTGGGAAGCACCTCGAGCACAGGTTCAACTGCGGAAAAGCTAGCAGAGCTTCCACCATTTTGGGCCTCATACATTCTGATATCAGTGGTCCACTACCAAATATGTCCATGAATGGTTCAAGGTATTTTTGACATTCATCGACGACTTTTCCCACTTTACTTGGGTATTTTTTCTCAAAAACAAGTCAGAAGTGCTTGGAAAATTCAAGGATTTTAAGGCTTCTGTTGAGACCACCACTGAGAGAAAGATCAAAGCTCTTAGATGTGATAATGGTGGAGAATATATCAAGACTGAGTTTCTACAACTTTATTCTGAAAGCGGAATTCAGATCCAACATACAGTTCCCTACACACCCCAGTAGAACAGTGTAGCAGAAAGGAAGAATCAGTCACTGAAAGAGATGGCTACCTGCATCTTGAGTCAAAAGGTTTGGCTGCAAATATTTGGGCTGAAGCCATTAATGTTGTTGCATATATTCAGAATTGAGTTCCACATTCATCCATGAAATGTAAAACTCCTTTCGAAGCATTCTTTGGTCGCAAATCGAATGTGTCCAATTTGAGGGTTTTTCGCTCCACCGCATGGGCTAGAATTCCTTTTGATAAGAGAAAGTCTTTGGATCCACAAAGTATTGAATATATCCTGATAGGATATGGGGAAGAATCAAAAGAATATAAACTCATGAATATCATATCCAAAAAGGTATTCATAGAGCGAAGTGTGAAGTTCGAAGAACCGTTGCCAGATCTAAAACTAGTTGAGGAAAACACTGCCGATCTGCACCCTCCACAAGAAGAAGATTCGAGTGATTATGAAGAAATAATTGGATCTGATATCTCTAATATTATATCAGAATTTGATGGCCATGACATATCAGGTTCGTAATCAGACCATAATGATCCTCCTCAGTTACCAAAGTGGGATCAAAACACTCTACAATCTGTTGCTCCAAACATTGGAAATCCTGCTGATCCAAGGAGAACAAGAGAAGACTATCAAAGAACAGGTATGGCTCTTTCTTTTTATGATCCATTATTATCTGAGAAATTTTATTTTATGATTGGTTCAGATCCCAAATCATACTGTCATGCCCACTGAGATCCACGATGGCAAACCGCCATGGATGAAGAGTACAGTTCCCTTCAAAAGAACAATACATGGGAGCTAGTTTCTCTTCCACCTGGAAGAAAATTAGTTCAATGCAAGTGGATCTACCCCAAGAAGGTTGCTTCTGATGGCTATATCAAAAAATACAAAGCTTGGTTGGTGGAAAAAGGTTTCTCCCAAGTCCAAGGTGTGGACTACACTGAGACTTTTACACTGGTTGCAAAGATGGATTCCATCCGCCTAGTTTTTGCCATTGCCACATCCAAGCACTGGGAAGTGCACCACATGGATGTGAAGAGTGCTTTTCTACATGGAGACCTTGATGAGGAGGTATATATGAAAAAACCAGAAGGATACATATCAGATCCATCATTAGTTTGCATATTGAAGAAATCTTTGTATGGATTGAAATAGGCCCCAAGAGCTTAGTACGCAAAGATGGACTCCTTCCTTCTTTCTCAAAATTTCAAAAGATGCAAATATGATCCTAATGTGTACCTACAGCAAGTTAAAGGTAATTTGTTGATTGTGGTTTTATATGTTGATGATCGTCTTGTGAAAATCCTCACAGCAGATCTAAGAGATGATGTATACCTCATAAGAGTAATTATGATTAAGCAGGAAAATAGAAGAAGAGTGATCAATGCAGTATAATGAGCAACACAATAATATGATAAAGTAGAACTCGGATAGAAGCAATAATACTTCACACACACTAGTTAATTAATCACAATATGGACAAATAAATAGTACAAAGGTAGAGAGGATTCGAATAACTAAGGTGGCAATTCGAATTAGCCTCTCAGAGTGATCATAAGATCAATAGAGTGTCATCGGAGCACAACTAGGTGTCCTCATGATCATTGGAGCACAATTGGAAGTCTTCATCATCATCAGTGGAGTCATCAATGCTCAAGTAACTGTCAACCATCAGTCAAACTAAGTCTGGTAGGTGTAACTGAGTGTAACTAAGTGTAACTGAGCGTAATTGACTGTAACTAACTGTAACTGAGTGTAAATTGAAGACAATTGGACTGGTAGGTGAAGAAGAGTGAGTTGCTTCCTAAAATCAAGGAATAAGGGCGCATTAAGCAACTAGAGGGCTAAAACTGAATAGTGAGAAGCTCCCGGGGGATGGCTAACTGAGGGCTAGGTGCTGGACTGATGACTGGGATGCATGCAAAATGCATGCAAACCCTAAAAGTGCATGCATGATTAAAAATGTAAATGATCAAAATACTGGTGGGACTAAGATGGAGTATAGGAATATCCTAACACCCCCCCTTAATCCATCCTGGGCCCTGGTAACTAAGACCAAAGGTCACCCAATACAATGAATAATAACAGTCAATAAACCAAGGAAGTGGGAAAATTTCATGGAAAACATACCCCCTCCTCGAAACAGACTGTAAGGCACACACAAAAAATAAATGCTCCAAACTCAAGCAGGTGTGATGCTTGGTCATATGTCTAGAGGTATCTTCTTCTTGGGAAGAAGTGGATCATGCTCAAAAAAATGTGCTTGTACTTGCTCTTCAGATCGAATGTGATGAGAACAAATCCAAAAGTATGAGGATGATCCTTAAACCTGTGATTCGAATCAGTTGAGGTAGGATCAAAATCATGAATATGCAGATAGTCTTTTTTCTTCTCCTTCGAACCATCATGGGTGAGATTATGCCAAAAAGAACCATCAAATAATAATTGCTTGAAATCCAAATTAGATTTAAGACTGGAAGAATAGTTTCTTGAGATCTCCTTTGAACCAGCAGGGGTGAGATCAAAACTATCATATGCATGAGAAATTATCCCAAGCAAATGGCAATGGTTTCTTGAGATCTCCTTTGAACCATAAGAGGTGAGATCAAAACCAATGGATGCATGGGAAATTATCTCAAGCGGGTGGCAATGGCCATATTCTTCAATAACCTTCTGAAAGCATGAATTAATGATCATATAGTAGTAAATAAGAGATGATTGATGGAGAGGAGCGAATGCATTACCTCCAATAGCTGATTTTACCTCCGAAATAATCATGTGATCATGATGCAAACTAGCAGACTCTGGTGCAAGAGAGGATTTAGGACCTTCTGCAATATCTAGAGTGTGAGCTGGCACAAAAAGAGAAGAAGGTTGGAGCATGAGTGTAGAATCTGCAAGTTCTTTGTCAACAACTTCAATATGAGATGATACTGGTTCATGATCTGAGAGACCATCAAGGGGAGCGAATGCATCACTTTGTTTGCTTTCGAATGGGTTTGGACCAATCCCTTCATTCTTTCTGCCAAATTTTTCATCTTGGTGAGCCCATAACTCTTTTGGAGTCCATAACTCCATTGGAGTTTCAACACCATCACGGTATTGGAAATGAAATCTCAGGTATTTAGGCAAAGAAAGCATCATTGCTCCCAAGTGCATGTCACCTTTATTCAACCAGTCAATCTTCTCTCAGAGGATTCGAACTCTCTTTCAAAATAACAATCAAAGAGATCATGGCTTTTTAAATATGCTATCATATTCAGTTTCCATTCATCATAGTTGAATGGAGAAAGAAGAGTAATTCCTGATGGATACATAGAAGCTGTAGAAGACCTACAAAAACAATATAGAATAACTGCAACTGCTACTGTTGCAAAATGCAGAAACTGCTACAACTGCTGCACTCGAAATCTTGGTAATAACCTGCAAAAAACTCTCAAAAATGGAGATAAACAATACTCTCAACATGCTCTGATACCATGTGAAAATCCTCACAGCAGATCTAAGAGATGATGTATACCTCACAAGATTAATTATGATTAAGCAGGAAAATAGAAGAAGAGTGATCAATGCAGTATAATGAGCAACATAATAATATGGTACAGTAGAACTCAGATAGAAGCAATAATACTTCACACACACTAGTTAATTAATCACAATATTGACAAATAAATAGTACAATGGTAGAGAGGATTCGAATGCCTAAGGTGGAAATTCGAATTAGCCTCTCAGAGTGATCATAAGATCAATAGAGTGTCATCAGAGCACAACTAGGTGTCCTCATGATCATTGGAGCACAACTGGAAGTCTTCATCATCATCAGTTGAGTCATCAATGCTCAAGTAACTGTCAACCATCAGTGAAACTAAGTCTGGTAGGTGTAACTCAGTGTAACTGAGTGTAACTCACTGTAATTGACTGTAATTGAGTGTAACTGAGCGTAAACTGAAGACAACTGGACTGGTAGGTGAAGAAGGGCGAGTTGCTTCCTAA
The DNA here is from genome assembly GCA_027924585.1 of Larix kaempferi. NCBI lineage: Eukaryota > Viridiplantae > Streptophyta > Pinopsida > Pinales > Pinaceae > Larix > Larix kaempferi. The sequence goes on from BSBM01000903.1 coordinate 2,803,506, forward strand.
AATCAAGGAAGAAGGGTGCATTAAGCAATTGGAGGGCTAAAACTAAATAGTGAGAAGCTCCTGGTGGCTGGCTAACTGAGGGCTAGGTGCTGCACTGATGACTAGGATGCATGCAAACCCTAGAATGCATGCAAACCCTAAAAGTGCATGCATGACTGAAAATGTAAATGATCAAAATACTGGTGGGACTAGGATGGAGTATAGGAATATCCTAACACTTCTCATTATTGGTAGCACTCTTCTTACAATTAACAAGCTGAAAACCGCTTTAAATCTAGCTTTTGATATGAGCGATCTGGGCTTGCTTAAGATATTTTTGGGCTTGGAGATAGCTAAAAATTTTGATGGGATAACATTATCTCAGAAAAATTATGCTAAAGACCTTCTATTAAAGTTTAATATGAAAAAATGTAAGGCTGTTCCATTCCCATTCCTCTATGGAATCAATCTTGAAGAGGGAAATACTACACCGCTTACAGATTGCACTATGTATCGACAGTTGATTGGTTCACTACTCTACTTGACACAGTCAAGGCCTGATATATCTTATGCCATGAGTGCTGTATAAAGGTATATGCAGCAGCCCCATGAGCTTCATTGGAAAGCAGCCAAGCGGATCTTGCAGTATGTGCAAGGTACGAAACATTTTGGCATACATTATGTTGCAGATTCTGAGCTAGATTTCATTGGTTTTACTGATTCAGATTGGGCAGGTGATAGCATAGATTGGAAGTCCACTTCCGGATATGTTTTCATGATTGGACATGTTCCTATTTTCTAGTCAAGCAAAAAGTAGGCACCCATTGCACTTTCTTCAGTAGAGGTAGAGTATCGAGGGGCAGTCAATGCCTGCATTCAGGCAGTTTGGTTGTAGGGTATTCTTTCCGAGTTTGATTTTGGTAGCACTACTTTGACTGTCCTATTTTGTGACAATCAAAGTGCTATTAAGATCTCCACCAATTCAGTTCAGCAGCAGAGGACCAAACACATTGAGATTCATATGCACTACATTCGAGAGTTGGTGCATGATCGCACCATCATTCTGCAATATTGCCCTACCGATGAGCAAATTGCAGACATCTTCACCAAGAGCTTCACCGAGAAGAAGTTCTCTTACCTCCGTTCACTGTTGGGGGTGAGTTCCATCATGGTGGAGACAGATTAGATCCATTTTTATGTTTATCTTGAGGGGGGTCTTTCTTCCCACTGGGTTTTCCCTCTTTCCTCACTTAGCTTATTTTCAGCATTTTTTGGATTATTGTATTGGGGTGACCTTTGGTCTCAGTAACCAGGGCCCTACATTTTATTTTTTACATCATAGTATATCTTGAGGGGGGGTGTTAGGATATCTCATCATTCACTTATGTACTTTGCATGCATCTGCATGCTACCCAGTCATTAGTATGGTACCTCCAGCACCTAGTCGTTAGTCTCCCAGGATCGGGAGCTACTTTCCACTCAGTTGAATCCCTCCTATCCTGTCATGCACCTAGTTCTCACCTTCCACTGAAGAAGGGCACCTTTCTCATCTACAAGTCCAGTTACACTTCAGTTATCACTCCGATTTACCTCCGATTGACCCATAACTGATGTTATCACTCCGATTGACCTCCGATGAGACATGACTGACAGTTCTGAGTGCAGTTAACTCCTCATGCACCCTCCACTAAGCCTCCATCCCTAGATTAGTGCCACTTACCATCAGTTACACTTATTACACTAAGTTAGACTCAGTTAGACTCCGTTTGACACCTGTTTGACAATGACTTGTGCATTGATGACCACCACTGATTGATGATGAGGACTCCTAGTTGGAGCCAAGCAATTCCATTCAGTTAATTCGAATGACCTCTTTGGTTAATTCAAATTACTCACTCATTGTGACTGTATTGTATTGTATTTTCACCCTTATTGGGATTATAGAGCACTAATGCATGTTTTTGCATAGTTTACACCATATTTTCTAAGTTTCATCTATTGTGATTGATTTACTTGTTCATTAGATCTGCTGTGACTAATTTTACATCAGTAGGGTATGGACAAGATTTTGCAAATGATGAAAAAATACCAAGAAGTAAGCATAAATACCAACATCAGGATTGAAGAACGCACGTCGAACAATAGGAAGTACGAAGCAAGGAAGTAGTGAATTGTATGATGTGAGTCTGCAGGTTTGATGCATCGAGTTACGAAGTTCAGGAGGCAAGCCCAAGGAAGCTGTGGAAAAGGTTAGTGAGATATTTGCAATGGTGCACTTCATTTCGAGCGGAAGCACCCTAGGTGCGCTAAGAGCCAGAACGACGACTATGCACAAACAGCTAGCAAAGGAAGCAACGAGAACACTCAGGAGGAACAGAGCCGAGGTCTCACCCGAGATGTCTAAGAGTGCAGTAGTAGTTAGAAGCATCGGATTTTTCCTGACCACCAGAACACTAGGGGCGGAGGCTCGTTGGATCCATTCACGGACTGTCAGATGTGCAAAATAGATGTGCCAGAGCAGCTAGCCTGTTTCACAATTTAGCACCAAGGAAGAACTTGTCCTCGGATCGCAGCAGGCCTGAAGTGCCCGTGCAAGCAAGTTTGAGGTAGATGATCAAGGTTTCAAGAGACTGGAGGATGAATTCGAGGTAAATGATCAAGGTTGCAAGAGACTGGAGGATGAGTTCGATAAGTACATGACAGCGTGCTCCAGATGTCAAGAATGATTTCAGAAGTTTACCACAGCGACATACAAGATGCACCAGTAGTGTCCAGATGAGGTGGCTCGAGGGTGAGCCAGAATTTTTTGTTGGGGGCCTGTTGGCACAATATTAGTCCACAGGAAGTGCGGACCGACAAGCCGCAAAAGGAAGAATCCGTGAAAGAAAGGGTCATTCACTGAAGCGTGAAGTAGTTAATTAGTTAGATAAGCGTCATGTGGACCGTTTTGTAACCATGTAGTTTCGTATAAATAGGAGAATGATTGTAAGCCTAAGGGCATCGCATAGAATGTAATTGAAGATCCGTTGATGGATAGAGCTATCGAATTTGTGAGTTTTGGTTTGTTTTGTATCCGCAATATGATGTATTGACTGTTTCTGCGAAGGTCATTCCGCAAGTTTTAATGAATGCATGAGGATGTTCAATTATGGTTCCATCTTTGTCTTTTTTCCTATTGAATGATGAATGCGAATGCCTGATAAGATGTTTAATGCTCTGTAGTCATTATGTTAATGAATAGTTAGATCATGTTGATGCGAATATCTGTTATGTATTGATTCTGCGAACGATGATATGTTAGTATAGTGTGGAAGATATAATCTCTAGTTTCTGCGAACTGTAAAGTGTGCTTGGTGCATGTCCTCAACTCCACTGTGGAAACTTGGTTCTTGCATCCCCCTTGTACATCTCAGGTGAGACTTCACTCTCTCTACAAGTGTCGCTGGAAATGGTAACACCTTTCTGGGCTGGTGCGTAAGGGAGTTTGGTAGTTGGTTTGTTGATGACAGTGTGCAGTGAATCCTTGTCGACAGTCGTTGTGTCAACAATAATATCATAGTAAATCAAATGATAAATTCTTTAAATTAATACATCTAAACTAATCTATTGGTGCCAAGAACTAAATCTGAGTTGATCACTTATGAATCTATCAGAGTAACAACAATCACACTTAATTCATTTCTAGATATAAGAAACAACACACATTTAGATTAAGTAACAACAATAAATAAGCACACCATTAATTAATTGATAACACACTATAAATCAAACTAATGAACAACAAACCATAATAGCAGCTCCTTGCCAATGAAGGGGGGCCTTCCTCCTCTAATTGAGGCTACAGCACACACGCACACTTACAGACTGAGAGGATCGAAAGAGCATTTTTATTAAAAGAAATGAGTTACAACAGTGTTGCAGACTAATACCCTTTTTACCCCCAAGTCTTAGCTTTCTCTCTAAATTCTACCTAACCCTCGTGGGCTACAGAGTACATATTTTTTTACACTCCCTCGAGTAACAATCACCTAATTTGAACACCTTGAGAATTGAATATTCTCAAGGTTGTTCTTTTAATCTTTACATATTATCATGTTACTTGTCATAGATATTGTTACAACTCTTTGTTTAAAAAATATACAGTATAATACAAATACCCATGTATGTTCGAGAGCTGTTACTCCAACATATCTAACAAAGATTGGTAGTACAACTGGAACTATAAAGGATAGTACTTGAGCTTAAAGAGGGACAAAACAATCCTGAAATATGAGTAGCATCATGAATTCCTGAACCCATGGGAGAGTAACAGCATGTCATCTTTGATCCTCAATCATCCTACTTATGATCTACTCACACAGTATTATTTATTGATTCGATTAGTAAGAAAAATATAAGCACAAGAGAAAATTAAATTCTTAATTCATAACTTAAAACAACATGATATCCAAAGGTTGTACCTTAAGTCAAAACTTGGATTATGGAAGGATTATCGGCAAAAAAGAGTCAAAATTAAGGTCAAAGGAAATAGGAACAGGGTGTATATAATGTCAAAAAGAGGGTATTTCATGGGCCCAACATATCCTCCCAACTTGTCCTGGTGCATGTCCTCATGCATTTGGATTTATGTCTCAGTTATCCCCAGCATGAGATGCATGTAAGGATCTGAGTGAATATGCAACATGTGTCTTCTCCATGGAAAACTTGAACCCACCTAAAATACTCACTTCTAACCCCGACCTATTCTCTACTGCAGTTAGATCATACATATGTCTGTATCTTTCCACATGCATCCATATGATATGGAAGTGAAATCTTACCCCAATCCATCTTGCCCCTTTCTGTTGAATACATTCGATGTATGTTTTCAATCTATCTATTTCCCTGTTAAAATTGGGGAATCCAAAATGTTCCTTCACCCTCACTTCCACAGGGTATAGAGTTCATCTCCTTTTCTTACTTCTCAAAGCATCATTATAAATATCATTGATGCAATGCACACATCGACCCAATATTTCCTTCTTAGCTACAATGCACAGAAATAACCTTCATAGCTGCAAAAGAATTCCTCTAGAATGAGGATTGGGTTTGAATGCATATTCTTGCATCCAAGGGTACTTCTCCTATGATAAATAGATCACATGTAGCCTGATTATTTTCATAAATTTCTTGGGCCATTTTCCACTTAAGTTGATTGAGCATGTAAGACATAAAATCTCTTAGTTGAAGATCTCCAATAAAATGCACATGGTTCCAATTTATTTCTATAGGAAGATAAAATTATTCAAATAAAATTTGCATAAAGAATGATGTATAAGTTCATCCATATGCATAAAGACCCTCCAAAATTCTTCCTCATCTAAAATCTAAGGCATGTTGCCTTCTACCAATGCTGTTAATTGGAGGAGAAGGAATCGTTCTTTTAAAAACAGAGCATATGTAGGGGAAGGTGCTCTACATCCTAGCAGCTTAAATATGGGTGTGTTTATACTATTTTTCTCTTCCTGTAACTTCTTTCTTTCCTTATGAGATGCTTTCATTCTATTTTCATCTTCCCTCCATTCCTTTTCCTTTACTATATATGGATCCAGTTCTTCCCATTTCTTCCTTTTCAAATCTCGTACAATCTTCTTATGTTCCACTAAAGGAAATACGCTCCTATGCAATGACTCGGTGATAGCCTTCCACTCACCACTTTCAGTCTGCAAAATTATAGGGGAAAACAAGTTTGTTTGTGTGGATTCCTCCTTCCCCCCTACTGAATTACTTCTAGAGCAGTGCTTAGTATGAACATATTGTTCTCTCCTATTCCTTCCTCGAGCTCTATAAGTTCCCTTGTATTGTTCTGTTTGTGTAGCTTAACCATCTTTTCTATAATTTGAGCTACACCAGCGAAAGGTTCTCCATTTTGGTCTCCCTAAGATGTTTGTTTATGCTTTTCCATAACATGTACTGCATCAACAAGAATTCCCAATCCAAGGGATTCTCTAGATTTCCTGAGATGCCTCCTTAATGATCAAACCTTTTGTTTTAATTTTTGGTTTTCCCTTTTTAGTCTTTTCACCTTATTAGTCAAGGAGGAAACCTTATCTTTCTTCCCCTCCTCACTAGCTTCGTGCTTTACTTTACACATCCCGGCTAATACAGGTGTCGTTACTACAGGCTCATGAATATTTACAGTTCCTTCCTCAATTGGCTCATGTTTTACGCTGAAAACCTAGTTGGCTCACGTGTTGTTACTACAGGCTTGTGGGTGTTCTCAACTTCTTTCTCAGCCCTGCCAAGTTCTTGTGTAACTAGAATTGCTTCTTCCATCAATGCTAATGGAGAAAAACAATGAAATACTTCCATCTCATCCTCATCCCTTTTCGTGGTTGTCTCAACAACTACCTATGTACCCTCTTTCCAATCTATTGCTGCTACTACTGGACTAGGAGCTTCAGTTGGAAGTAATTATTCACTTTGTTGGGACATGCTAATTTCAACCTAGATACCCATGTATGGTTCTTGTGGATCAGACATAGTGTTTCCCACGACTGTTAGTTCCTCTTTATCCTACAAGACCATCCCAATTTATTCCTCCATACCCACAGCTGGTTCTTGTGTAATAGATATGGATATAATAATAGGTGGTTCAATGTCGACATGCTCTAGTCCCATCGATCTCATCCTTCGCCTTGGAAATAAGGCTGCGACCCTCGTTTTCCTGTGTCATGGTGTTGGGGGTGTTGGTGGTTGTTCCTCCTGAACAGTAAAAGGCTTCTAGTATCCTTCCAAGGAGTGGGTTCAATTATTTCTACGTCTCTCTCCACCTCAAGGTCATCTTCTTGATCAACCTCATTCTCTTCTGGATGTTGAAATTATTCTAACATTTCTTTTGTTCCATTTCCTTCATGGACTCGTTCTTCATTTTGTTGTTCTTCGCGCTCATCATCCTCCTGCTGCCTATTTCCTTCTTCACTTTTCTGTGGTTCCTCTTAATTGTCATCTTCTTTTTCTTCATATTCCCCATCCATCTGAGACTCATCCTCATCCTCCATAGTTTCATACTCATATTCATCCTCCAGAGATTTGTCTTCTTCTTGATCCTCCAGGGATTCATCTTCATCATCCTCTTCTTGCTCATATTCTTCTAGAGGGTTCAATAATCGATCTCAAGATGATTGTATGTCCTCCAGAGCATCAAGTATTAGTAGTTTGACCAGTCCATGATGTGTCAATGCAGCCAAGGGGTGTTTCACACCCCTTGTGGATTTTTCCATTAAATGTAATGACCCAAAAAGAAAATAAGTAATATTATGGATGTACAATGCTACCTCCTTCCATATTCTAGGCAGTGAGTCTCGTAAATAGCCTTTCCCCTGTCGCTGCAACACTTCGTTACCATTGAAAAATTATTTTTCCATCTAGTCCATGGATGTTTTCCTCCTCGCAAACCACCTTTCTCCAATTGGAGGTAGACCCGTAACCATGGCTATTGTCTCCTTAGTGACATAAACTTCAATACCTCGCACCACATATTTTCCCTCCTGCAAATTGTTGGAAACTTCCAACGTAATCTCTTCATCAAACCCTTTCCTTTTTTCAAAGTACACCACCCATCCTTCATCCCGAAAAAACTGATAAACCTCCCTTCTCAGTTATAACTACTCAATACTTTTAGGTTCATGGTGTACTGCAGTACCCCCCATACTGTAATTTTTGGTCTGTTACTGTTTCCGAAGTTGCAGTAGTTGTTACTTCAAAAAAAAATTTGGTTACATGCAGGGACATGAAAAGGTGGTGGTGCTTTAATTCCGAATTGGGTAAGTTTTCGCTTATGGAGGGTTTTGAAATTATTAATTTCCCATGTGAGGTGGTGGTCTTAGGAATGGTGCACCCCCCCAAATTATCCATTTGGACATCCATGTCCAAGCCGTACAAAAGTTCCAACCAATGGTATACCATACTGAATTAAGAAATAAATCAAACAATTAAAATGGCTCGTAACTGAATTACCCACCAATCATTGAATGACGTGGAGCGTGTAGAATAATAATGTTCTTTGATGACACAACAGTGGCGGGACCTTGCTGATGGAAGTAATGTGCATGAATGGGCGCGGATGTATTGACTTGATGGTGATGGGAAGGATGTGTTTGGTGACAACTAATGTTGGTAGGCGGTTTGGTAAGTTAGCATCGCAGATGCTGCGACAAGCCAGAAGATATCATGGAAGGTAGAATGATGGGCGCAAAGGAGAATATTTTATGTATTTTTGAGTCGGTTGGACCGTAGCATGCGGATTTTGGGTCATTTGGATCGTATGCTATGTAATTTTGGGTCAATTGTACCGCAGTATGCGGGTTTTTGGGTCATTTGGATCGTGTCAGTTAGATTTTGGGTCATTTGTTCAAAGCATCGGTTAGGAAGTTGTTAGTAAGTGGACAAGCAATGTAAAGGCGGAATCCTATTTATAGTCATAGAGTCATATGTGTTGGAACACCTAAGAAGAATGTGGAAAAAGCGAGATCCAATCTTGGAATGCATATGTAATTGTTATCTGCGAGACCTGTATTTTGCGGAGATATTGTATCTGGGTTTTGCAAAGTTAATATGATATGACAGAGTTGTTTTACGAAATCTTTGTGTATCTTCTGTTCACTTATGGTAATGCATGTTGCGATTTATGAATGATTCTATGTTTTCTTGCTGCAACTAATGCTTTACTGTTATATTTGCTGCAATGAATATTTCTATTGAATGATGCCGTGAATATAAATATTGTTGAAGTTAAGTGCATAAGATCTACTTCTGAAATGTCACAATAAGTTTAAGGGACTGAGCCTCAACATCCTCCTTCATTCAACGGAAACATGGTTCCATCGACTCTCCCTTGAACATCTCGGGTGAGACCTCATCTGCTCCGCAGGTGTTCCTGGACGGGGTAAAACCTATTTGGGCCGGTGCTCAGGGAGATCGCCATGGTTTGGATTTCGACAGTGAGTGGAACCCCTGTCGATTGGGTTTGAGTCAACAAATGGTTCCGTTGCCGGGACCGTGTATGAAGTGAAAGGAGGATATGTTGTGGCATCCGATGCAACCGGAGATACAAAGCTGGTTCGATTAGAAGTTGCAAGAATTCGTTGAAGAAGAAAGCCGAAACACTCGACTGATGGTAGATCAATGGGTGGGAAGATATATTCACAACGATCCACACGAATGGTTTTTTTATGAATTCCCAGTTATTTTGTACGAATGGTTGGCGAAGTTGGCCTTCCAGAAGAGGAACTTCCAAGGTGGTGAACCAACGACCTGGACCCCGGAGCTGATCCAAGAACTGCAGGAAGTCAACAACAAGGCGTTGCGGGCTGTCATATTTTGGCTTGATAGCATATTGGAAGGTTATATCACTGAATTTGCGGTTGATACCCAAAAGTATTATAGTGAAGCTGAAATATATTTCTTTCGTGGACCCTAGGGAAGGTTTCTACTGTCGCTCCAACTGTCCATTAAGATGCTTATTTGTGAGAAGGGTATATTGAAGATGCATCTGGATCAGTAAATAGCTTGGTGGGAGGAGGCCGTGGGTATCGTGACAACAGGGGGGATGTACATGGAATAATAAGGGGTAGATGGGTGCAGGTCATGACGAGACTATGAGCGAAGCCGAGGAAGAGAGTGGTATTATGAGGGGAGGAGCAAGGTTTCAACAAGAGAAGAGGCAGAGGACAGGAGACGGTCCTACTACGATCGAACCGCAAGGCCACAAAGGAAGACCACACGGGATGAAGCGACCTCATAGACCGGACAAGGACAACCAGGCTACGCCCAGGATAGAGGTAGGACCAAACCCCAGTAGCAACGTACCCACACCTCCGCTTACTATCTGTCAACCAGTGAGAAACGCAACCTCGACACCACCATGTCAACAAAACTTGATCGCTAGTGGTTCAGTAACCGCGAGAAGGAAGCCCAGAATGGCGAGCAAGGATGCAAAGTTGCCACTATTCCATGGAAATGGGACAGATAATCCTGAGCAGTACTGGTTTTTGTGTGAAGCGGTATGGACCGTAAAATAGATCACTGATGATAATGCTAAGAAAGGACAGTTAGCGACAACTCTGTGAGGTCACGCATTAGACTAGTTTATGAAGTTTGTTCTAGTCCCTACAGGAGCTCCAGAGAAGACACTAGATGATATTAGGAACGGATTGATTGCAGAGTTCAAGAAACCCAAGTCCGAAGCATAGTATATTACAGAATTTAAAGAAATTAAGCAGTATCCCAATGAAAGAGTGTGGGACTTTGACCAACGATTCAAGACGCTAATGGAAAGGGTTAGTTTTGATATGAGCATTGTCCAACATAAGGAATGGTTCATTGCAGAACTGCTTCCGCACATTCGACTACCGCTGATGCAACAGAACATTACAACAACCAGTGAAGCTTTGGAGATTGCAATGCGGTTGGAAGCATTGCCAATTGGTGAAAACACAACTGGGATGTTGCAGATTCAAACACAGCTGGCTAACCTGACCATACAGCTACAAGATCTGAAGAAGGGTAAGGAGCAGCGTGAAGAAGTATGGTGTACGCGATGTTGAGGATAAGGGCATACTAAGGATAATTGTTCAGGCTACCTCAATTATATGGTTTCAGGAGCACCGAATCCATTAAATGGCGGAAACATGCCATGGTGTCGCATTTGTCAGGTATATGGACGCCGCCATGAGGAATTCCCATACATGCAGAAGATGGTCACAAAACTAATGAATCTGTATTGTATGTTCTGTAAATCTGTGGGACATGACGACAAAGATTGCTGAGCATATGGGTTGCTACATGAGAGAATGTACGACACATTCTATATGAAGGATGACCAGCGTGCCGTACAACAACCGCAGCTGCAACCACAGGTAGCTGAGCCGCTACCTCAACCGCAGGTACAATTTGTACCACAGCAACAACCATAATAGTTTATGCCGCAATATGCTCTAATGCAAATGGCTCCACAACAGCCACAGTATGTTCAGCAACCGCAATATGCATAGCAAGGGAAAGGCATGCAACCAAATCTGATGCAGCAACAGTACAATCAACTGTAGTACCAACAACAGGGTGGATTCCGGGGAGGATTCCGGGGTGGACGCGGTGGCGGATTTGGTCATGGAGGAGGAGGGGGAGGTCGCGGACCTGTTCAGTGTTATCACTGTGCAGTATGGGGGAACTATTAGCGATATTTCCCACTATTGTAGACATAATGTACATTTTTCTTTGTTACAGATCATACAGTGGAGAATTTCCCATAGTTCATTACGCGATGGCAGGTAAGAAATGTTCCACAGTTGTAGAATCAGAATCAGGCACAGCAACCAGTACAGAATCAGGTGCAGCAATCGGCGCAGAACCAGAATCAACACGTGAACCAAAATGCTAATCAGAATGTGAACCAACCTGGGAATCCACCGCTGAACCAGAATAAGGGTGCGAGTGTTGCAACAATTTCGGTGGAGCCAAGGCCGCAAGATGCGGCTGTCGCAGTGATCACTCGTGGAGGCACTTGGCACAAGAATTCAATCCTGTAACTATAGAACAATTACAAGATCTAGATATTTACATTGACCTTGGATTCTTTTGAAAGCAATACTAAAATCAATCAATGTAACTACTTAGAAGTGACATGATCGGGAGGTTACTTCAATCTTGGCGTCCTTTGAAAAGAGTACAACAATCGATCAATGTAACTATGTAGCAATCACATGACTGGGAGTCTTATAATCGATCTCAAGGAGTTGGATTGATCCTTGTAACCATGGGACATTCGCGAGATCTAAAGATCGAGGCGTGTCTCAAAACCTTATCAAGTAAAACTTCTTAAACATATTACCGCAACTACATGATCTGGAATTTAAAAAGAACTACTCTCAGAATCTTTAACAAAAACATTCAATATGAAACTTAAAATTGATTACTGAATCTTAAAGAGGTAATGCGATCTGAATCTCATTATCGAATGCTGCCATTAAAAGTGAGTCGATCCGACTGTAAGGTTAATACGAAACTCAAGCATGAAATGCTAATTCAAGCTGAAGTCATAAGCATATACAAATCATAAGTTATTGATCGGTGTCTAGAGATTGAATGCTGCCATCAAAAGGGTAGAGTCGATCTGAGCGTAAGATTACTACGAAACCCAAGCATGAAATGCCAATTCAAGCTGAAGTCGTGTACATAGGTATTTTTCTTCCAACAAGAGGTCGAGTTTAAAATTTACAGATCTCGAAATAAGATGCAATGCCAAGGAATGAAATAGGGAACAATCGACCTCTGATATAAAAACTAAAAAGAATAAATTTGTGCTAATTAACCCAGCCAGGTTCTGCACACATTCCCCAGATTGGTATAGTTCGATCTATTTCAAATACTGAAGGCAGAGGAGTATACTTTCCTATATACTATAACACAATTAGTAACCTTAAATAAAAATCAATTATTTGCAAACAAAGAATTACGTTTTCTTTTCTAAGTATTCGGATCTATTATCGCTTTTATTTTACTGCATTCTCGCTTTCCTTAGTGCTACAATACAGAAATTAAATCTCTGTGTGATTCCATATACATCGGAATCTATTAACTAGCGGTATGATCAAGATCCACAGTTTTACAATAGTACCATAAGATGGGCATACAATATTTAATCCACAAATACTTTTCTGATACAAATAAGATATACAAAACACAAGGGTTACCTCTCCAGTGGTCGCTTAGAGAAGTCCTCTCCGGCAGCCACGTTATTTTTGAAGGTGGTGTTGAAATTGATCCTCACTATCCCACTGATGAAGATCTCAACCATTCACAGGTGGACACCTCGATAAACCACCCTACCACTCCGAAAGTACTCTCCTTCCTTCCGGACCCCCGAGCTAATCGGGCCGTAGAGTTCACACATGATAATCAAGAAACCCAGCTTGGGATTCCCCCCCACCAAGATTTCCAGCCAAACCCTTAATAGCAGCAAGTCATGAGGTAATTCAAAATTATGATAGTCATCCAAGGTCTGGGGGCCTTTTCCCCTTACCAATGCCTTCCTTATAAAGGAAAATCTCATGCGACACATGTCGCTTCATGCATAATTATTTATTTTATTTAAATTATAAATAAAAACAACTCACACATCCAAGTGTCAGCTTTTGTAAGAGATGCACCAACATTCCTAAGTTTGCTCATGTTTGTCCCCCCAGATATTTGACTTAACTCCTATATTTGTGTGAAGGTGATGATGACTAGGTGTCCATGCTTAGGATTCTACTTTGCTCCTAAATAATGGTTTATATTATTTTAAATGCTCAAAATAATATCTCATGTGCAAATGCCTAAATTAATCAATATTATTTAAAAGGCAAAAAATATTTTATGTGCACATGCCTAAATACAAATAATATTATTTCAAATGCTAAACCAAACAATTATGTGCAAATGTCCCAAGTACTAAAATGCATTTTTCTAGTATTGTTCTAGGTGCACGATTTATACGTTTTTATGTAACTAAGTTTAACCATCATTTTCATCAGGACCTTGGTGCCGCGTTGTTGGGCCTCCCCATTCTTTTAGCTTCTTTTCCTGACATGGCACCACTCCGTTGGGTCCATTCATCCGTATTTTTCATTCCTCGGCAAGGTACCGCATCGTTGGGTCCTTGCGTCCATTTTTTCTGTTCTCGGCAGGGTACTGTGCCGTTGGGCCCTTCTGCCATCATCCATCCATTTTGACTTGCCAGAACTTCATGTAGGGATTTCAGGAACCGTTACCTTCCATCTTCCATCTACATGCTATTAGGGACTAATGGCATTGAGGAGTGAGTCCATTCTCACTGCGCACCCCCCAACTCGTATGTGACCAGCTCCATCGTGGCCCACTTCGTACGCCCTCATGCTTCCCTCTTGAGCAAGCGAATCAGTGCTTATCTGCCCAGCGTGGTATTCCGTCGAAAGTCGACATCGTCGTCGCTCTCCCTGTGTGTGATTTACCCGTACTCTACGACCCTTCATATTCCTTTGTGTGTCCATTGGTAAACCGTTTTACCTGTCGCTACGCACTTTTCTCACAAACAAGTTATTAGTAGTACTGTTCTCAATAATCATCATTTGATTCATAAATCTGCTACTTCGTCAAGCATTTATAATTCACTCAAACATTACTCATTCACCTAAACAAATATGCATTTCGTCGATAAAATTTCTTCGTTCTCATCACTTAATCACCGTTTAGCTAGTCGTTAAGCATCATTCATAAACATATTTTCCATAATCATAGTTAATCATTAAACACATGTAATCATTCATTTACATCTACTGTTCAGATACACATACTCAAAAATAAAATCAAAGAGTTATGTTATTAATGTTTCAATAAGTCGGGTCACTCAACAGGTTCCCTCAATGTCTGCAGTAGTCTAGGGGCACTACATACACCCCTACTTATATAGAACTTCGTCCCAAAGTTAATTCTTATTGTACTTCTATGGTGAGATTCACCTTCTTCTGACGTCCATGTCTTTTGTTGTCATCTTCTCATCAGTAATTTTTGTGTACTGTAATTCCCATAATATTTTGCTCAATATCTTTCATTAATGACTCTGGTTCCTAACACTTCTCCAAATTTCAAGTATGTTTCACTCTCTCAAACTTTTACCCAAGAAATGGTAAAAGAAGGTTTTTGGTGTCTTTCTTTTTAGCCTTAGGATGATGATCACTGAAAAATCCTTCATGTTTAATTCCTTTGCTTTAAATGCATTCTCCATTCCTTGTCTAAGACCCTCATCCTATAAATATTGTTCCATCGAATTCCAATATAGAGCTTCCTTTTATGGGTTGTGAAAGGTCAATTTGGTAACACCCAACATTTTGCAGATAACATTCTTCTTAAATAGGTATAGATATCAAAATTACATCAAGTAAGAACACAAATAGTTTTCCTTTTGAAACAACTCAAATATTGTCGTAGTTCGTCGAAACTTTATCCGTTATAATTGCATGTTTAAGCCCTTTTATTTTTCTAAAATTACAACCTATATTCGTTTTCACGCCATGACCATGACATTTGCCTACCCATGTCATCCAATCTTGTAACCTTATTAAGCATTTTTTTTTCTTCAGAAAATATCAATTCATCCTAAATCAATCTTCTCTTACTTGCGTACTTACTAGAGGGTCTCGACCCATGATAGGGCCTCTTATTATAGGTATTGTGACAATAGCTTCATTAGTGCAAGAACCCTTCTCATATAACTGTAAAATAAAGTGCATAATTCCGTCACAGGTCCTCCCACTTGGAGAGACCTCTACCAAGTGTTAACCGTGTCCCACAAGTTCCCCAAAAATTCTTCCCCATGAATGCTATTGTTGGATGCTCCCTAAATGATTCGGTACTTGCAGGGCTTCTTCAAGTCTTTCTTTTGAAATATGGTGACCTAAGGTAATGAACCTTCTTTTCTTGCTTCTGATCAAATGAATACTCTAATAAATTTATGTATGCATGGTTCCTTTCTAAGTACTGTAGTACTACTCTCATGTGTTCCTCCTATTCTTCTAGCGTCATGGACCAGTATCATGTAATCCATAATTACTCATACACTCATCTAGGTACTAAATCAATTCCCATATTATCAAATTTATAAATGCACAAGGTTCAATAAGTTTTATGTCTAACAATTTCATAAGTTGAATCTGCGACTCCTTAAATTAGGTGGCGCCATCTAGTAAGGGATTCTAGTTGTAGGTCATGTCTTAGTTTTGAGTACTAGCTCGCGTTGTGGCGATAGACCAGTTAATGCTCTTGGTATTTGCTGGAATCTTCTTGTTAATGAACCAACTTCTCCTTCTTTCCCCCTTGTCCACGGTGATCCATAACCCTAATTTTCATGCCGGACAATTCTTTTTTTTTGTATCTAAAATGATTTGTAATTTTTGGGGCATTTAACTCTTGTTCAACCTAGTCCACTATTTTGTGGAACAATACATACCGGTTTTTCTGGTCTGATCAAGGTTCGACTGGCTCTGATACCAACCGCTCATTCGGTTGGCAGGGAAAAAGAAGGTGTCATTTTATATTGAGTATGAGCGTGATACATTCTTTCAGGCACGTCGTGCGATGGACCAGGATCGTGGTAAAGCTATTATCTGCGACATGCCCCCTGTTTTTTATGCTACTTCAGAGGCAGGTCCATCGCTCCCATTTGGAACTTTGCAGAAATTTTTTGAGAGTTGCTTATTATTGGAAAGGGATCCTGCTGCTCTAACTGAGATTGAGGGGTTGTTGCAACGACCGACCAGGGGACGGCAAGAATCTGTGGTAAACTCCTTATAGCAACGGAAGACCGGTAAGGAGATGCACATGGACATACAAATTGGGGACTATGATGTTGATTCAGTTATTCTGGATCTTGGTTCGGATGTCAACATGTTAACCAAGTAGGCATGGAAGAAAATGGGGAGGCCCCCATTGAGCTGGTCTCCTGTATAGCTCAGGTTAGCTAATCACGCTAAGGTGACACCGATTGGGAGAGTTCCATGTCTGGTTGTGGACATTGAGGGCATGAAGACCTATGCTGACTTTGATGTCATCGAAGTAGTTGAAGGAGGGATCTCTTATCCCATGTTACTAGGGATTGGATGGGCTAACGATAGTGGAGCAGTAATCAACTTCAAGGGGCAGATGATGACTTTCAAAAACCGCGATCTCAGAGTCATAGCCCTGTTGGATCCGGCTGAAAGACGCATATACATTGAGCCAATGAAGGATGAAGATCCCAGTGGATGGGACCATGCATTCAACATTTCCGAAGATTATATTCATCCGACTACCAACGGTGAGCTGGGATGGCGCAGTGACAGCTCTACATCTTCCGACTCTGATGACGCGTTAGAACATTGGTAGAACTACTTGCATGAGGTTTCGCTCCGCAAGTGCGGATTAGTCACGCAATCATTATGCCGCGTTGCGACTGAAACGGTTACACTACCAATATACGAAGGGCTACCTGGTTTGTTTGACTTTTTGGTGGAGTTCGAAGAAAGAGTTTCTGAACCACAGCGACTGCTGGCATTGGAGGAAGCACTGAAGGCTGCTCCAGCACGCTAGTGGGTGACACATAAGAAATCAATCGATGGATGACCACAATGCAGGATATTGATGACAGTTCGCTTCGGCAATATCGAGGTTTACCATACCGGGAAATATGATGGTCGGCATAACCATGGAATTCATTTGATGGAGTGTCAGACATTATGGGCATCGCAACCAAGAGATGAGTGGGTCCATGCATTTATCCATACGTTGGATGAAATGCCGCGATCATGGTATACTGCAGTAGAATTGTGGGGAGAAATCACTACTTGGTTGGAATTGATAGTTTGCTTTACTCATACATTCAGTTTTTCCGATCCCAACCCGGATGTCCATAATGCTCTACAGATCATTCACGATGTGATTTTGAAGGTTGTTCCATTAGCATATCCTGCAGATATGCATACGCATTACCAGATGCAATCCATGGTGGAATGTTACAATATCACTGGTGGGCCTGAAGATGGTGACGATCCATGGAATGTCAATATTCCGGAGTCTGAAGGAAGTCGCGACGTGGTACCACCTGATGTGCCAAGTGATTTGATTAGCCAGCCTTTGAAGCTTCGCAAGATCAATATTGGGACAGAGACCACTCCCAAGTTTGCGAATGTTGGGGATTATTGGGATGATGAGATGATGGGAAAGGTCACTGACCTGCTGCATGAATTCCAAGACCTCTTTCCTACGAAGTTTTCTGAGATGAAAGGTATTTTGGGCGATTTAGGGGAGATGAAGATCCCCTTGAAGCCAAACGCTAAACCGATCAGGAAGCGACCCTACAGGCTGAATCCATGTCATAAGGAGAGGGTCAAGGTAGAACTTGATCGCATGTTGGCTGCTGGTATCATTGAACCAGTTGAAGAGTCAGAATGGATTAGTCCTATGGTGGTGCAGGACAAAAAGACTAGCGAGGTGCACATTTGTGTCGATTTGAGGAAGTTGAATGATGCCTGCTTGCATGATCCCTTTCCGACCCCATTTACTAATGAAGTACTCAAAGGTGTGGGCGGCCAGGAGATGTATTCTTTCACGGATGGGTTCTCAGGATATCATCAGATCCACATTGAAAAGGAAGACCGCCACAAGACGACTTTTGTGATAGAATGGGGTTGTTTTCAATATACCGTGATGTCGTTTGGGTTGAAGAATGCACCTGCGATATTCTCACGGGTTGTTGTTGCCGTGTTTCGAGATTTCATTCAGAAGTTTTTGCAGGTATACATGGATGATTGGACAGTCTATGGTTTGATCTATGATCATCTGGCCAATCTGTGGTTGATGTTGGAGCGTTGCCAACAGCATCAGATATCGCTGAATTTGAAGAAGTGCATCTTTTGTGTAATGTTTGGGATATTGCTGGGTCACATTGTGTGCAAACAAGGATTGTTAGTCGATCCAACAAAGATTGCGCTCATTTTGAGCTTGACACAACCGACTAACGTTAAGCAGTTGAAGGCCACGTTGGGCCATACCGGGTATTACGCAAGTTCATCAGGGGTTATGTGGCGATCACCACCCTTATGGAGAAGTTATTAAAGAAAGACGCGGTATTTCAATAGATCCCTGAATGTCAGGATAGTTTTGAGCAGCTGAAGGCTAAGATGGCTTCGGCGCCAATACTAGTATTTCCGGAATGGAGTAAGGAATTTCATGTTTATGTCGATGCCTCATCGATTGCCCCGGGAGTGGTGCTTGCCTAGCCAAGAGAGGGGGATCTAGATCACCCCATTGCTTTCGCAAGTTGGAAGTTGTCATCAGCCGAAAGAAACTATACTACTATGGAGAGGGAAGGCCTGGTGATGGTCTATGTGCTGCAGAAGTTTCGACATTACTTATTAGGAGGAAACTTTAAGATGTTCACCGACCATTCTGCATTGAAATACCTGGTCAATAAGCCTGTGTTGGGGGGGAAGATATGTCGATGGCTACTTCTTTTTCAGGAGTTTGATTTTGAAGTGATTGTGAAGCCAAGGTGGTTGAATGTTGGGCCTGATCATCTATCACGGATTGAAATAGGAGAGGAGCCAACTAACATTGAAGATGGGTTTCCTGATGCGCAACTTTTTAAGGTTGAAGTAGCTGATGGCTATTTTGAAGAAATCATTTAGTTTCTGGAAACATGTACCACACTAGAGGAGTTCACCACGAGTCAAAAGAAGCAGTTGGTGGTCAAGGCTGCAGACGTCCAGCTAATTGCAGGCGAGTTATACAAATTAGGCTCAAATGAGATACTGTGGCAGTGTGTTCTGCCTCATGAGCAAGGGAAGATCTTGGCAGAAGCACATGCAGGAGTGGCTGGAGGGAACTATGGAAGTCATGCAACTGCCAGGAAGGTGCTTCACGCGGGGCTCTGGTGGCCCACACTGCATAATGATGCGACTGACTATGCGCGGTCCTGCGATGGTTGTCAAAGAACCAGGAAGCCATCTAGGAGGGATGATATGCCGCTAGTACCGCAATTGACATTGCAGCCATTTGAAAAATGGGAAATGGATTTCGTAGGACCAATCAACCCACTAGGGAAGCGCACTAGTGCAACATCACGACGACAGATTATTTGACAAGATGGGAGGAAGCTGCACCAGTCACGCGGTTTTTGTTTGACAACATTGTCACTTGATTCGGTTGCCCCAAGATATTGTTGAGCGATCAAGGCAGCCACTTTCTCAATCGCACCATGAGCACATTAACGGAGGAACTGCAGATACAACACAAGAAGAGCACGTTGTATCATCCGCAGGAAAATGGCACGGTGGAAGCTTTCAACAAGATATTTGAACATGTGCTAACAAAGGTGTGCAATGCAAACCGCGATGACTGGGATCTGAAAATCCCAGCAGTCTTGTGGGTGTATCGCACCACGTGTAAAAGGTTGACGGGACAAACACCATTCAAGTTGGTATATGGACAAGAAGCGATTGTGCCAATGGAGTACATCGTTCCGAGTCTACGCATAGCGGCAGCAACGGGTATGGATGTTGTAGCAGCATTAGAAGAATGTCTAGCGCAGTTAGTACAACTGGAGTAAGATCGCTTTATTGCAGGATTCCACCAAGGTGTGGAGAAGGATCGCCAGAAGGATTGGCACAATCGCCACATAAAAAACAAATAGTTTCAGCAGGGTGACTTGGTGCTGTTGTATGACAGCAAGTTTATGAAACACCCAGGAAAATTGCAGATGCATTGTCTTGGTCCATATTGCATCAGTAGAATCACTTCAGGAGGCGGAGTACAGTTGCAGCAGTTGGACGAAGCGATGCTCCCAAAGTTGATTAATGGCAACAGGTTGAATCCCTATCGGTCGGGCTTGGAGCAGCGCAATGCCTGAGTCACATCGGGAAAAAAATAAAATAAAAAATTTGCAAGTTGTTCAGTGGCAGGATGATGCACCAACAGGAACAAAATGCGCAAGCAGGGAGGCTTGTGCCACAAGTTAGGAGTATTTCGTGACAGTGGCAAGGTCACAACTGGGTCAAATCAGGAATCATTATGAATCATTAGCAAACATAACTTTTTCTTTTAGCAGGTATGATTGTTAGTCGGCTCGGATTGCCGCCAGAAGCATGCACATTTGGCACGAAGCGTACACCGTGGCAGCATGGCCGATGGCACCTGGGGTGATGGTTTGCACACTTTGGCATGAATGGCAGTCGACGACAGTATGGTTAGCATGCTGCACATCAGAAGTCTGGTTAATCCTCACAAAGAATAGAGAAATGATATGATTAGCATCTTACATGAATGGGTTGTGCAAATAATTGTCGAGGCAGACGTCCGGACGAAGGTGATGCATAAATATAGGAACTAGAGGATAGTAGAGCAAAGAGGTATTTCCAGTCGAGAGGTAGTTATGCTGCGAGAGGGTCAGGCATCTAGCTAAGTTAGGAATTCCAAGGAGGCTGTGGAAATGATCCACTTCATTTTGTGTGGTAACACACCAGGCACATTGAGGGCCCGAACAATGAGTGTGCATGAGCGCCTGGAACAAGCCACGCCGTAGACACTCGAGTGTTACAAGCATGAAGTCCCTTTTGAGATGTCTAGGCATGTAGTGATAATTCGAAGCTTCGTGGTCCCTGTGCACCACAAACAGGATGGGGGTGACATCCCCCTGGTCCCGGTAGTATGTGATTACTGGTGCGAAACAAATGTGTCGGAGCCATTGGCCTGTTTCGCATCTCGGCGCTGTTCGTAAACTTCTTCTCAGTCTACACCCGATTCCTTGAGACTGGAGGATGAGTTTGAGAGGTACATGACAGTAGGTCGGGGGATGACCACTTTTGGGTAAAAAGTACATGACAGTGAGTCGACGATTAGTGTAGCAGAAGGAGGAGGACAACACCACGTGATCCATACAACAAGAATAGTTGCATAAACTTAGTCAGCCATAGCAAAGTCCGAGTACACCATGTCTTGCTGACGTGGCTCGAGGGCGAGTCACAAGATTGTGTTGGGGGCCTGTTGGCAGGCGGTTTGGTAAGTTAACATCGCGGATGCTGTGACAAGTTAGAAGATATCGCGGAAGGTGGAAAGCTGGGTGCAAAGGAGAATATTTTATGTATTTTTTAGTCGGTTGGATAGCAACATGCGGGTTTTGGGTCATTTGGACCATATGTTATGTAATTTTGGGTCAATTGTACCACAGTATGCGGGTTTTTGGGTCATTTGGACCATGTCAGTTAGATTTTGGGTCATTTTCTCAAAGCGTCGGTTAGGAAGTTGTTAGTAAGTGGACAAGCAATGTAAAGGCGGAAGCCTATTTATAGTCATAGAGTCATATGTGTTGGAACACCTAAGAAGAATGTGGAAAAAACGAGATCCGATCTTGGAATGCGTCTGTAATTGTTGTCTACGAGATCTGTGTTTTGCGGAGATATTGTATCTGGGTTTTGCAAAGTTAATATGATATAATAGAGCTATTTTGCGAAATCCCTATGTATCTTTTGTTCACTTATGGTAATGCATGTTGTGATTTATGAATGATGCCATGTTTTGTTGCTGCAACTAATGCTTTATTGCTATATTTGTTGCGATGAATATTTCGATTGAATGATGCCGTGAATATAAATTTTGTCAAAGTTAAGTGCATAAGATCTACTTCTGAAATGTCGCAATAAGTTTAAGTGATTGAGCTGCAACATCCTCCTTCATTCGACAGAAACATGGTTCCGTCGACTCTCCCTTGAACATCTTGGGTGAGACCTCATCTACTCCGCAGGTGTTACTGGACGGGGTAAAACCTATCTGGGCCAGTGCTCAGTGAGATCGTCATGGTTTGGATGTCGACAATGAGTGGAACCTCTGTCGACTGGGTTTGAGTCAACAACTAAGGAGAAGTTATTATGTTGTTACTGCTAAAATGAGCGGTGACACTAACTTTAGAGAAGAAGTCCCGTATTGTTGGCAGAAGGATTTGATAATAAACATGGCGCAACAACTTTGGAGTTTTGCATAGGATTTGAAGAATGTTGTTACTTCGATTTTGCATACGAATTTAAAAAGATGCCGCTAGTCAAATTTTTCACGTGCTGAAAGGTGTTGTATACCCAAATGATTGAATCATGTAGTTGTGTTGTTACTCATTAACTAATATGGAGTAACAACAAGATAAGAGTAACAACAAAACAAGAGTAACAACAAATTAAAAACAACATAATTTCAGGGAATATGGCACCAAAACTGCTATTTAACAAGAACATAGTTTTATTTTTGGAATAAAAAAATTTCTTAGGAACTTGAAAGAGAGATTTTATTATTATTATTATTTCACAAATGCTAACCACTAGAAACCTAGTTTTCAGTTGGCATTTGTCTAGTTGCATTCCTGATGGAATTTTCACAACTTGAATTATTTGATTTTTCTCAATTAACAGTTGCTAGAAAACTAGATTTCAACTACTACTTGTCTAGTTGTGCTCCAAATGAAGTTTTCACGACTAGTTTTTTTTTATGTGGATGAAGATGGATGTTCTTCATTTAGAAATACCTACAAATGAGGATTAGAAGCAATCCATTGAACAAAAGATTCCATTGAAGCTGGTTTATGATATAACCACAATCGATGTCCATTAGCAAGCATAGGGATTTCGTCTTCAGCGATAGTAACAAGTCGAATAGGTCCATTACTGAAAATTGTATCAACCTCATAAGGACCTAGCCACCTTGTCCATATTTTACCCTTGAAGTCCTTGAATCTAGAATCATATAGAAGGGCCTAGTCTCCAGGATGAAATACCTTTTTCTTGATGAGCTTATCATGCCATTTAGCACGTTGTTGTTGGACAATATCTGTGTGTTGCAGTGATGTTACTCGTAACTCATATAACTCATTAAGTTGATTCAACCTATGATTTTGGGCTTCTGCCAAGTCTAATCCAACTTCCACAACAATTATTAATGTCTTAATTTCAAATTCAATCGGGAAAATTGGGCACTTACCATATACCAATTCAAATGGAGAGAATACTATAGTGTTTTTCCAAGTAGTTCTATATGCCCACAAATATTCTAGTAAGCTTTCAGTCCTATTGGCTCTTCTAGTGTTCTTTAAGTTTCCAAGATAGACCCAAGTTCTGCGCGGTTCAGGGAACCAACAAAACCCCTTTTCACCAGCCCTTTCGGCAAGAGTGTGCGAGCAGGATGAGGTCTCACCCGAGGCAAAGTTATGGGGAGGTTGCAGAATCAGGTTTCCACAACCGGGTGATGCGCGCTTCGACAAAATAGCAGCATGCTACGAGACTCGCGTTGCGAACTGGGGGGACTGTGCGGTTGATACTTATGCTATCGCGCATCCAAAGAATGCGCGACACAGAATGGACGCTTAACAACAGGACATCGCAACAGAGGATTGTGCTTACTCTTCAACAATCACACTACTTCAATGGGATTCACTTAGTGTAAACTTATACATTCACACGCCCCTAAAACTGTAAACCTTGCAAGCTTAGACAATATGATGAACTGCAATGACTGCGCACTTCTGGTGCTGCGCTTTAGGGAATCACACTATATAGACTTCGCTGACTGAGTGTTTACCCAATACTCATGCATTCATATCATTCAAAAGGACTTGTATCTTTAACATTCATTCATATATGTTCATCACTTAACATATTATTCCCATCATTCATTCTTACTGAGAATACATATAAAAGTAGAGATACATTCATTCATAAGCAAGAACTGAACCATTCAAAAGAAGCAAATATACAATCAATCACACAATACAAGGATTTTACGTGTTTCACCCCCAAAATGGGAGCTACGTCCACAAGAACTGTTGTTATATTATCGATGGAAAGAGATCAACAGTTCCAGTCTGCGCACACAGCTGCAGACTCTCTTCTCTCTTCAATGGGTCTCTGCTCACACATCTACAGGGCCTCTTACAACAAGTCTCTCAACATAGATCAATATTCTACATCAACTATTATCAGACATTAACCCTTTCCCTTACAAAATTTTCCCTTATATAGATTGTGCCCTTAGGTCACGTCTGTTATAATCATGGTGGGACAAAACCCTAAGGTTACCCGAAACTGGTGCAGTTACCCCACTAACCGAAAGTGTTAGGATATGATAGTGAATTCATCGTCGTGGTCATCTTTCTGCACGTGGTCACGTTGCTTTCATACACCCTATCGAGCACATGCTGATGGGTCGCTTTCATCTCATTGTTCCTTCTCTAACAAATTCGTGCGGCAGGTTCACGTAGTGCTGCCTTTGCTCATGTGACCGGTCACTTTCCTTCTTCGTCACTCCTTACCCTCCTGTTGGGAATCTTGGAGTATCTTAAACAAAATAGATCACCGACCGATCTCACCGGAATTACACCATTTTCCTTCCAAAACTCTGCCTTGCTGGATCTTCGCGGAGATGGCACTTTGCAGCGCTATATCTCCGTAGTGCAGTAACTTCGCGGTGTTGTCTCTCTTACTTTGCCTATGCTTCGCTACGCTGTAACTTCGCAGCTCCCAAAACTGACTTATCCAAAATTGTCATAACTTGGGCCAAGCCCAACAAACCCCTAACACTTACATGTGGCTCATTCCCGAGCCACTCTCCGTAGGTCCAGTGGGATTTTATTCTCCTTGCTGAGCTATCTTTGCAGCAAACTCTTCGTAAGTTTCACTTAGCTTCGCAACTGTGTCTTTGGCTTCTTGCTCCACTGCCTTGATGGTTTCCAAAAATTCTAGTGACAAGTCTTCTACAACTTGTTCTTGTACCGTTGTCTCTGATGTGTGAAGTTCCTGCAATTTCTCTTCAATATTTTACGAGATTGCAAGAGCTTCTTCTTGGAGGAGCTGTGTCTTTTCCGAAGTTTCAGCCTCCCTTTCTTTCAACACTTCAAGTTCCTTCTTTATTCCTTTGACTTCCGAAAATCGTCGGAGCCTCTCTATTGCTGGCAAGGTCTTCATCTGCGCATTTAGAGAATCTAGCTCTGCTTGTGTTTGTTGTACGCTGGTTTGGACCTGCAGCAGGTTAGTGTCCTTTTGCAGCGTGGTCCAGAATTTCGTTGATTCCTCTAGTAAATTTTGGCACTTAGTTATTTCACTGGATATACTTTCTGCGGAGGAATTTACTTTTGCTGCTCTAACCTCTGTCTAGTCCGGTGGTGTCTTAGGGAGATTCTGTACTTCCAAAGTGGCAAGCTTCTCTTTGTAGTCAATCTCCACGTCGACCATTTTTTCCTTAAGATTGCTTACTACCGAGCCAATCTTAATGATGGTATCCGCGAGCTCTGGTTGCTTGTCACATTCTGGTATCTCTACGCAGACTGAAGCAACAGTCTTCTCTATTCGTCAGTGCTTCTCATGAGCACTTTCAAGCTCCTTAGCCTTCTGCTCATGTTCTTCTTGCAACTGCCTATAATTCTCCTCTAGGTTCTGGTGTTGGCTCACAATCACGGTATCCCTGTCATGGATTTCCTCCACAACATGCAAGTGCAGATTATGTAGGCCTTCTAGTGGTAGCTTGGCGATATCAATATCCACATGCGGTAATGTCTTCGCGCCTTGACTTAGTTCGTCACTTGGCATAATTAGACTGAGTGGGTCTATGTGGACGATGCGCGGTGCCATAGTTAAAGCCAAGGGCTTTGTCTTCTTCTGAGGTGTGGCACTGAATCTTCCTTCCGAGTTAGAATCATGAACCAAGTATTTCTGCACTTGTTCCATCTTCATTGCTATGCCTTGCAGGGTTGTGAGATTCTTCTTGAGACTCACTTGAATTTCCTCATTTTTGTTGTCTTTTAGGGCAAGCGCGTCTTCTAGAAATGCGTTGACCCTTCCCGCAATGATCTCATAAGCATCATCATGTAACTATGCTTCGGATGACGACTTTGTTGCTTTTTGCTTCTTCTTCTACCCTTTGTCTGGTACTGAGATTTCTGGCTCCTTTCTCTTTTCTCCTGGTGTACTCTGAACTTCGCCGGCTCCTTTGTCTTTCTCTTCACCGGTTTCTTCGACGACTTTTGTCGGTGTTTGAACACTTTCGTCTGAATTAGATTTGATGATCAATGGTCCTTCGAACTTCCATTCATCTATCCATTCCTTCATGATTAGATCAATATCCACTTCGTCGAGGTGATAGTTCCCTGGGAGCCATTCTGGGTTCTTTTTCTGTGCCTTTGTTGAAATATAAATGAAATGCATTGTCAGCTCGGAAATTTAAAGTGCAGATATACTTGAATGTTACCTCTTTGGAGATGCGCGGTGTGCGAATGATGACATCGCACAGTTGCTCAAAATATGTGAGGAATACTTCATTGGATACACGCTGTTGGTCCGTCTTCTGAGTTTCCCAGAGATTTGCATATCTAGGTCCTCAGCAATCCTGGATGAGAGCCGAAATACCAACGTAGTGCTTTGGTTCTTTCTAGCCTACAAAGGTGATCAAAACCATCAGCCAATTGTGATGAAAGGTTGTGCCATTGTTATGAGTGTCGCAGACATCATCCAAGAACTCGTTGAGCAAATACTGACACCAGTTAAACCTTACTCCCTGCGCAGTCTCCAAGTAGTTGTACTACAAACCGTGTGGCGTCATCTTTTAGGTCTTCTGTAATGAAACCTCTTTTTCCTTTAGGAATGTTAAATTCCTCCTTCATCTGCGCAGGGGCCTCCTTATCTCTTGTTTTGCCTGCAAATCTTATTTTAGGGTTGTCACCTCGCTTACTTAGCCCAGTGATCCTATGGATCAAGTCTATGGTGAGATCCACATTTCTATCCAGCCATAGGTATCCTTGGTGTATGCGCGATATCAGTGTGCACACAACTGCGTTGATTTCAGGACTCCCGACGAAATGTGAGATGCAGATCTCTTCATCTCAAGTGTGCACCTAATTTCCTAAATCAGTGGGAGTTAGGTGTAGTAGAGTCCTTATATTTTGGTTTTCTTATAGTTTACTTAATATCTTTTCTTTGTAAAATAGTTGTTTTTCATTTCTTTACTTTAAATATTTAGAAATAATATTTATAAAAGAGAAAGTATCTTTTAATTAATAACATCTAATCTATTTTAATTTTCTTCCTTATAAAATAAGGGAGGAGAAGGAGAAAAACATCTCTTGCTCCCTAGTGCTGGATGGGCACCGGAATCGAGAATTGACCTTGTGAATTCTCGTGAGTTGGGTTTAACTTTCCAGGGATTGGGGAATCCCACCAGAAAGCTTGCGTTGTGTGTTCTTACGACCCTATTTGCTCGGGGGTTCGGGGTGAAGGAGAGTAACCCCGATATGGTAGGGTGGTCAACCGAGGGGTTGTCAGTATCTTGTCAACGTTGGATTGCTCCGGACAACGGATTCAGCCACTACTACAACGATCTACCCGCCCCAAATTTGGCAAACTAATCAGGTTCAAATGTTTTCAAGATTGTTTTTCTTTTCTTTAGTATTGAAGGAGAAATTTCAATTCTATTTCAAAATAAATTATAATAGCTGATCTGGTTTTATTATTTTACTTCTTAATCATCTTAAATAGAGTTTCCTGTGAAATTAAGCAAGGAAATCGAATTCAAGGTTTTGGATGGATATGCTGCTACTATTGTAACTTTGTTCTATCATAGAAAGTAGATTCTTTTAAATGATGTTCAAAATCTAAAGTTTGTCATTATTGAGGTCGATCTGTGCAATCATAAGATCTGTGAATACTCTGTATAAACCTTCCATTGAACTCAATTTCAAAATTCTATTGAAACTCGATTTCAGGTTTATCTTTATTAATTAATTAAACTCTAAAATCCTACCACCATTGCGGTCGATCTGTGCAATGATGCGATTCGTGAAAGCGCTGTATAAAACTACCATTGAACTCGATTTCAGAATCCTATTTGAAACCCGATTCAGGTTTATCTTTAATATTTAACTCTCAAGGTATGCCATTATTAATGCGACCTATGCGGTGACGCGATCAAATTTTGTTATCATTTCTTTTTCATCTCAGCGAAATCGACAGGCAGTTGAACTCGATCTGCAATTGAATCATAGAGAGAACAGGAATAGAACCCTGGTCTCTGGCGTAGGGACCATCTAAACCAACCGTTGGGTCTAGAGCCTCAGCCCCTTTTTCACTATTTTATAATCAAACTATTATTAACTAACTTCATTATTTTATAATCCGAATAAATGGCAGAAGTGTGGAAACACCGTGGCAAACGAATTCTTTTTATTTGTTGCATTATTTTATACCTTTAAAAATAATTGGTGCATAATAGTTCCATGTGGAAATCTACGTTGAAAGGAGATACGATTATTTATTGTGAATATTTCTTTAATTTAGTTATTCTTATTTGAGAAGATTTATAAATGGAAGGTTATAACTTAAATTGTTTATTGGGAATATTTCATAATGGATTATTCATAAGTATATGAAAGTGAACGTGTAGTAATATAGATTATTTTAATGTGAATAATTTACAATTTAATTAATCATAGCTAGGTGTAAGGAAAGGAGTATGTAAGTAATCTAAATTAATTTATTGTGACTAATTTATAATTATAATTTTGATTATCCATATATATTGAGAGAGAGAGTAGTAAATATGTTAAAATTATTTGATTATTTCTTTTATTTAAAAAGATACATGTAAATATGGACATGAAAGGTCATAGTTTAGTTTTTTTTTTATTAGATTATTTTTATTATTATTATTAAAATTTTATAATTTTGATTATATTGGAAAAGATATATGAATATAGGAAAATGACAAATTTTAACTTAGACCATTATATGGTGGCTGGAATCTTTTTATTGGGAGATCCTTGAATTATGAATTACTTCATTATGAAGAAATTACAGATTTGAATTTATAATTATGTATCATGTATGTGTTGCAATTGAAAGGAAATGATAATTATATTATTATATAAGTGTTATAATTTGATTAAATTACAATCAGGTTATTAGGAATATATTGCACATTAATTTGAGTTACAATATATTACCATGAGTATGAAGCATATGCCGTAAGGCATTGCATACTTTTCATGTTTAAAAGAAATGCATTACTTTATTACAAACTAAGAATGCATGTAAGGATAGGGATTTTGATGGTATAGCATTACATATAAAATGCATTGTATACTTTTTATGTTTAAAAGAAATGCATTACTTTATTACAAATTAAAATTTGAGTTACAATATATTACCATGAGTATGAAGCATATGCCGTAAGGCATTGCATACTTTTCATGTTTAAAAGAAATGCATTATTTTATTACAAACTAAGAATACATGTAAGGATAGGGATTTTGATGGTATAGCATTACATATAAAATGCATTGCATACTTTTCATGTTTAAAAGAAATGCATTACTTTATTACAAATTAAAAATGCATATAAGGATAAGGATTTTGATAGGTACGGGATTAGAGTTCACATTACTTTTTAAAATGTTCTTATGGATGTGATCACAAGTATAATTTATGCTAGAATTACAGTTACACTTTACATGTTTAAAGGTTGGAAGGTAAGTAAGATTATATATTATTAAATATACATACATGGTTAAGAATTACCATGCATTTAAGAAATCTTGACTAGAATTTCAAAGGTACTTATTTTAAAACTCCAATTGTACCTTATATTTCTTATGATTAAACTATTTGTGCTTTCTAGTATTACTTGATCATTCTAGGGTCCAATCATAAGAGCTTGTAAGTTAAAAGAGAAATGATGGTATGTGCATTAAGTGAATTCTTGAGGTTATGGCTTAGGGTAAATAAATCGTGAGTCATGGTTGATTGTTGAAATTATTATTCTATAATAAGATTGGATACGAATGGTGATAATTGTCTCCTAAGCTAAGTTTATGACTTACACTTGCTATGAAGATTATTAGTACAAAAAAAAAAAAAATTGCTCAGGATGAGAGACCCTATATTCCTTTCTTATGCTTATTGAATTATGTATGCTTGGCTTCAATAGGAAAAAGGGGACCGTGTCCTTCATAAATATGTTATGGAAATAAGCATTGTTGTATTATGACCAAGGATGAATATGTTAAGTCTTATTAGAATTTCTTAAGGATATGTATTACTCATTTGGAATGGAACAAGAATTGAGAATGCATTTGTGAATTGAGAATACTTTATCCTAAATGAAACTATATTATTGTTATTGGAAATGGAGTAGAATTATACCCTCGGGGTGGGTCACATATCTTGTTTACTTCATGAAGAATAGAATGTATGTGTCTTTGAGAATTTGGAAATTGGAAAATTTATATGTTTTAATAAATTTATATGTTGTTCTCTTGAATTAGTACAAGTCAAACGAGGTACCTCCAAGTAAGTTATAGGGAGTGGAGTCATAAAAGATATTACACATATAATAATATGCACTCGTAATAGAATGAAAGGATAGTTGGAATAATATCAAAAAAAAAAAACTACGACGTCGGCCGAGTCCCTACATTTGGTATAGGTTCAGAAGTCCTGATTCCACAACCTTGGAGAGCCAGCTCTGCGCTACCAGCAGGGGATTGTTCTTCACATCCATATTTCGGCACATATATCTGTCGGGTTGGAATTGAGGGTACTTAGGCTCATCTGGATCCTTTTGCTGTTGTAGTAGGTTGAAATCTTCAAACTTAGAATCTATGATCTTCCCTAGCAGATTTTATTGTTGCTTTATGTGTTTGGATATAGGTAGAAGCGGTATCTCATACTTTGCGTTTCTGGAAATCTTTATTGCTGGCACATCTACTGCGCGCGGAGAAATGTATGCTGGTCTTAGGTAGATGGGAATTTCCTTGTCTGTTATTGGAGGATCGTTTATCTTAGATCCCATTAACTTCGGCTTTACTGTTTCGACTACAGGCTCTTTTCCCTTGGGCTACATTGTTGTAGGGTGGCGTGGTGAATGGCGTGAACCCTGGCCTTTTTATGTAATAGTCTTCTTGGCAGGGGTTTTCATCAACCCTTCAACTCTTGTTCATTTAAAGACGTGTACCACTTCATCTAGAGTAGACTCTTCAGACATTCACTTGCAGCATGAATCTAAACTCAAGACAATCAATGAATTCTCTGTAATACTTAGCTTGAAAATTGTGGTAACCGAATCTCTGTGCAAACTGCAGTATTTATAGGCACTAGAAGCCTTACCCACGCCCAAAAATGGCTAGATAAGCATTAATTGTGATGACTGTTGGCCAAATCCTCTGAGGATTTCAGTCCTATCCTTCCTTAACTGCTTCAAAACGGCTAATTTTACGTTAAATGCTCAAGCGACGTCGACAAAATCACTGTATAATGGCTAGTTTTCAGCTCTAACAACTATTTTGAGGCATTGCGTTGAACTACGTGGATGGGTTGTCACCACTCCCAGCGCAATGAACTGCGCGGTGTCATATTTCTTCATTCTGAACTTTACATCTTTCCTGCTTTTTCTGATCTGGGCAGCTGCATTTTGAACTTCGCAACTGCGCACTTTTACTTCTCTTTTCTTTTCTTTTTTTTTTTTTTTTTTTTTCTCCATGCAGCTTCACTAAGGGTTCTGCGAAGTAGGACTATCCCTGTAGGTTTTTATTCTACTTCCATTTATCAGACCTGGTAATTTTTCTCCGAATAATGTGGCTAACTAAACTGCGCCACCGTTAGTAACATGCATAATAATATATGGGCCAAGCCAATGCATTTTAAATTTGCCAGGAAAATTCATGAACTTACTATGATACAGGACGACAAGGTCTCCTACCTGAAAGATTTTGTGCTTGATATGGTGATCATGCCATGCTTTTTCTCTGTCCTTATGCACTTATTGGTGAAAGCCTGCAATGAAGTGATCCTCCTCCAATCCAACCATGTGTAGAATCCTTTCCTACAGTTTCTCTTCATCTGCCATGTCTGTGAATGCAACAATTCTTAAGCTTGGTACAATATATTCCATAGGAATCTCAGCTTCCTGTCCATAGACCAATCTGAAGGGTGTATGTCTGGTCATATTCTTACAAGTTTTTCTGTATGCCCATAATATAACTAGAATTCTCAGGTCCCAATCATCCTTGTTTATATTGCATACCTTAGTGAATGCATTTTCCAACACCTTGTTGAAATCCTCAATAGTTCCATTTGCCTGTGGATGATATGGCATGCTCCTCTGATGATATATCTGAAATTCTTCAGTCAGGGATGCAATTGTCTTATTCAAAAAGTCAGTGCCTTGATCACTCATTAAAATTTTTGGGCATCCAAATCTAGTTAGGATACTCTCAAAGATGAACTACACGGCAGTAACTGCGCTACAGTCCTTCACTGGTTTAACTTCTTCCCATCTGGTGAGATAATCCATCGCGGTGATAATGTATCTCGCACCAGTCCTCTTTCCTTGTGGGTTAATAGGTCCCATGAAATCAATATCCCATTTGTCAAATTCCTGTAAAGTCAATTGTGTTCTTAGTGGCATTTCATCTCTGTGCAATGGATTTCGAGTCCTTTGACACACATCGCAACTTTGGTAATGTTCCTTTGAATATTTTTTTAGTGTCAGCCACCATAGCCCTGCTCTTAATATCTTCTGCACAGTATCTCTTCCTGCGTAGTGACCTCCTAATACTCCTGAATATGCCTCAGCCAATATAAATGGCTTCTCATGCTCTAACACGCATCTGCGCAACACTTCATATGGTCCCGACTTGTATAACTGTCCTGCGATGATAGTGAGGTTTGTTTCTTTAACTACCAGCTGCTTCTTCTGCTGCGTAGTGAACTCTATGGGTTCCAATCCCGTAGTCAAAAATTGTGTAATGTCTTTGTAATAATCGTCGGCAATTTGTATGGCAAATAACTGCGCGTCAGGAAGATTGTCTGCAATATTAGTGGGTTCTTCGCCTGACTCAATCCTTGAGAGATGGTAAGGTCCTAGGTTCAATCTTCCTGGTTTAACAATGATCTCAAAGTCATACTCTTGAAAGAGTAGAATCCATCTCCAAATTCTCCCCCCGAACAATGGCTTATTGACCAAGTACTTCATAGCTGAATGGTTAGTGTACATGGAGAAGTGCGCACCCAGCAAATAGTGCCTAAATTTCTAGAGTGCATAAACCATAGCTAGACCCTCTCTTTCTATGGTCATGTAGTTCTTTTCAGCTGAGGACAACTTTCTGCTTGAAAACGCGTTGGTGCGATCAATGCCCCCTTCATCTGGTTGAGCAAGCACAATGCCCAATGCTAAAGATGAAGCATCAACATGTACGTGAAATGGTTTGTTCCAATCAATAAAAACTAGGATAGGAGAAGTTACCATTTTCTCTTTTAGTGTATCTAATCCTTTCTCGCATTCTGCATTCCATATGAACTGTGCTTCTTTCTTCAGAAGTTTATCCATTGGCGCGGTTATCTGCGCATAACCCTTGATAAACTTTATGTAATATCCTATATGTCCCAGCGTCATGCGAAGTTGCTTTACTGAGTTCAGTGCTGGTAGATTCACAATGACTGCAATCTTCGCAGTATCAACCATTAGACCTTGCTTGCACACAATTTGTCCCAGTAGAATTCATAGGGCACACAGAAAATACATTTCTTCAAATTCAAGGAGATTTGATGCTTCCTACACTTAGCTAACATCATTCTAAGATTTTCATAATGGTTCTTCAGTAAACCAAAGACAGTCCAATCATCAAAATGGACTTCTAAGAACTTATGGATAAAGTCCTTGAATGCAGCTCCAACAACTATGGAAAAAATAACAGGTGCATTCTTCAAGCCAAATGGAATAACTATATACTGATATGAGCCCCATTCAGTGTCAAAAGTGGTCTTATGCCTATCTGCTGAGTCAATTCTAATCTGATGGTACCCAAAGAATCCATCAGTGAATGAGTAGGCCCCATTTCCTCCAACATTGTCCAATACTTCATCTGTAAATCGGGTAGGCAATGGGTCATGCAGTGAAGCATCATTGAGCTTCCTGAGGTCCACATAGATTCTGATTTCTCCTTTGGTTTTCTTGTCCTGGATAACCATAGGGCTTATCCATTTTGATTCTTCCACTGGCTCAATGATCCCCACATCAAGCATATTATCAAGTTCTTCCTTAACTTGTTCTTTGTATCTGGGGTTAAGTCTATAAGGCTTCTATTTGATAGGTTTCACGCCTGGCTTGAGAGGTATCTTCATCACTCCCAAGTCGCCCAAAATGCCTTTCATTTCAGCGAACATTGTTGGAAACAAATCCCGATATTCATGCAGAAGTTTTGCGATTTGTGCGATGGTTTCATCATCCTAGTAGTCCCCAATAGATGCGAACTTTGGCTCTTCACTTGTGCCCATGTTAACTTTTCTTGTCTTAACGGGGCCGCTCATATCTAGAATTTCTGGTGGAGGGCCTTCTACATTGTGCGCTCCCTCTGACTCAGGTATATTAATATTGCGTGGATCCTCCTCATCACTTTCCTACTCATCTTCTTCATCTTCAACAAGGTTATAACATTCATGGGCATGTTCTATCGTTCGTTCCCATTTCGGTTGTTGGTTCATAGGTACCTTTACGTCTTCAAATATCTTGTCTTTGAGGACCTCGAATGCCTCGTTTGTACTTGGGAATTCATCCTTGAATATCCTTTCTTTGATAACCTACAAAGCCTCATTTATGCTCGGGAAGTCATTGTCAAAACTGAAATTTCTCTTGAAGTTCACAGTCATGATAGACCAATCTATGGTTTCTCTACGAAGCTCAACGTATATATACCAGTTGCTTGGAATCTGCACTAATGTGTGCACAAACAGATGAACCCATTCTGTCTGTGGCTTGTTTATCCATGTGTTTGAACATATCTCTATGTGATCCCTGGGATTTGTCTGTCCATTATACTTTACCATGGTCAATGCGGCTTTCTCTGTGAATCTGATTTGCATCATGTGTTTTCACTGTTCCCATGTGGTCAAGGTCTGCTTATGCACAATCCACTATATGGCAGGTGTAGCACGTAGTGCTATATCCAATGCTGGTATCCGATGTTCAGCTGAAACTGATATAGTATACTCTTGCAAAAATGTATAGACATTAGTTAATCCATCATAAGTGGGGATTGGACTTACCTCGGTTCCAATCCAGTGCAGTGATTTTGTGATCTATGCCCATCTTCTTGTAGATACTTCATGCATGCAGCTTTGCCAATTTTCCAGTCTTGCGTCGGAGACTGATACGCAAGAACTATCACAGCGCCAAATCAACGTGCCATCAGCTGTAGGATTGATGTAGTAAGCGTGGTTTGCTTTCATCTTATAGATGCGATCAAGGTCCTGTGCACGACCTTCTTCTTGTATCGGTTCAATGTATACCGGTCCTTGTAAAGGGTCCAAAGGTGCGATGACCCTAATATCTTCCCCTTCAAATATCATATTCTTGCTCTTCATATTTATGATCGCGAGGTTATCCATCGCCCAGTCTATCCCCAATAATGCTGGATATGGGTTACTGTCGTCGATGATCTCAATAACCTCAAAGTCTGCTGAACTCCTTACTCCATCAATGTCCACAAGTATATTGGAGAGTCTTCTGAATGGAATAACTTTTTGTTGATTGGCTAATCTCAACTGGATAGGTGACCATGATAGCCTTGGTTTCCCCATTTGTTCCCATGTCTGCTTAGTCAAGACATTTACTTCTGATCCCAAATCAAGGATGATCTGGTCCATTTCATAGTCTCCAATTTGTGCATTTAGCCTCATTTCTCGACCTGTTTTCTTATGTCTCTTTATGTGGTGAACTGTGCTTTGAAAAGGATTCATGCAATTGCGCTCTTCATAGTGGTTCAATAAATTTTGCATTTCTACTAGAGCATCTTCACTTTTCAATAGTTTCATACAGCTCCATAGGAACTGCACAACAGAAATCCCTGTTTCTGCTACGGTACTTGTCTAATCGTACCTTGCTAGCATATCCTTCATATGCGTTGTTTCACTTCGCAAAGGGATTCTTGGTATTATAGGTGCTAGTTCTTTGAAAGTTTCCCTTGCTTCCGCGAAGAATTCTTTGTTTCTTTCCAGATTGAAAGCAGGTGCTTTCCCAGTAGCTTTTCTTATCTAGATCCCTTCTATAGGTATTTTCTTAGTGTGGTGCTCTCCAGAATTCAAAGCTTCTGGTTCTTTATCCTTTCCTGTCATAACTCCACTACGCGTCACAACATTAATATTACATTCTGTGTTTCTTTTCTCATCCGCGATCATTTGAACATTGGGGTTTTGTGCTTCTTGTTTTCTTTCTTGGATCTTCGCTTGCAGTATTGGGCATGCCTCAATAACATGGTCAAAAGACTTACAATATCTACATGTAGTGCAAGGATTGGTACAGTCTCTAGATAGATGACCAGGCTGAGCGCAGTTATAACAAATCATCTGACCTCTTCCTCTTCCTGGGCTAGTATTTCTTCCTCTTCCTCGGAATCCACCATGGCCTCTATATCCACCTTGATCGTACTGCCCATTATCATTATGCTGCAGTGTTTCTTCTTGAACTCTGTAAACATCATAATTCCTTTCTATCATCAATTCATATGCTCTACAGTTGGAATCATCATGTCCAACCGACTTACAGAATGTGCAATACAAATTCTTGGGTGTTCGCACATATTTCTGGATCAAGTAACAATCCTCTGGTTGATGTCCTCTGCATCGATAGATTTCACACCACGGACCTTGCTGCTGATTTAGTGGATTTGGCGCTCCACTATCAAGGTATTCTTTGAAAACTGGATAGTATTCTTTCGAATGTCCTTCTGCTTTACATTTTGTACACCAAACTTCCTCTTTGATTTCTTTCCCCTTCTTAATGTCTTGTAATTGTAACGTTAGGGTTGCTAGCTGATTCTGGATCTAGGACATGCCTTGGCTTGTTTCTCCTATCTACGAAGCCTCTAGCTTCATCGCGATCTCCAGGGATTTTTCCTGTGAAGCAACCTTTTGTTGCATCAACGATAGTCTGATATGTGGCAACATCGCGGCGATGAACCACTCTTGGTGCTGTTGCAGTGCTATGTCAAAACTGACCTGATCTAACAATGTTTTGAAATTCTAGTCAAATTCCCAGACCGTTTCATTAGTTTTCTGCCTAATCTCTTTTAATTCTATTATACATTGTGATTCATACTTCGGTTTCTTGAATTCTCTTAATAGGGAAGCCTTGATATCCACAAGAGTTCTATTGTGTCTAGATGAATATTTCATAAACCAATTTAAGGGTCTATCTCTGAGTGTAGTGATGAGTTGTGCTTTCTTAACAACGTCATCTTGGACTTGCTTAGCGTTCCACAAAGCTTCACACAGAAACCAATGTTGCTCAGGGTCTTCTAGGCCCATTCCTTTAAATATCGGCAGTTTTATATCGTCAGTCATTATCCTTCTGGATGGTATAGTGTTCTGCGCAGTGTTCTGTGCGGTGCTAGGGATGTTACTGCGCAGAATGTTCTGAGTACTCACTCCTGTTGTGTTACTAGTACTGACGTTCTATGGAATAGGAGGCGTAGTATTCTCAACTGGCGGATTCTGCAGAGTAATGGGATGATAGGTGGATACGCGAGGTGTTTCTCTATCAGGATCAACTTCGAACTCGGTCTCTACGCGGAGTTCATGTTCTTTAAGGTTCTATTATGAACTAACCTTATATCTTTTACCACTTCTTACTATATGAATATCTTCTTCTGTATCACTGTAAGTATTATCGACCATTACAGACTCAAAACAACTATGTATCTTACTACATTCTTAAAACTCCTTTTTCAGCTAAAATCATTTTGATATATAAACTCAAATTGTTGAGGTACTTACCTCTGAATCCTTTGAAGAACTCGGCCTTTGTTGCGCTGTAGGACTTCAATGTGTCCACAACGAACTCTGTCATGAAGCCCTGTAGTATGATGTCAACCCAATAGTCTACTACTCACGAGAGTGGAATATCTATTGCTCTAAGCCACTGAATAAGCTGTGGGTTCCACTCGGTAGGTGCTTCCTCTTGGAAACAGTTCTTTCGCTCTGCAAGTCTTGATATCCACTCATACAACTCGTTTCCAAAGGTTGTGAAGAAAATTTCGTAAATGTCCTTCCACAGGTATTTTGTAACCACTCGATGTCAGTGAAATGTGGATGTCTATTCTCCTTTCTGGAAAAGTCCCTTTCTGTCTTGTCCACCCAGTTCCATATTTTTGTTTTCTCTGGATTCCAATATTTTGCGCTCATCACCGATCCTTACTGTGGCAAAGGAACCATTTGTTGGCTCTTCTAGTGTTCTTTAAGTTTCCAAGATAGACCTAGGTTTTGCGCGGTTCAGGGAACCAACAAAACCCCTCTTCACCGGCCCTTTCAGCAACAGTCTGCGAGCAGACTGAGGTCTCACCCGAGGTGATGTTATGGGGAGGTTACGGAATCAAGTTTCCACAATCGGGTGATGCGTGCTTCGACAGACTAGCAGCGTGCTACGAGACTCGCGCTGCGGACTAGGGTGACTCCGCAACTGATACGTATGCTATTGTGCATCCAAGGACTGGGCGACACAGAATGACCGCTTAACAACAGCACAACGCAACGAAGGACTGTGCTTCCTCTTTGACAATCACACTACTTCAACGGGATGCACTTAGTGTAAACTTATACATTTACATGCCCTAAAACTGTAAACCTTGCAAGCTTAGACAATATGATGAATTGCAATGACTGCGCACTTCAGGTGCTACGTTTCAGGGAATCGCACTATACAGACTTCGCTAACTAAGTGTTTACTCAATTCTCATGCATTCATCTCATTCAGAAGGACTTGTATCTTTAACATTCATTCATACATGTTCATCACTTAACATATTATTCCCATCATTCATTCTTACTGAGAATACATATAAAAGCAAAGATACATTCATTCTTAAGCAAGAACTGAACCATTCAACAAAAGAAAATATACAATCAATCACACAACACAAGGATTTAACATGGTTCACCCTCGGGATGGGAGATATGTCCATAGGAACTGTTGTTATATTATCAATGGAAAGGACTCAACGGTTCCAGTCTGCGCACACAAATACAGACTCTCTTCTCTCTTCAATGGGTCTCTATGCACACAGCTGCAGAGCCTCTTACAATAAGTCTCTCAACATAGATCAATATTCTACATCAACTATTATCCGACATTAACCCCTTCCCTTACAAAAGTTTCCCTTATATAGATCATGCCCTAAGGTCACATTCGTTACAATCATGGTGGTCCAAAACCCTAAGGTTACCCAAAACTAGTGCAGTTACCCCGCTAATCATAACTCTTAGGCTATGATAGCGACTTCATCGTTGTGGCCGTCCTTCTGTGCATGGTCACGTCTCTTTCAGCCCCCCTGTCGAGCGCATGCCAACGGGTCGCTTTCATCATGTCGTTCCTTCTCTAATGGCTTCATGCGGCCGGTTCACGTAGTACTTCCTTTGCTCATGTGACCGGTCGCTTTCCTTCTTCGCCACTCCTTACTTGCCTGCTGGGAATCTCAGAGTATCTACTTTACTGATACATAGTTGTCATGAATCAGTGGAGTTTCCATGCCAAATTGCATCTATGAAAGTCTCTACTTTATTCTTGATGGATTCTATTAATCCAAATCTTTACTAACCACGCTACTCTTATGTTTTTAAATAAAAAATATGCATCCAGATCATCAAAATTCTTCATTGTACATGTATTCGTTTGTCAATAAAGTTCACTAATTCATTTCTCTTTCATCCTTTCCTTGGGATCTTAGCATGAAATTGGTTTAAGTGAACAAAGATAGAGTAAAAACTAAGTAGATCTGTGTCAAACTAGATCTAAATCTCTTGAATCTACAACCTATTCCAACTTGAAGGGGAATAAATGTATAAGAGGAAGGCATGCCCCCAGATCACCTCTCTTGAAATCCCTTTTAACAAATTAAAAAAAAAACAAGATAACAAAAAAGTAGAAATTACCACCTTCCAAGATGGAAACGAGTGAGACTTGCCCATCTTTTACAGCTACTTCCTTCCATTCCCAGGATACAATTAACGATTGCGACTGGACTCATAGCCACATGTACGAAATTTTTTTCAGATTCACAACAACTACTCTATTACGCTGACCAACTGTCAAAATAATCGATTGATAATCGAGGATGCCATAATTAGTAGGCATAATCACATCAATAAAATGGTGTTTCCAAATGTGTAGGCGGAGGTAGATGTTGGACTCAATGGAGGTATATGTCGAACACCAATAAAATGGTGTTGCCAAACGTGTAGTGGAGGTGGCGTATTTCACTACAACGCGTTGTGCATAGGGGCATAAGTGTCTTTAGCTACTATTATTTCACTTTCACTGTTTTGCTTCCGAAAAAAGAAAAACAATAATGCTGGTGGTTTTGTGGTTTGACATATCTAATTTTGTATGCATGAGCTTTGTTTCCTACATGATGATGGTAGGAAAGCCAAGGGTAAAGAATTTGATGCCGCTCATATTTCCTGTGGGGAAGCTAATGTATGTAAAAGAAGTAAAGGGTAAGGATTTTCAAGGCAATAAGGTTGAATATTTTTCATTTCAATTCATGGCATTGTTGAACAAATTATTTAGTCTTATATTATCTTAAAGTGGTTATTGAAAATTTCTTGAAATGTGTAACATTTTCGGAAATTAGACAATGTGTTTACTGCATTCTGCTTTTTAACTTTTTGTATTCTGTAATTTTATGCTAAAAAGAGATGTAAATTAATTTCCATTTTTGTTTTTTTTTCAATACTTCTAAACAAGAAACACGCACACTGTGGAAGAAATGTGCATAAAAAGAGAGTGCATAACAACGTTTAAGTGCACGAAGTATGACTTTGGTGCATGGTAGATACATGACAATGAAAGTGCATGGTAGTGAGCATGTAGAGGGATGATGGAAAGTCACAAAATGAGCTAAAGAGAACTAGATGAGGTTGAAGCAACATAAATGTATTCAAGTACTGAGATGGAAATTGAAAGTCATAAGAGTAACTTAAATTGTTGAGGAAGTCGAAGAGTAAATAGGAAAAGAGAAAAAAAAAAATTGTTGTTATTAGAGTTAGGTTAAAGGGTCCATAAGAAAGCCGAAGAGATAGGTGTGTAGTGTAGAGAGTTAGTTGAGAACCAAAATAGAGCAGTAAGACACATTTTGTTAATCTATACCTACATCTTAATTTCTAATAATGAGAATGAACATATCTTATCCCAAGCTATGATCTTGCTCTTAATGTTGTGTCATTAATTTCTTTTAGCATGCGATTTCTTATAGTGTACCTATGTTATGATTTGTTTGTTGCAAACCGTTGTGCTTAACTTGGGAAGTTAAACTTACTGGAGAAATGAGGTCGTTCTTCGTTCTGCTCCCAATTATGTCGAGATGATGGAGGACAAATATTTTATCATGTAAAATTAACGCATTGAAGATCAAAGATTTGATATTACTGATTTTATGCAAAGGTAATTCTCTGGATATAAATGGTAGGGCTCATTTCAGCGTCCATAGGATAGTACGCCAAGCTTAGCACCACAATGGGACAATCTATTTCTGATTGGCACAAATTTGTTGGACCAAGATACCTCTTAGCTCGACCATGCAAGTTCATCATAAACTTACATAATCTACATACACACAAATTTCTCTCATTTTAACTTTACTCAGTTATTTTCGGTGTTTCATTTCCCCTGCTTTGGGGGTATGCTAGTTTTAATACTGTGTAATGTAGTCGAATTGTCTCTACATAACTCTTATAACTCCGATGCCTGTGTCATTTACATGACTGTAGTTAGTATGAAATCGCAAAAGTAGAAGAGTTGTACACTTGACTTATATAACCATGTGAAGGGAGAGTGTCGCCTATTATATATCATATACCTAATCATAGATTTATATGTTTTTCATTTTAAAGGAAGAATTTATATGCTTCATGTTATGTTGTAAATTGTAATTGCATAATGAAAAAGAAGAATTACTTATGATTAATGTTATATTGTAGATTATATTTAGAAAAGGAGGAATTTATATGCTTCATAATATATGTTATGTTGTAAATTGTAATTTGCATAATGAAAAAGAAGAATTATATATACTTAATGTTATATTGTAGATTATATTTAGAAAAGGAGGAATTTATATGCTTCATATATGTTATGTTGTAAATTGAAATTGGCATGAAAAAGAAGAATTATGTATGCTTAATGTTATATTGTAGATTATATTTAGAAAAGGAAGACTTTATATGCTTCATATATGTTATGTTGTAAAATTGTAATGGGCATAATGAAAAAGAAGAATTATGTAGGCTTAATGTTATAATGTAGACTATATTTAGAGAGGGAAGAATTTATATGCTTCACATATGTTATATATGTTATGTTGTAAATTTGTAATTGGTATAATGAAAAAGAATAATTATGTATGTTTAATGTTATATT
The DNA here is from genome assembly GCA_027924585.1 of Larix kaempferi. Lineage (NCBI taxonomy): Eukaryota > Viridiplantae > Streptophyta > Pinopsida > Pinales > Pinaceae > Larix > Larix kaempferi. The sequence goes on from BSBM01000903.1 coordinate 2,846,496, forward strand.
GTAATTTATATATAGAGAAGGAAGAAGTTTATATGCTTTTTTTATGTCATGTTGTAAATTGAATTCAGTATGATGAAAGGGAGAATTATATATGTTTTAATAATTATATGGTAATTTGTATTCGGATAAATAAGAATTTATATGCTTGATATATGTGATGTTGTAAATTGTCATTGGTATAATGAAAAGGAAGAATTATATATGCTTTAAATATTATATTGTAATTATATATAAATTGTAATTAGTATGAAGAAAAGGGGGAATTATATAGGTTCATTTATTAATTGGTGATATGCACTTACTATGATGAAAAGAAAGAGCTTATATGTTTTATATATTAAAATTGTAATATATATTTAGTAGGACGAAAGGGGGAATTTATAGACCATATATCTAATTGTTAATTGTGTTTAGGGAGATGAAATTGAAGAATATATACATCAACCATATATCCAAGAGTATATATTCTTAATGTTACAGAAGTGGAGAATATACATTTTATACGTCCTAGTATAGTTGTATGAAGTGGCATGAAGTAGGAGAATGCACACTCATGCCTATGTTTGTAAGTTATGTATAGTACTAGGAATTTGAAATATTTGTTTAGATATATTAGACCCTCTTCTGCTTGTGTTAAAAAAAAATGGGTTTAAGGAGGAGCCATACACTTATGGTCTTCTAGAACACGATAATTTCCCTTTGTCACTCTGTCTGTGAAGGAGAAAACGTGAAAATATTTGTTTGGATCAATTTTTGGTTTGGCTTGCCTAATAATTGCTTGGTTTTTTTCCTTTGGATTTTGTGTTTGTCTTGTTACTACCATTATGAAGTGGTGTATGCTTTATTTAAAGCATTTGAACTTCTCTTGAATCCATTTGAGTAATTTTTTATTGTTGCCACTATTAGCCCTTGAAGATTTGGATTTGGTGTAGGTCAACTTGATCCTGCCTTGAATTAAAAGTTTTCAAGTTTGATTTGTTCACCTACAGGGATCTGTAAACCTTCATAGGTCATATTAGGACATTCCTTGCCTTGGTTCGGGAACATTTGGGGCTATCCTCCTTGGTTTAGAATCCCAAGTACCTCATGTATTTTTGTGTCAAACTCAATATTTTGCTTGGTTATTGAGTTTAATTTTTAACCCCTTGATCTTGTAGCACCTATTTGACCCTGATATTACTCCCTTTTACCTTCAGATGTTAGATTTGATTGTGTTTATTGGTTTCAAGAAGAACTCTTAGAAGCTTCAGCTGCTTGTTTTTTTTGGTTTAGAAAAGAGTGAGTGCTTCACTTTATTTTGGATTTGGTTGATTGCATGCTTGTTTTTTCCATCTTTTTGTCTTTGATTTGTTTGCAGAAGGTTTCCCATTGGTGCTAGTTTGGTTGCAGGACAGATTATTTTCTTTAAACATCCCCTTAATCCTCTTGAAAAGTCTTGGAAAACAATGATTGTTTTTCTCTTCTTTGGCATTATTAATAATTGTCTCTTTTTGAGAAAATTGTCATTTGAAAACAAAGAATTTTTTGTGAACCTTTTAATGCCTTGTTGTGGTTGTTAAATAACACTGGAAAATAATATATTTTATTACCTTTATCCTACTGCAAATTATTACTAGGAAAAGAAGTTATGTTCAAGTTTTTAGGCATTTTTTAAGAAAATTGAAAAATTGAAAAACAAGTGCATCTTGGCATTTTAGTGTTGCATATTGAAAGGATTTGTGTGTTCCTTGTTATGGACTTGGGTACATATTAGTTTGGCTTACTGCATATCATTAAAAAATCAAAATTGAGATTGTGCATGTGCATTGGGAATTTTTGCATTTGGGAAAATAAAAGAAATCTCTCTCTCACTTAGCTAGAGGATCATCCAAAAGAAAGACTTGCATACTCATTTAATTTTGCATGGTTTTGAGTCCAGTCCACACTCCATCAATTACACTCCCACTCCCCTTTTGAGTAAATAATAGCCTGTAAAACTAAGCGCCTAAACTAAACACACATAACCTCATTTGAGGAAATAAGAGAATTGTGTAGTTATGTAGGACATCGGGGATAGGCATCCAAATAACTCCCCCTTGTCATTTTACATCTAAAACATTGAATTTTTCACTTAGGGAACTAAAATCCTCTAGTATTTTTTGACACGGTGAAAGCCAATTTTTTGAGGGGCCTCTCTTAGGAGGGTTGAAGTCACAAGAATGGTTCCAAAGGTGTGGGTGGAATACCACACTCCACTTTGTACTAAAGGACACCTACTCATAGTCCTCATTGTACAAACCTTTTTGGTGGTACAATGACCAAAGGGTTGAAGTGGAAGATTAACCTACTCGGAAATTTCATGAACGAGGTAGCCTAGTGACCATCCTTTCAGGGATTTTATACCTGGGATCCCTTTCGGTAGAGGGATATACCTTGGCCTTTTTTATCTCTCATTTCGTATTTCTTGATTGCAGATTTCATCACCCCATAGGGAATACAATTTGTTGAGGTTTCCAACTCTTAGTTAGGTGGTTGCTTTCCCTTAGACCTTGTAGAGGGTCATTTCTTTTTTAGGGTAGTGCTACTTGTCGGATTTATGGCCTCTTTGTTGTAGCTCGCGTGCTATGACATCAGTTGCAGTAATTTTTTGTAAGCTTGTTTTTTGCATTTTTTTGGCTTGTGTGCCTCTTTTTACTGGCTCCCCTTTTGCACATTCGAATGCATTAGGTATTTTTGAGATATTTTTGATAGATTAGGCTCGTACCACTCGTTTTCAAGCCATGGTATACCATTTTAGACTTAGGATATAATTAATTAATCATTTATGATTAATTTCCTAAGTTTTGACTAGGTAAATAGGGTCAGTTTTGTCTTTTAGTAGACCACATGCTATCCTAATTCACCAAAACAAATTTGGATATATTATGGATAAGATTTCCTTGGATTTTGTCTGATTTTATTATATTCCTAAATTAGAAAGACATTTTCCTAATTTAGACAACTTTATCCCGTTTTTTCTACTTTCTAGTGGATAAGGAAAAGCTAGTTGACTTGGAAACTCTTACCACTTGGGAAACTCGACCTCCACATATTTTCTTCTCTCCTAAATCCATCATTACATTCCATTTACCTCACTCATGAGCTTCCATACCATATTCATCCAATTCGTGCGCCTTTAGACTATTTAGGAAAGTGTTTTTTACACCTAGGGGGTTTTCTCACGGGGGGTTCACTCAGTGAACTTGTTACATAACACGATCGTTCACATGATATTAAAGAATATCCCTAATTTTACTAAATATTGGAAAATGCCTCCTAAAATTGTATTGTTGATCCCCCCTCCCAATATGCCTTTCCAATTAAGAAAACCCCTAGTTTCACCATATATTGTAGGTATCCATTTTTATCAACCCATTTTTAATACCCCCTTTATATCATATTATCAAGTTGTAACAAACAAGATCCCTAACACATCTTAGTATAAGCAAACATGGTGCTAAATAAAATAATAGTATAATGCTAATAACGATCCCACCAGGATTGTAGGGGCGATTGATCAATTTGTATCATTGGATAGTGGAAGACCCAAAGAAATAGTATTGGGGAAGGAAAAATGCGTAAAAGGAAACCCAATCAAGAGATCAACATACCAAAGAATGTAAAAGACTAATAATCCAGTAGTTAGTGCAATTCTTAGAAAATATGAGAATTGCAGATGTTTCACACCACAACCTGCTAATCTACCAATTTTATATCATATAAATACAAGTATAGCCATAGAGAGCTCACGTTTTCTATATCTTAATAAATTAAACTCCATAAAAATGCAAAATTGAAACCCTTTCGCAGATGGACTCCCCTACCTTCCTATCAAAACAAACATCATTGATGTTTGAATCCAAATGAACATAGAAAAATTCCTCTTATTTTCCAATAACACCATATGATCATGTGCATAGCTTGGATTTGGGTCATTCACAAGATGCAATTAATTGCCTCCACTTCCTCTACATTTATTCTTGCAATAAAGGGAATTAACAACATTTAGTTACCTTTTCTTGGGTTATATCTAGTTTTTTTATCTTTACAGGAGTGGGAAAAATATCCATTGTTAGGTTTCAAGCATGCAATAGTTATAAAGATGCATAGATGGTGAAACTTATATGGTACCATTTCAAGGTAACGATAACACATAGGGTATGTAAATAAGAATTTAGATTTTGACCTATGTTCATGTCAGTTCCAGTACAATATTAAGACGAATGCCTTGTATATAGGAATTCAAATTACAATTATTAATGTGCTAGATATAACTCAATCTAACAAATATTCTTAACTGAAAAGGTGAAAATGTTAAAGAAGAATACAAAAAGTTGAAATAAATAATTAGTCAAGAAAGATTGATCTAACGTTTCTTGGTTCCATTGAGCCAAGAAAGATTGATCTCACTTTTCTTGGTTGTTGTGGAGAAAGGTTTGATTGAATCTCAAAGCCCACCTAAACCCCAACCTAAAAAATGACGAGTTGGATCTTTTACTCAAATGCCTACAAAAATGACAATACAATTGTTCAACTTTGGAACTCCTGATTAGCTACATATCTTAGCTTAAAGATGAAAAAAAATATAAAATCAATTCAAACCAAGCCTAAATAATCTATTAAATGATGATTTCTCAAGGCCAGTAATCCAAAGAGACTTCAATTGATATTATCATTGGTACAGTATTATCAGATTTATGCAAAACTTACGATCATAAGCAATATCAAATAAAATGGAGGTTCTTTAAGTTTTAGGTGGGTATGAATTGAGCCCATGATTTGGAGGTATGAATCCATCCCATGATTTGGAGGTTATTCCTCATCCCATCCAAATAAAATAACTCCCAATATTTATATTACTATGTCAAATTAAAAACCCCCCTTGACACCTTAATACGAGGCAATATATTTTTGAAGTTTTTAAGAGTATTCAAACCCCAAATATGAATGGATGTGATATGATATTGCCTTGCTAGTGAATTCCCCGTGGGTTTTCTGCCTTTAGTAAGCCTTTTATTTTTGTTCTTTTCAAATTGCCTCTAAGGCATTCGATTTTCTCCATGGAATATATATTATATATTGTAATCATATTGATGAATAAGATACATATATTTTTCCACAAATTATCTTCTTTATTCTTCTTCTCCCATTCTCAGGAATATTTCATGTGAAGTTGTCTTATTGAATCTAGATCTAAGCCATTGAAAATATCACAGGGTATCAGAGCTAGATTGATTCAAAAAAAAATTTAGAGTGCTTTTTGCAGGGTATTTCCATCACCAAGAGCGCATTGGAATGGATCAAAATCAAGCTAAAGCTATGACTCTCACTCCCTTCAACTACTTTGACTGGAAGGCACATATGATCATCCAGCTTCGAAGCAAAGGATTGTATAGAGTCACTATGGGGCTTGAAACTGAGCCAGGAGTTGTTGCATTAAAATCCTAATGGTTCAATAGGCTTGATGAAGCTTATAGGTTAATTTGTCTCTCTATATCTCCAGATATTCTATTCCATATTGAATCTCTATCCACTACAAATCAAGTGTGGACAAAGCTAGAGTCTCTCTTTGGAAAACAGGACGAGCTCAGAGGTCATTTATTGGAGATTGAGTTGATCTCACTTAGTCCAAGTAATTTTGATTCAATGGAAGAGTTCATCTCAAAATTCAAGAACCTAGTGCTCTCAAGCAATGTGGCATAGATAAGAAGGATGAGCATCTAATCCTTACCATTCTGTCAAAAGTGGGCTCTGAAAACTCAATATTTGTGTTTACTTTTCATACTACAAGACTTGTAGTTCCCAATTGGAAGATTCCAACCTTGGATGCATTCATTGATTCGTTCACGAAGGATAAGGACAAGCTGGTCCAAATGAGGGATCTAACACCCTCCAAGGAATTTTCACTTGTTTCTCATGGAGCAAAGAGTTCGAAGAATGACAAATCCAAACAAAAGATGTTTTCAGATGAAGAGGACTCTGATGAAGATTCCAAAGCCAAGAAGATGAAGAAGGAGAAGCCCAAGTGTTCTTATTGTTGAAAAGGAACTCATCCTCAGAAATATTGTTTCAAAAATAAATTGGACATCATGGATAAGATGCTTGAAGAGCATAACATAGATGTTCCTGACTTTGCAAGAAAATAACAAGGCAAGCTTGTCGTAGCTTGCTCTCTGGGCCTCTCTCAAAGGTAATCATGGTTATGCTTTGAGTACTAGAGTGAAAAATACTTCTTATGTCTCTGATTTTGATTCACATTTTGATATATAAGAATCAGAAACCTCCACCTCTTCCTTGGTACAATCTCCAGTCAGTTCATCCAAGTTTCCTCTCAAACCTAGTCATTTTTCACTAGTTTATGACTTGTCTTTTGAAAGTTATTTCCATTGTTGGAATAATTAAATCCATTTTCTATGTCATATTAATACATTAGTAGCATTAATTAATCATTTTATGATTAATTACTATGTATTAGACTAGATAGTTGGCATATGATTCATTGTGTGGACCACAAGTTTCCTAAACTCACTAGAGACAATTTCTTGATGTCCTAAAATAGATTCTGGATATTTTTAGACTATTCCGAGTTAGATAGGCGCACTTGCTACTTTTACTGCTTTTTACCACTTTTTGGGTGAAAGGTAAAAGCTAGTTGTATAGGGAAACTATTTTTTGGACCACTCATCCTCAATGATGTTTTTTCCTTCCTTTTTTGGGATTTGGCATGTTTTTTTCATAATACATCACTAAATCATAAATTCGTGAACCTTTGGGGTGACTTGGAGAACACACTTTCCACCTAGGGGGGATTTGCATTATTTTAGTAAGTCATATTTTGTGTAAATTAGAATGGAATATTTATGCATTCGAGTCTCTGATGTAAAGTTATATATTGATAGGAATTTAATTTTCCAAGGTTGGCTGATGTACTATTATTCTCTTGAGTAATTCAGTTTGCATCTTATGTGAGTAAATTTCAATGTTCTTGACTAGTTGTGTGAGATCTTATGTGAGAGTGTGTAATTTATTAATCAGATATTGGTGTGAACTAAATTTCACATGGTATCAGATCTATCAATATATTCCTTTCTCCTTCTATTGTCTTGCAGGATCCAACCAGTCTCAAGGAGGGCATAGTAATTCATCCACAGGGCGCATTCTATCATCCATAGGGTGCAACTGAGCATCCAGGGGCGTACCCAAATCACTCCAAAAGTGATTTCAGAGCTTCCATGGATCAGTCACATCAGATCATCCTCAATCCATTCAATTATTTTGATTGGAAAGCACAGATGTAGATCATGTTGAGGAGAAAAGGCCTCTACAGGGTGACTATGGCAACTGAAGCTGATCCAACCTCAGCAATTGAGAAATCAAAGTGGCATAATCGAAGAGATGAAGCCTATGGATTACTGTGTCTCACTACATCCTGGGATATTCTATTCCATCTCAATGGTCTTACCTCTCCCAATGAAGTTTGGCTAAACATTCAAGAATTATTTGGAAAGACTGATGAATTAAGAGGCCACCAACTAGATAATGAACTAGTTTCATTGAGTCCACAGAATTTTGATAAACTCCAGGATTTATTCTCGAAATTCAAGTCACTTGTTCTACAGTTGAAGCAATTTGGTATTGATAAAAAATATGAGCAAATAAGCTTGGCCCTGATTACTCAGTCTTTGTTTCGACCTTCCACTCCACAAGGAAGGCAGTTCAAAACTGGAAGAGTCCTACTCTCTCATAATTCTTGGAGTCTCTTACAAAAGAACAAGACAAATTGGTCTTGATGGGAGCCATAAAAAATCAATCAAAAGACCACTGTCTGAATGTTGGAGATTCAAAGGGTTTGAAAGGGAAGAAGAAGGGCAATTTCAAGAAGCCCACTAATAAGAAGAAAGACAAGCAAAAAGTTCATGAAGACTCCTACCACTCAAAGTAGAATCCAAATAAGAATAATGAGAAGGCAAAGTGTACTTATTGCAGCAGGGGCTTTCATCCTGAAAATCTCCCACATGAAGAAAACCATTGATCAAATGGCTCTACTCCTGGAGAAATCCAACATTCCTCTTCCTGAGAGCATAAGGAGGAAGCATGGAGGAACAAATTCTGAAGATAAGAAGAGAGTGCATGCACTGATGGAAAGCACATCCAATCCTACCTCACTCATTATTGATTCTGGAGATTCAAGGCACATGGTGTCTACAAGTGAGTTCTTTACTTCACTTGACTCTTCCTGTGGTCCAAATATTGTGTTGGGTGACTGTTGTGCAGGAAAATACTTTATAGTGGGGAGACGACACTACCAACTTGCGTGGAGTCACAGGTAAATACATTCATGTTTTTCATTCGTTACTACAAATGGAAAGAGATTAAGATTCTGAAAGTTGTACGTTTTTAACAATGGCTAATCCTAGCTTTCGCTTGATCTTCCACAATGATGAACCTGCAAAAAAAAATTAACCTTCCTCAGCGTATCTTAACTGTAATAAATATATTGAAATAAAAAATAACTTAACATCAACTACAATCAAATATACAATCCAAGAAACATTCAATCAAATAGACATTCAATTGGGACAGGAAGGGTATTTCCACCTTTTATTGTCAAAGAAATTTAGATAAGTACAGATATACCTGATCTGTCTAGACACTTCTGCAATAGAGTCCTGGGCTCCTACTCCTCACAATGACTTGGGAATTCCTCTAACGTAACCACAACTTATCATTCCTTCTAGGGTCCTTCTCTCATGGCTTCCCCTTGTATTTATGGGACAAGGTAGGCAGTTTAATTCGAGAGGTGGTTGAATTGGGAGATTGGGGAAGTTGCAGAACCAACTTCAACTAATCCCAATTCGTAATCTGAATATATTTTTTCACTTCATCTTAAGATGTGCACAGGTTTCATACAAGTAGAATAGCACACAATATGCAACTTTTGCACTTGACAACCGGCGTTTGCAACATTCTGGAGGATGTGCGCAGGTTGTATTCAATAAGACCAGCGTTCAGAACGCTAGATCACTGTGGAAATAACAACGCATGTGTCATGAAAACTGTAGAAAAAATAAGATTTTTAGCTAAAGAGTGTAGTCTCAGCAATAACTCATCCAGGGTCAACCTAGCTCTTCCATCCATAGTGTCCTTTTGTGTGATCGAAAGAGAAATGTGATCACGGACGGAGAGTGCAGATTTGACCTATAACAGATGCCCCCTAATGTGTGAGGTCAGAGGGAAATGATGGTCAAAATACATTATAATTCCAAGTCATAGGAGGAGCAAGAAACTGTAGAACCAAGTCACAAAAGTACCTGAAAACAACGATCAAGGTCAGCGAGTAATTACAATCTTGACATCATATAGATGTTCGGTGTGATACAATATGATCTCCAATGCATAACTGAGAGATGTATATATAGCATGGCCACTGAAATACAAGCGTGGATCCATGACAACAATGAGAGATCATAGCCATAACAACAAGCTGGATCTATGTCTCATGAAGAGCCAAAATGAGTAAGGCTCAGTCTTACGCAGCTTGGGTGATAACATAAATAGGGTGATGCTATCAAAATCCCAAGGTCTTCATCCAAACAACCCAAGGTACAAACCCTAACCATGTGAATAAATGTGCTGGAGTCAAACACCTAAGGAATATGTCGAATAAGAGATATTGATGTATTCCCATTATTCAACAGTGAGGGAAACTGCCACTGATGACTGCAATCCCAAAGGTACTAACCGAAACTCTAAACTTCATTCCCAAGTCATAATGAGTTGAAGTCGATGGGAAGAAGTCCGCTGGAAGAGAGGCCTTAATGCATCCTCCATCATCCAACACGAGGAACACTCACAAGTTTGAGCTGATTTGGAGTAGGACAAGTAACAAGATGAAACAAATTGACACCAAGATGGTCGACACATGAAGTCAAGGTAACTGTAGAATGTCCGACACAGGCTGTATCCTTGAACAGTGAGCACAACACAAAGTGACTTGGGTAGATTTTAACATGAGGGGGAAGTGATATAAGCCTGCAGTGTAGGAGACATTAGCAGACTCTCCATGTGATTGGAAGAATAACCAACCAGAGGAGTAACAAACTCTGATATCAGGTTCACCCTAAGGTCAAAATCTAAAACCCAACTGAATGATGGACTCAAATAGGTGTTTTGTTCAAGGACATAACTGACTTAACTTCCTTTGAAAATGAAAAGATGTAGATATACCCTTCTCATCCCTTATTCTTTTTGGTAAAAGAATATCCTTCTTTTTGTTTTAATGAGTCCAAGAAAGAAAACTCAATAATCCCAAACATGTAAAACTTTAACGATCCCATGGGAGGAAGACTCACGACCTTCTTCATTGTTTATAGAGTTCGAAGAAGAGATAGAAGAATACTCTATAATACTGATCTTTAGATTTTAATATCGAGCCGAGATCTGTTCTTGCTCGCCGGTGTTTTCAATTTTAAGGAGTCTGAAAAACTTAAACAATAACTCCATACACCTAACCATGGCTTTTAGTATCAAGCCCGGGTTGGTATGTGCTCGCCGGTGTTTTTCTGTTTATAGAGTCTAAAAAACTTAAACAATCCTCTATATACCCTCTCGTGGATTTCACATCGAGCCCAAGTAGGTGAATGTTCGCTTGGTATTTTCATATTTAGAGAGTCTGGAAACCCTAAAGAAGACTCCAAAAGTCCTTTTTCGTACAGTTAGTCTCCTCACCCAAAAAGTGTAAAACAATGAGAGAAGAACTCTTCTAGCCACAGATGACTAGAGTATTCCTTTTTCGTAAATAATCCACAAAAGTCCAGAAAATGGGTAAACATATACTTAAGCGGATGCCTCTTCAAATCCTTTAACGAGTCTGAAAAGACAACTATACTCGGCAATCTTGTCATATTTAAAGAGTTTAACAACAGCGTGAAAGAACTCTATAAAAATATTTTCCGTAAAGTTTTAACGAGCCCAAAAAAGTAAACTTGTGACCTCCTTACTGTTTTTAACGAGCTTAAAGGAGATACAGAAGAATGCTCATAACTTCCTTACTGTTTTTAACGAGCTTGAAGTGAAGGTGGAAGAATGCTCGTAGCCTCCTTATTGTTTTTAACGAGCTCGAAGTGAAGGTGGAAGAATGCTTGTAACTTCCTTACTATTTTTAACGAGCTCGAAGTGAAGGTGGAAGAATGATCGTTTCCTCCTTACTGTTTTTAACGAGCTCAAAGAAAAGGTGGAAGAGTGCTCGATGGTGGATCAATGTCCAAATTAATGGTAGACTGCATTATATACTCTAGGAAAACTTCATCAAATGGAAGTATATCATCCCAAATAGAATGCATGTCTAAACATTTAGATGGAGTAATCGCCTGGTTAATTGCCGGGACCCAATCCCGAGAAGGTAAGCATGAATTCAAAGGATTCTTCTCAGTAGAAATTGGACTCAAGGAACAATATGCCACATAATTTGATTGTGACATGGTAGTGCCTACTAACGGGGGACATACTTGGTCTATAGTTGGGTAATAAGAGGGATCAACAAATGTAAGTTGATCGATAGTGACAATGCTTTCGTTGTGAGGAAAATGCATCACACGAAAGAGTGTAGATACCACATCCTGCATAGCATATACGTAGTCACGCCCAAGGATCATATAAAATCCATAGGGTCCTTTAAAACCATAAAATCAACTAAGACTGTTTTCCACCCAAAGTAACAGGTACTTGAGGGAGGAATCCCACCGGTTCACTAGGTCTTTTATCGAAAGTCAACAGCCAATTAACAGTTGGAACAAGGTTAGGAAAACCAAATCTCTCCAAGCATAAGGGGTAAGATACTAACAAAGGATCCTTCATCTATAATACATCGATGAACTGCATGGTTTTCGATATCAACCTTTATCTGGAAAGGTGCCGAAGAAGGAAGACGAGGCCCAGTTAGACTATTCCAATCAAAGGAAACGATCCCAAAGCTTGGTAGGGGTTTACTCAGCATAGATGAAGTGCCCCCCATTTCAAAAACATCTGAATTGGTAATGCAGAAGACTTCAAGGACAGGTGCATCAGTCTCTGAAGGACTGATGGGATCGGTCAAAGATTGCATCGATTCGATCACTTCACTCTCCGAAGGAAGAGTGGGGTTGACCAAACTATTGCATTGGTTCAACCACTTCATCAACCAAAGGTTGATCAGGTTGTTGGGAATCTATAGACAATTGAGGAGCAGAGGATCCTTAAGACATGGGCCACACTCTCTGCACCTCTGGAATAGTAGGGCACAGGTGAGTAAGCTGATCTCCATTACAAAGTTTACAAGGGAACTTTGGCTTGCGTCCTATAAGCTTAGACTCCTTTACAACAACAGTACTCTCAGCATGACTAGCACTTGCTGATAGCTTGCCCCCAGCATGAATCGCAATGGCTAGTTGCTCAGAAGCAAAAGACTTTTGAACTATGGACCACACTCTTTTCACTTCCAGAAGTACAAGGCACAAATAGGTCAGGTGTTCTCCCTCACAAAACTTACAAGGGAACTTAAGCTTCTATTTATTAGGTCTGTTGACAATGTCAACTTTCTTAGCAGGACTTGAAGTGGCTGATTCAGTGTCTCCAGTATGACTCACTGTAACTGGTGACTTGTCATTAATATGACCAGCAGTGATCAATGATGTGTCCTCAGCATGAGAAATAGTGGTTGAAGACATGCTTTCAGTATGATTTGCAGTGACTGAAATTTTGCTCCCAGCATGACCTCCAAAGGCTAGGTAGGTGCCCCCAGCATGACTTCCAGAGACTGGGTGGGTGGGTTCAATATGATTTACAGTGATTGACTGAGTTCCCCCAACATGACCTCCATAGGTTGGGTGGGTGCCCCCATCATGACTTCCAGAGGCTAAGTGGCTTCCCCCTTGCTTTGGCATCTTCTCTCTATTCTTCCTCCGTCTATTCCTTTTAGACTACTAGTTACTAGTATTACTACTTTCACCACATGAGGTAGAAGGAGGAGGAGAATATGCTACTGGCGAGGCAGGCATAGGGTTTTGATGCTCTCGATGTGAAGTGATTACTTGAGAAGCATCAGGAGCATGTAAGGCATTTAGAGTGGAAAACAACCAAACCAGTAGCCCTATAGTGAATCTCAAAAGATTCAAGGTAACCATTAAGGGAGTACCAATGTTCTCAATGAATGGAAAAGCATAAGGAGCCCCTTGAACAGGGTTTCCTTGATTGGTTCCCACTGGGAGGATATCCATAGTTTCCCACTCAATGGACCAAAAATATCTAAGGCCAACTAAAAACAAGCAGCACAAAGAGCACACCACTAAAAATGCCCTACAGTGATCAAAACCAGGCAAACAAAGCTAATACTATCAGAAGCAAGTCTGGGATGATGAGGGCCCAGAACAAACCAATAGAGTACCGACGGTCAGTTATGCGGTGTCCAATGGAGGTCCTCTGGGTGCAAGCATTTGAATCACCAAACCGTCCTCCCAGGATTACTGCCAAAGGGTTACCTTCCGCGTCTGTCCGAGGTGAACTGGAAATATCCTTCCACTCTACCTGTGTAGAGCCCTAGGGTTATGATACTAAGGATACCACCAATACAAAAAAACTTGGGGGAACAGTCGTTAGCCTAGCCAAGACGCATGGGCAGGGTAGCAAATCCCGAAACCCAAAAACACTTAAAAGTACTAGTGGACCCCCGTAAGCGAATCAGCTCTGGTTTATGGTTGAGAGGAAAGTGAGGGGGTATCCTAAATAGTTCGAATTTCCCACGACCTTGTGCTTAACTCTGGTTTAAGTAGAGCGTTCCTAGGATATTTTGATAGAGGTGGGTTTACTTAATAGATTGTCTTACTACGATTGTTGAGCAATGTTTGGAACCCATGTCAACCCTTCTATTTACTTTGTTAGTATATTGTTGTTGGACGCATATGCTTTATAAGTCGTCCCGTAGTATTTGTTGATCCATAGTTTATATTATTGTTGTTGGACGCATATGCTTTGTAAGTCGTCCCATAGTAATTGTTAATCCATATTTTGTATTGGCCCATGGTTTGTATTGACACGTGGTATTGACCCATGGTATTGACGCCTAGACTTAGTATATAAGTTTGTGTTGAGACCAATGAAGGTACCGTGAAGTTATTTGTATTGAGCTTGCTCAAAGGAGGTTGCCCCCTCGAAGTGGCCTGCAATCAATATAAAAGTGATTTTGAGTTCTGATATTTCTGCTATTTCGTGTGTTTTCATTAATTAATTATTGCAGGTTCTTCACATCTGGTATTAGAGCACTTTCTTGGGCTCGTTGGGTGAAATTTCTGCCAATTTTTTTTTTGCATCTGTTGCAGCTTCGGATCTGGGAATAATCTCTATCCGCTTAACTGTGGGAAGTACTTAGGCATAATCCCTAAAACTCATTGTGAGGAGTACCACAGGAACCCCAAAGTAGCTGGCCCATTGAGAGGACCTGCCAGCGAAAAGGACAACGACCCCTACCTGATTGACTAATTCCCACCCGTGAGGTAAACCAAGAGCTGTTGTTTGTGGCAAAGCAGTTATTAGTTTTACTTGAGCCATGGAGTGAGGGGTACTTCCCCAATACACAAGCCATCAGACAGCATTGGAGGCCGAGTGAATACCCTGAACCGATAGGAATCCGCACATACCTAGGGTCAATATCTATTTTCAGCTGAACTGTTGCCAATCACATCTGCACCATTTTAGATCCATTCCAATCCATTTCAGATCCAGTTGTTTCAGATCCATTCTGACAGTCATTCCAGATCCAGCCATTTTAGATCTATTCTGAAAGCCGTTTCAGATCCAGCCGTTTTTTATCCATTCGGCATCGTTTCAGATCCATCTGTTGCCGATCCCTTCCCTTGAAACTTCTCGGACACCCCTGCAATCCCATTCTGCATATTTCATTCCTGAGGACCCTATCCCAAATTCTACTTCCCAAAGCCATAAATCTCACATTTGTCTATTTTTAGGGTTTGCCATAACTTCTTCAATTTTCACCCACTCACCTCCAAATTCTGCCACCGTGTTCATTCCCTACTTTTGCTTCTTTGTCCCTCTTTGACAAATTTTCTCATTCTTTCACCCCGCTTCTGAAATCCCCATTTTTTACTTCCCTATCCATCAGAAAGTGTCCAAAACCTATTCAAACCCCAATTACCCATCCGAGTTTTTCCCAAATCCAAATTTCCCTTTACTAAATAAGCTTCTGTTTGTGTTTTTCTATCCATTCCCCCCCCAAAAAAACTCCTAGTTATAGTTGTCACCTGCACAGTAGCAAAAACCATGGAGGAAGCACTTGCAGCCATCCAAACCAAACTCCAAGATCTTGATGAAAAATTTCTCATCCTCCATATTCAACATTATGTTGGTTGTGGAGCCAGATCTTTCAGTCTCATAGATGATATTGTTTTAGCCATGTGCCCTGGAGGACTGTACACCCATTTTGCATTTTTAGGGGTTCAGGGAAACGCCCCAAAAAAAGGGGGTTTGGGGGCAACGTACCCAAGTCACAAGGGTGCGGGGGAAGCGCCCTCGAGAAAAATTTTTGGGGTTGTTTTCGCCAGTTGTTTTGCAGGCCCATGGTTTTAGGTAACCCGTGGTATTTTCCCATTGTATTTCCCTTATAAAAGAAAGACATTGTAATACAGCCAGGGTTAATGATGTATTAGGTTTTATGCATTGTAAAGATCTCTAAGATCAGGAGAGAGACTATGAGACAGTGAAGAGGAAGTGCAGCGGCTGTGTTGCAGGTTGTATCCCTTCACCTTGCTGGACGGTAATAATAATAAGGACTGGAAAATTCAGTGTGGACGTAGCCCAAGTTGGGGTGAACCACGATATATCTGTGTCTCTCTTGTAATGTGTGTGTGATTATATTTGCATTTCTATTTATTGTTATTGCTCTACGATCCTATTTTTCTAGCACATTCATCCATGAACAATAACCGACAGCAAGAATATTCTATAGATAATGGGTTCTCTTCTTCCAGCACTTTCCGTGGTCCGAAGCTGGAATTTCCTCGCTTCAATGGTACTGATCCGACCGGATGGATCTATCGTGCAGAACAGTATTTTAGTCTGCATAATACTTTTGATGTCCAAAAAGTTCCACTTGCATCCTTTCATTTGGAACAAGAAGCACTTCAATGGTACCATTGGTACATCAAGGCTCATGACGAGCCAAAATGGACAGATTTTTTCCAACTCCTTTTGCAACGATTTGGTGCTAGTGCTTTTGATGACTTCACCGGAGCACTCACTAAATTTCGTCAAATTGGCACTGTGAGAGAGTACCAGACATAATTTGAGAAACTAGTCAACCACACAGAAGGATTGTCTGATGACTTCTACAGGAGTTGTTTTATCAGTGGTCTTAAGGATGAAATCCGCCCAGAGGTCAAAATGTTCTGTCCCAACACAATGATGGAAGCCCTGGGGTTGGCTAAGTTGGAAGAAGACAAGATTGTCGTCCAACAACACTCCAAACCCACTTTTGTTCCCTTCCGAAATATGGATTCTCAACAACCTCCCATCCCGCCAACTCCTCGACCATCTCCTATCAAGCATTTGTCCGAAACAGAGATGCAGGCACGTAGAGAAAAAGAGATTTGTTATAATTGTGATGAAAAATTCACTCGGGGACATAGCTGTGTTCAACAAAAGCTCTATCTCTTAGATGTGGATTCTCCGCCCGCCTCTGAAGTTGGTGAAGAAGCTCCAGATACACCGGATGATCATGTCGACATTCAAGAGCCGCCTATTGAATTCCCATCTCAAGAAGACCACCCCGAGATATCTCTCCACGCTTTATCCGGCGTCACCACCCCCCAAACAATGCGGGTCAGGGGTTACTTCAAGAAGCTTCCTGTTACAATACTCATTGATTCTGGTAGCACTCATAACTTCATTGACCCTCGGATCGCCAAACATGCTGATTGTTTTGTCCATCCTTGCTCCAACTTTGAAGTCATGGTTGCCAATGGGGGCACCTTACCTTGCAAGGGAAAGTGTCACAATGTGCGTATTTCTATGGAAGATTATAACCTGCACTCTGACATGTGTGCCTTATCCTTAGGCGGATTTGATGTGGTTTTGGGCATTTAATGGTTATGCACACTTGACCCCATCTTATGGGATTTTGCTGAACTTTGGATGCAGTTTTTAGTCAATGGGACACAACACAAATTTATGGCCTTACAACCAGGGTCTCTCTGCATCATCAGTTCACATAGCTTGGAAAAGCTCCTTAAGAAGAATTCACATGGTGTCATCGCTCAGCTAAATTCCATTCAGATGCACCCACCAATGGTCTCCACTACTTCCTTGGATAGATATGCAGGTGTCTTTGTTGCACTAGTGGGCTTGCCGCTTTCAAGAGACCTTTCCGGTAAGCATTTAGCCGCATCTACATCTCAGCAGGAAATGATGGCTCTTTTGCATGCAGTACAAAAGTGGAAACCATCCCTATTAGGAAATTATTTCTGCATCAAGACTGATCTCCAGAGTCTGGAAAATTTCCTGGAACAATGGGTCTCCTCCCCAGCACACCTGAAATGGGTTATCCAACTCATGGGTTATGCCTATGCAATCACTTATAAGAAGGGTAAGAACAATATGGTGGCAAATGTTCCTTCTCGCACATTTGATGACCCAGTTTCTCTTACAATTATTTCTCTGCTTGTTCCAAATTGGTTGCAATCTGTTCAACAGGGCTATCTCTTCTATGAACTCCATGCTTCTTCATCAGCAAGGCACTCTAGGTTCCTCAAAATGTATGACCGGGAATAATGTAACTTCTTTTGGCAGGGACTGAAAATGACAATTCAACAGATGGTGGCTGTCTGTGATACTTGCCAGGTCAACAAGGGTGAAACAACACTCCTTTTGGGACTACTCGAACCCTTTCCCATCCCTACATAGACGTGGACAACTCTTTCTATGGATTTCCTAGAAGCGCTCCAGTGGTACAATACCACATCTAAAAGGACACCATATGAAGCAGTTTATGGACAGGCACCGCCATTTCTTCTTCCATACACGCTCCACAGCTCCCCAGTTCCGGAAATTGACTCGGTTCTTCGAAACCACGATCAGATTCTTCTCATTCTACAGGAAAATCTTCACATGGCAAGAATTCGACTGAAACAACAAGTCGATCAGCACTGTTCTGAGTGCAGTTTTCACGCAGCTGATATGGTCCTTCTTTGTCTACAGCCTTCCAAGCAATCCTCCATGAAACTCAAAAGGCATCAGTGGGCCGGAATGCAACCCAAGGATGCTAAAGGGGAACCACTCCTTCAGATTCTACATCAATTTCCACATCTAAAGCTTTTAGGACAAATATTTTTCTAAGGGAGAGGGGATGTTAGGAACCCATGTCAACCCTTCTATTTACTTTGTTAGTATATTGTTGTTGGACACATATGCTTTGTAAGTTGTCCCGTAGTATTTGTTGATCCATAGTTTGTATTATTGTTGTTGGACGCATATGCTTTGTAAGTCGTCCCGTAGTAATTGTTGATCCATATTTTGTATTGGCCCATGGTTTGTATTAACACATGGTATTGACCCATGGTATTGACGCCTAGACTTAGTATATAAGTTTGTGTTGAGACCAATGAAGGTACTGTGAAGTTATTTGTATTGAGCTTGCTCAAAGGAGGTTTCCCCCTCGAAGTGGCTTGCAATCAATATAAAAGTGATTCCGAGTTTTGATATTTCTGCTATTTCGTGTGTTTTCATTAATTAATTATTGCAGGTTCTTCACAAGTAATGAAGCCGATTTCGAGTAGTTTAAGGTGATTTAAACCCGAAAACCTGGCCTAAGCTAGTTGATGATGTGTATACCTAAAAAAGAAAAAGTTGCTAATTGATTTTATTAAAATTTCTTTTTAGAGGCTATTTTTTACTCAAAAAGGGTATTGAAGTGTGTGGTATGGTTCATGACAGAAAGTAAAGTGCAGAAAAATAATGCATGAAACTTCACAAAATTTTCGTCTATGTTTTTCCACAACAAAAAATAGGTACTCCTAAGCAAAAACTTTTTTTTTTCAATTTTCTTTTAATTTTTCAAAGCAAACGATCTATGCTACTTCGAAAAAGATGATAAATATTACTATTAAGCTACCAATTTCAATTTTTTGTGTTTTCTAATATTTGCAAAAGAAAATGAACTTGAAAAAGGAACAAGTAAGACCTAATGCAAAGTGTGGGTAAAGAAAAATAACCGAATGGCTTAAAATAATCAAATCAAAAAGACTTGAGAAACACTCTACCTACCGAGTTGTTTCAATGAACGAACTCAAGGTTTGGAACGAGATGTAAAAGAAAATAAGGTAAAGCTGATGCATGAAACGGGAAACAAACCAAGAGGGTGTCCCTAAGCACCCAAAACCAAGAAAACACCCACCAAACAAAAAAGTAGGTGATCAAACCAAAAGTAACCCTACCAACACCGACTCAAAGGAAAAGCTAACTAGAAAGCTTCAACTCACTCAGACTGATATGAAAAGATGTTCAGATGGTATCTAGACTAAACAGCCCTTCAAAACCACCCTAAAAACTCAAACTGGGATCAAACCCTAAAAAAAAGGACAAGACACGGTAAAAGTGCGCAGCTGTTGCCACAAACAACAAACATTGAGTGCGCAGGTTTGTATAACAGCAACAAGCATCTAGGGCAAAAAGTGTGCTACTATTCTTAACAGAGAGTCGTGCACAGCATCAAAAGGGCTAAAAAGCAGAAAATACACCTTAAAGAAGTGCTAAAGTAAGTAAAGGAAAACTATAGGAGTTCAGAGAGGCAAACAAGACTCAAGAAAGGCAAACATGTCTCAGTATTCAGTCAAAGAAGCAAGGCGGAATGCTAGAAGCAAACCCAACCTCTTGGAAACCAAACCCTAGTAGAAGGCTTGAACCTACAGGAAAAGTGTGCTACTGTGTGGTATAAGAACCAGCGCCTATCACAAGAAGTGTGCTACTGTGGTTTAGGGAAACCAGCTCACAATACAGAAATGCGCTACTATAAGTACAATAGACCAGCGCATAAGGACTTAAAGTAAAGAAAAAATCTTTGCTGAAGCAGACTGAGAACAAAGAAAAACAAGAATGAAAACCTTTTCCTAGATCTATCAAATTACTTGAATACAAGGAGTCAAGTCCATACCTTATTTACGAAGGTCGTCCTCGTGGCTTAAAGCTTTCACGATCCTGCTTGTTGATGAAGATATTACCTGCAAAAGACTCAAAAGGACAAAGAAAAGAGACTACAAGATAACACGATACATCTAAGAAAATGACCATGGATAACTACTATAAATGACATTACACATCATCTATGGGAAAGGAAGACATTGATGTATTAATGAAAATAGAGGAAAGAATTACAACCAATGAAGCCTTGGTGTTGAAGATCCTTTCCAATGGAACCTTGCCTCAATTTTCCAAACATGGAAGAATGGATTCGTGGCTCAATTTATACAGCATTTGGATACCCTCATTTCAACCCCCCTATCCCATGAAGAGGAGCTTCATTAATAGGACAAAAGAGATGAGGAGGAGAGGAGAGGATTAAGGAGAAGGAGGAGGTGGGATCCTACTAAGATGAGAGGCGAGTAAGATCCACCCTATATGGAAGGGATAACCCTCCACGAGGGTCTCCTTCGAGATACTTCTCAAAACTTCTCTTTTTTTCCTCCTTGGAGGCATCGACGCACCCTGGACACTAGCAACATGCATTAGTGATGCACTTTGTAATGGATCAAGGTGCATCTATAAGGAAAGACGCACCTTGCTAGAAGAAAAGGTGCGTCGGCCTCTTTAAATAGGGTTTTTTCAAGGAAAAACCCTCATGACTCATCTTCCAAGAATTTTAGTCAAGTACTTCAGGGATTTTAGGCAAGGATAAAGTGTAGATGGTTCATAATCATGATGAGTACAAAATTTTTGTGTAACAAAATGCCCCCCAAAGTATGAAGCTAGAGTAATAGGATAGGTGAAATACTTTGATGGATAAAGTATAAAGGATCGAGGCAAGGAACCATTGGTTGGAAATATGTCAACAATAACCAAGAATCTTTTGCAATACAACATCCCAACGACTCACAACATAGCTATCGACCAATACATTGCAGATCCATGTTGATACTGACCGATGATATGTCCACCAAAATACAGTGTGGATCCATATTTGAATGAATGAACATAATCATGGCTACTAAAATACAAGCGTAGATCCATGATGAGATAATAACGCAGCCATGACCAATACAAGAGTGGATTTGTGTGACAGTACATCAATGAGATCTCCATCATAACATCTGTGTGGGGACCTACTAAAAAATATCCATCGCAACCTGGGTGTAATAGTAAGACATCAGAACAACCCAGGGTCTTCTACTCATTCCCGAAATGATACGAATCTAACCATGTGATTACAATGTGTTGAAGTCGAACATGGTAGAAACCACTTTATTACCGGTCAATGATGTGAATCGTTAACAAGTGTGAGGGAAATCACCAATTATGACGATGATCCCCAAGGCCTCACTAGTACATCTCAACGAATGCGAATAAATGAGTTGGAGTCGGACATTCGTGGAATCATTCAATTAGAGGTCAATGATGTAAACGTATTGTCAAAAGCGAGGAAACCTGCCATTGAGGCATGTAGGCTCCAAGGTACCGACTAGTTTCTAATTCTAATTCCCGGATGATGAGTTGATATCGACAGGAATAGACTTGTCGAAGGAGGGCCATGATGTATCCCACATCATCGACATGAAACTAAAATAGGAAGTGATATATAATATGGTAGGACAAATGAGTGTGAACTGACACAAAGGTGTAATGGAAAATAGGGACGAACGACACAATGAAAGGTTTAATGAATGCGAAGGTTGATTCAGGCCAAAGAATTCCTTTGAACATTTAATGGCATGACAAGTGACTTGGCAGCATTGACTCAACATAGAAGAGACCAAGACATAATGCAACAAATTATTGAAGCATTCTTCAGAATACCCAAAGGAGTAGAATGACTCATGGAATTGGTATGACTTGAAGACAAGCTAACTACCCAGCTGTTTGACTAGAATGCAGATAGGTGCCATGTTCAAAGGTTACTTTAAGCTACCATTAATACAGAATCAAATACATCTTCCTATTCCCTTAATTTCCCCATCATGATGGATGAGTGCTTCTTTTATTTTTAATGAGATGGAAGAGGGTAACAAATTCTCGATGTAACTCATCATATGATGAGTCCAATATCACATGTTTTACGAACCTGAGAAAGGAGGGGTTCGGTCCGAAAAAGGGTCCTTCCATGTATAATTTTACGAGTTCAAAGAAGGTAAAGTCGGTGGCGTTTCACATTTTGAGAGTCTAAAGCGATCAAAAGAAGACTCCTAATGGTTATTTTTGGTAAAAGTTAGTCTCCTCACCCAAAAAAGGAAAAACAACATGAGAGAGAAATCCTCCAATCATGATTGACTAGAGTATTCCTTTTTCGTAAATAGTCTAAACGGTCTGAAAAAGGGATAAATTATCATTGGATAGACCTCCTTTCAAATCCTTTTACGAGCGTGAAAGAAACAAGTTCGCTCAACAATATTTTTCTATTTTGGGAGTTTGAAAAGAGCTTAAAGAGGACTCAATGTACAAATTTGTCATGGTTGATGACCGAGTACAACAAAGGAAAAAGTAAAATCGGCACAACTCCTTTTCCGTAAGTATTCTAGTGAGGCCGGATAAAGTGATAAACCTATACTCGTTAGACACACCTTTTTACTCAATTTTTAACAAGCACGGCCATGGTATCAAAAGCACTCGAAATATTTTTTATGTTTGAACCAGAGCACAAAAAAGTAAAAAGTAAGCTCAAACCACTTTTCATGTTTCAACTAGAGCACGAAAAAAGTGAAAAGTAAGCTCAATACCATCTTACTGTTTTTAATGAGCTTGAAGACAGGTGAAAAGAATGCTCATGATTTCTGCTTCATTTTTTAATGAGATTGTAACAAAAAATAAACTATGCTCAGTATAATTCCCATTGGCAGGTTTCTTCCCAACATGATATCCAGAGGTTGGAAGTTTTCCCCCAGCATAAGAAGCTGGCGGCTTAAATCCAGTATGATGTCCAGAGGCTGGATACATGCCCCCCAAGCATCGTTTCATTCGCCTACTCTTTTTTTCATCCAATAAAATGAGTGGTTACTAGTAGGAATGCCTTCACCAACGGAGGAAGAAAAAAGAAGATTAAATAGCATAGGTGTATGAAATGAAGGTTCAGATATTAAATCTGGTGAAAGATTCAAATCAAAGGGAGGGGATCTATTTCATTTTTTAACGAGCTTGACACAGAAAGGGAACTATGCTCATGTTCATCTGTTTCATTTTTTTAACTAGCTTGACATAGGAATATAACTATGCTCGTGGGGCTGGTTTCATGTTTATGCAAGCTTGAAACCAAAAGTAAACTATGCTTGGGAGGACCTGTTTCATTTTTACACAAGCTTGAAACAAAAAATAACTATGCTTGAAGGAACCCATTTCATTTTTTAATGAGCTTAAAACGGAATGAAAACTATGCTCATTTATGACCTTCATTGCTTCCAAGAGGACGATGCTCCAAAAGGAATACATGTCGAAGGATAAGCCTCAATCATGGCTTCTAAGAGGTCCTCATTTGAAGGAAGATAAACCATGTCATCTATCGAATCCAAGGTTAAAGAAGACTAGCAATAAAAAAGAATCCCTCGTTCAATGGAAGTTGGAAGCATGGAATATAATGCCACATAATTTACCTGCAATGGGTAAGATACCGCGTGGGAATAAGTCGGATGATTGGTAGTCGAACGAGAGTCAACAAACGAAAGTTGGTTGATAGTCACAATGCATCCATCATGAGGGAAAGACAACACTCGGAAGAGTGTGTACATAGAGCAGCTATGGATCGATTGATTCTAAATACAGATACCATCTATGTTGAAAATAATAGTACTGAAATAAATATAATTCCAGATAAAAAAACCTAATAGGGTCAAGAAGATCTTCTCCTTCAAAGTCAAAAAATGGAATAAGTTAAATTTGATTATACAAACAATATTTTGGAAAACCAACTAAAACGGTCTCACAGCCTATTGGTCATGTATATTATTGTTCATTTAAAGTACCGAGAAATCTGGGCATAAAACCCTAGGACTCTAACAATATCCAAGTCCTTACATAACGACATGAAGCCTGAAATAAATTATCTCTTTAAAACCCTCAAAGAATAGGAGGGACTGTAAAAAAATATCACAATGAAAATGAGGATAATAGCTCAAATAAGTCATAGGACCTCCTCATGAAACATTGAGATTCAACCACCAACTCGGAAAGAGTCAAACCAAAAAGAGGAACATTGCTTACCTGGGAGGACCTCTGTCTGGAAGTTTGTAACTATATAACCAAACATAATTGAGGCTTCAACACATGAAATATAATAACATGTAACCAAACATAATTGATGCTTCAACACCACGTTCAACGGAAGTTGGAAGCATGGGATATAATGCCACATAATTTACCTGCGACGGGTAAGATACTATGTGGGAATAAGTCGAATGATTGGTAGTCGGACAAGAGTCAACAAACGAAAGTTGGTCGATAGTCACAATGCATCCATCATGAGGGAAAGACAACACTTTCTCCTTCTCTCTACTTGATTTCCTTCAACTCCATTGTACATTGTTTCTCTAAATTTGGTTTCGAAAATCCTTTAATCACGTCTTTTCTTATCTCATTGTAAGTTCTTATTTGACCTACATGTTTATCTACTTTGTACTTTATGTACCACTATAGTGTGCAGTCTCTAAAGGTAGTTCCCAATTGCATTATTCTCACATTGTCATCTTTAATTGTATTCATTGTCCATATGGATTCACATAAGGAACAATTCCATTATATGTATTCCTTCTTGGATCCATGGAACACAATAAGTATTAATATTACATCAACCGTGGTTCTCGACATTAAAAATTTCAAAATTTGGGTTATATTGATTCACCATATTGATGTTTCTTGTATTCTATACTGAATTGTAATTCTCAAAATGCTTTAAAATTAAAAAAAGTGAGCACCTAAAAAATTGGAGGGAAAAAATGAAAACTATTTTTTTGGATCGTATTTTCAACTTATCTCCTTGTAGGTTTACTCAAATTTCAGGTGGGAGGAGTCGTTGGATGCATAATTAAATTATGCATCCAACGACTACCCATGTTGCATACTTTTAACAACATCCACACCATGAAAAATGAAAATACATTAAAAACATGTTTTCTCTTACTAGAAACACGTTTTTTAATGTATTTTCAATTTTTCATTGTGTGGATGTTGTTAAAAGTATGCAACATGGGTACTCGTTGGATGCATAATTTAATTATGCATCCAACGAGTCCTCTCGCTTGAAATTTGAGTAAACCTACAAGGAGATAAGTTGAAAATATGATCCAAAAAAGTAGTTTTTTTACTCTCTCTCTACTAGTATTTTATTATTTTCTTATTATTTTCCTTAGGAGGCCCATTTTTTACTCAAATTTCCTCTAATTGATTATATGTATTCCTTCTTGGATCCATGGAACACAAGAAGTTGTAGTATTACATCAACTATGGTTCTCGACATTAAAAAGTTCAAAACTCTGGTTGTATTGGTTCACCATATTGATGCTTCTTGTATTCTCTACTAAATTGTAATTCTCACATGTGTTTCTACTAAGTTTTCTCCTTTTGTATTGGTGTGTGCACAAGGGGTGGTTCTAAGAGGGTTTATACCAACTCATCTATCTAGACCCAAAGGATTCTTCCAACCTCGTTTGCTACAATAGGGTCACTACCACTAAAGTATCATCTTCTTCACTAGAATTATCTTCAACATTATTGTCAATATAACCACCATTTGAAAAGTTGTTGTTATTCTCATTTATGCTCGTTTCATCTATGATCTTCCACTATGACTCAAAACTTCCACCTCTTATTCATTGTTACCTTCTTTGGCATGGGATAAAGGTGCCACTTTGATCCTTTGGATCCATTCTCTTGTCTCTTACTATACTATTCCATCCTCCTTCTTCTCCTCCCCCTAGCCACCCGGGTTTTAGACTGCCATGTTGTTGGGTCATGCCTCCATCCAAACAACATGTTAATCTACAAATCAATTTCATCAAAGAACCTATCTCTTGATCCTTCTTCGAATTTACATTCTACCATGTTGAAATAAGTATTATATTCTATCTCAAACTCTATTACAAAACCTTCTTTTACTATAGCCAACTAGAAATCCACTTGTGCATCCATTTTTTTATCTATGTTTTTTGATGTATTAATGTCCACTTGATCCCATACTATCGGATCTTGAGATCATCACACAATATTTATCTATGCTTGTATTTTTTATCCATTGATACATTAAAATAGGAAATTCAACAATTTTTTCATGTTTATCATGGTATAAATACTTGTCGTTTAAATTTTTTAAGTTGATATGCATTAGATTCCCAGTCTCCTTCTATGGGAACTCAATTTTTCCCTTGGTCATCTAGTCATGAACTTCCCTTCATGATGACTTCCATGGCATGTCCTCACTTCCTCTCATTTCTTTTTGTTCTCATGACAATGGAACCAATTGTCGACACAACTTTTAGAGAAAAGGTTTGAAGCTCTAACCAACAATAAACCCCATGATCATTGGCATATTTAATATTCATGAAAGAACAAGCTCTCTCCCAAGATGCTCATGAGAATTGCTAAAACATAACTAACATAAAGAAAGTAAAATATGCCGTGCAATTACTTAAAATCCATTACAATCAACATTCACACCATTATACTAAAAAATTGAAAGAGGGAGAACAACTACACAATTGTTTGTCCTCATTCCATAATAGAGGTTTATACATTGCTTGGGCCTCAATCATAATTATCACTTAACCCCATCTACAACTATTTCACCTTCATAGTGCTCCTAACCTCTCTTCCTTTTCCTATCATATATGTTTTTTACATGCATACAATATCAATTACAAATCAGTCACTCAACTCTATTTGTTTCTTAGTAAATTCTTATACAAAGAATAGACTAGTGCACTAAATCTTATAATACATCTCTGGCGTGCATAGAAAAACAATAGCATGTAGTTCATAACATTGCATGTAGACTAAACACAATTTGTGCAATCTAAAAGTAACATGCACTCTTCAAAAATACAAAATAGGGCGCCATCAACATTGCTATTGGCAAGAGAAAGTACAAAGTGTTCAATATTATACCCATGATCTTTGAAAGAAAGGTGTTACTTTTTAGGTATCTCACCATGAACCTAGATTAGTATTGAAGTGCCTTGTAAGTATACATAGTCATACTCAAAAGAAATTGGTTCCTTTGAATGTTATAAGCATTGAAGAAGCAAGCAAGAAAATGCTCTATATCCATTTGAGCATGAAAATAAATCAACAAAAGAATCATGAAGAGGCACAACAAAAGAAAAACAAGAAAGTTGCAACCATAATTCAAAAGGGAAAATATTTCAATAAATTCACTACAAACGTTGTGATGTAGATAGACACATGCATATGAAGTGTTGTAAGCTTCATTTGAAATTGCCTCTAAAATGGTGCAAGTCTAAGAAGGAAGGAATGACAATTACCAAGGTAGTAGGTGCATACATATAATATAGTTTTGATGTGGAGGAATTTAATCTTGTTTGTGCTACATTTGCAAGATCCAAGAGCAAGAGGAGAAATAAATGCACTCTTCTAAGTTAAAGTTTAGGTGAAGAATGAGAAGTTAAATATTGTGTATGAAAATTTTGGAATTACATTGTGTAAGAGTTTATAAAATTTCATGTGGACACTCCACCTATCATTCAAGGATCCAAACAAAGCTTTAGAAATATAGAAAACAGTAAGACTTCAAATCAATAAATCAATAAATAGGAAAAAGGAATAGGTCAAATATAATAAAGGGAACAATAATTAGTAATTAAGAGAAAATATCAGATGGGTGGTAGGTGTAGGGGGGTAATTTATGACTCTGATGGAAAAAAAATGAACACTTTCACCTAGGGCCTTGGATCCACTACAAACACTCGAGATGAATGGTATACCATTATGCATGGGGTGGAGTATATATCCAACCTAAACCTCTTGAATATTATCATCTTTGGAGATCCATTATTGGTTTTTCATGTAGGTAGGCAAGGGCTAACCCAAAAAGAATCTTTCAGGGGAAGGCTCCAAAATAGAACTCTATGCTTTCTTAAGGAAATCATTGATCTTAATCTCATTCATGTCCGTTAGCATAAGAATGAAATAGCATACTACCTTGCAAATCAAGTCTCTGAATTGGAAAAAGGGGTTTGTATAGAGCAAGGAGGCCTACCAAAAATACATTGGGTTCCTTAACCTTACTCATGAATATCAATCAATCTTTACTTTTAATGCATGGTGGTGACTCAAGGGGGAAGGACATGGGAAGGATGAGAACCTAGCCCTCAAACAAAGAGCATCCGTTTCGAATTTAATCACATCCATGTGTGGAGTACCTTTCACATCTTTACCACTCTTGTATCTTGAATTCAGTTTAATGGAGCACTTTACTCCATATCCTGAAGCTTGATGGATTTCTCTTGGTAGATTTATTTGCACAGGGTCTCATCTCCATTCACTCTTTTCTTATGTTCCATCAAGCAAATATTTTCTCTGTGTTTCATTTTTGTGAGAAGGAATTTCCGTGAAGAATTCAAGTAGATACAAGATCAATTAAAACAAAAACATATTGCTTAGAAATCTTACCGTCAACCTCAACCATTATTGATTGATGGTTTGCTTAGTGGTCCTCTAGTGTATCATAAATTCTAGGGATTTTCCTATCCACATCTCCCATAGTTTTAGCCTCTTGGATATTATGAACTTGCCTAGCATTACCATTCCTACATGGACAATTCTTCTCCACATCCCCAAGATTGAATGGGTTCCCTAGGCTTGTTTCCCATAAACCTTATTGGTTTATCCTTTCCATGAGATGGTTTCCTTTGTTGATTTCTAAATTGAGGAGGCTTGAATCCCTTCTTCTTTTGGTTAAGCTTCTCCCCATTCTTATATTTCCAATATTTATGGAATTTTGGCGTACTCTTTCTTTGATCATAAAAACACCTATATTTCCTCATGGTTTCCTCTATATTTCTAGGCTCATCAAACTTAATTATGTCCCTATAGGATTGAGTCATTCCACTTATAAAATGTTCGATTTTCACTTTATCGTCCTTGATATATTTGACATACTTGAACAAATCCAAGAATTTGTTTTCATATTCATCCGTGGTCATTTTCTCCAATCTCATATTATGGAATTCCTTGATCTTACCAGCAAAATACCTCTCATAAAGGTAATTTTGTTGAAAGTACTTCTTGAACTTCTTCCACGAAATATTTATCTCATGTAACATTTGGAATTTCCTTAGGTGGTCCCACCATATGGATTCTCTACCATTAAGGTTAAATATAGCCACCCTAGCCTTCATATTCTCAAAGTAGTCATGAACCAAAAATATTTTCTCATCCCAAGAAGCCATACCTCTACTTCTTGTCCTGATTTTATTTCACCATCAAAGGTGGGAGGTTTAACTTTCCTAAATTATCCCTGTAAGTTGTCTCTGATAGGTCTCTTCCTCTTATTCTTAAGAGATGGATAACTTGAACTACTAACAGAGTCTTTAAAAGTAGAGGACTCACTACCAAAAAATCATTGGGTACATGTTTTGCTTCTAGATTTCCTCTTTGAGTTGTGAGACCTCTTGTGAGAGTGTTTCCTTGAGCTACCTCCACCCTTGTCATTAGTGCATGATTTCTGGCCATTGTGCATTTTCCTTTGGATGTATGTCAGTCTTTGCAACATAGTTGCATTCAATTGATTCTGGTCCTCCTAGGCTCTAATCAGTCTCTCATTATCTTCTTTGAAGCTCTGCAACTCCACCATCATTCTTCTCATAGTCTTGTATATGCCAAGATAGGTCACTTGGTTTTTGCGACCATTAGACTCGATCTATGCATTTTAAACATGCACATTCTCCCCTATGGCATCTATCTCAGGTGCATGAGGATCATGTGCATCGCTCATGATGACATTTTCCTTTGGAATAACTAAACAAAAAAATTATAAGTACTAGCCTCTAATTGTCATTGATATAGAATTGTACCTACAAAGTGTTCATACAAGCACATTTGTTAGTTTCATTGCATCCTCAAAAAATACAACATACAATTTTCATGTATTTTGGAAAAATTATCCATATTAACATTTTTTCAATCAAGGCTACATGCCTTTTTCGTCCCATTTCTAAGAGTATCTACTGCCATTCCTTCCAATATGAGCTCATGTTGATGTATTTGTAACTTCGGAATGTATTTCATATATGTCTATTGTATTCCTATAGAGATGTTATTATTCCTCTATACAGAAGTGTCGTCATTTATATACGGTAAGTGTCGTAACTTATACTCGATGGGTTATTAGACCACCTTGGTGGGGTCAGCCCTGTATAAGTCATGTGGGTAAAAGGGTTATTAGACCACCCTATTGGGGGTCGAACCTGTCAACATTATGTTATGTGGTTAAGTTAAGGCCGACCTAGTAAAGGTTATTAGGCAAGTCAAGTCATGTATAAATAGAGTACGGGAGGCACTCTATTTGATCATTCACTTTCTCTCTCACACACTCATTGGAGAGTGGCACACTTGTGGAGGAGGAGAAGCTGCTGCTAGGAGGACTATATCTTATGTTTGGGTTGTATCATTGCTCTATCTATCTCTGAGGAAGTTGTGGGGTTTTTCACCTTTATGGTTTTCCCTAGTGAAACTTTGTGTGTCTATTGTCTCTTGTATGCTTGCATTATTGTGTCCATGATTGATATGCTGTAGATATGCTATACATGTTGTTCTATCAGTTAAGATCCTAGATCAGATTGAAGTCAATTCTGAAAAACTAACTTGGTATCAGAGCTATCCTAAAAGAAGGCATGGTATGGCATATATGACACTTGTTGCACTTGCGATGCTAGGGCTTGATATAGAAAAAACCAGTCATCGTAGCAATTTCGCTATAAATCCATTTCGGCGTGGTTTCAAGATATGAAACTCTTACAGGTAGAATATAAGATCCCCATGTACCTTTTTTCCAAAGCACAACTTCTAATTCGTTGTACTTTGTGTTTTATGATCTGTACAATCTAGGGTTTCTACCTCTTCTGGATCTGAGTCATAAACAAGTGACCTAGGAAAAAAGGTCATAACTTGGGCTAGGAAGCTCCAAATGAAATAGTGTGAAAAGTGACAGGTAGGGAACAGACTGTACTTTCACAGGATGAAGGTTTGGAGGTCGAAAGTGAACCAGTGACACGTGGCACTCCATACAAGTTTGCTCTCCTATTTTATCCCATAAACAGGTCATGTTGCGACACTTGGCATAAATCTCTCTCAGAGAATCCAATTGAGGTCATATCTGTGGGGTTGGAAATATGACAGGTCGGGATACCACAGGTAGACGTTTCAGACCCTATGGATTCATAATTTCAGAGTTACACCAGAAACAATCAGGTGCATATTTCTGTCAAAACAGAATTGGATTTTGAGCACCTTCATTGATGGCTCTGGGAATTAGGGTTTCAGAGAAAGTTGGTATTTTTGTAATCGGAGACCATGGTTTAATGATACTCATCATAATCAAAATTTAGAGACCAAGATCAAATTTTTTGGCTAGGTAGAAGGCCGGGCTTGATCAAACCCTAGTTCGGGACTTTGATCGAAAAAGTGAAAAATTAAGGCTTCTACAAAAATGAGAATTTTTGAAATCTGTGACCATAGATGGAAGCTCCTTGGAAAAATCGAAGTTTAGAGCTTTGGATCAAACTATCTGGTTGGGTGAAGCTCCAGGAAACTCAAACCCTAATTCAGGGTCCTCCCTAGTGAATCCGAAAATCTAAAAGGCAATTTTGAGGGGTGAAACTTTGCAGTTTTCAAATTCTGAGTATACCAGCTTGACCAACTCAGAAAGGTGCATCTTTCTGTCCTTTCAGAAGTTTGAAATTCAAAGTTTGAATTTTTAGGGTTTCCGTGACAAACCCTAATCCAGCTTCAGATCCAGTTTCTGCAAATCAAGTGGATTGGGTTAATCCTAGAAGAGAATGGATTGGTCACCTGCATAAGTGAAGAAGTTCCAATTTCAGAGGGAGATGAGACTAACGCCTTACATAAGAAGATTACAAGCAAACTCGATAGGTATGATTTGCGGGTATGTTTCAAAATCTGTTCATGATTAAGTTTATGATATGTTTGTCTTCATTAAGGTTAGTACAATCTTGATTAACTTTAGACTTGTTGTATCACCTTAATAAAATTATGAATACAGATATTCATTAATTAGGGTTTTGACACTCATGATTGTACTAATGCATTGTGGTGTTGTATGAGGTTGATGTTGTCTGCTAACATGAAAGGTACATCAAGAAAGACAAATCATGTTCTAGTTCAAGAACATATGACCATGTTGACATGAAGACAAAGATTCATCCATTGCCATGGATCACATAGAAGATCTACTTACGAGGTATGTATAACTTGGTTCTATAATGATTAACCTATGAGATATGCAAGTTACTAGCACAAGTCATTGAAGAGAACAAGAAGACATTGCTAGACATAACCAGCAAATATGATAACCAAGTATGTTTTTCCTATATCAAGTTAGAATCCTACCTTGTGTTAGGATCTTATACTGTTGTATGGTTGATAATGATTATTCATAAAGTTAGAAATGTAGGTAATCAAGGGTTTATGCATATTATGTCTCTTACCTTGATTGATGATATGACTAACCAGAAAAGTCCTTTGGTCAAATAAGAATATGCATGAGTAAAATAAGTATTTCCTGAAACCGTGAATACTAATGTTTATTATCTGTGTTTGAAATGATCATGACTATACATGTTTAAGATTATTGTGCTTTGATAGTATTGAAATTATACTAATGAATGTATGATTATGTATGAGATCTCGAGGATAACACAATAATGATACTAGTAAGCATGCATAGTGATCAAGGATGGATATAAGTTCAAAGGACAGGTAATCCAAGAAGCAAAGATCAAGAGGGAGCACACTCCAGTAGTTCCTGCAAGGAAGCAAATATTGAGAGGGAGTCCACCCTACAACCAAACAAAGATAAGTATTTAAATTGTCATTTCTTGCATACTTGTTTGTTTAAATAATATTGTTCAATGATGTATATGCTTATGTTCCTAGACTTAGGTTGTGTATCATGCATATTAGAATAATTGCATTAATGAATAGTATACCACTAATATGCATGTGATGGGTAAGTGGCCTATGGCATTGTACAACATTCCATTGCTACTTATCTAGAATGAAACCTCTTTGCTGACATGTTGGGATTTGTGCACACTCTTAACAATGTTTTGGTAGAGATTGGAAGGCATCTAGAAAGTTACAGGATATGGATAAATGTTGTATTGAAGCATTGGCTAAAATAATTGCATGACGGTATGACATATTTCTTTATGTGTAAGAATTTGTTCTGAAAACTATGAGATGTTTCTAACCATGCAGTTTAACTTGTTTTGTAGGAAAGATAGGATACCATCACCTACAAAAGAAGGACTACAACATTTGTTCCAACAACGAAGTTCAAACTATCTATTGAAGATATTGAAGAATCTGAAGTTCCTAGGATACAGGATATAGTAAAAGGATCCCATGGTCAAGAAGTACCAATCGATCATGTTTGGGATGTGGTCCCAAGACCTGAAGGGAAGTTTGTTGTGACTTCCAAGTGGATCTATAAGATCAAGCATGCTGCAAATGGTAGCATGGAGAAATACAAAGCAAGGTTCGTAGCTCGTGGCTTCTCTCAGAAAGAGGGGATAGACTATGAAGAGACTTTTGTTCCTGTGGCCAGATACACTTCCATTAGATCAGTACTTGCTCTGGCTGCAGTGATGAAATGGAAGTTACACCAGATGGATGCCAAGACAACTTTCTTGAATGGTGTGGTCAAGGAGGAAGTGTGTGTGGTGCAGCCACTTGGTTTTGAGACACATGACGGGAAGTCATATGTGTGTAGACTGAAGAAAGCCTTGTATGGCTTGAAGCAAGCTCCTAGGACTTGGTATGGTAGGATAGACAACTTTCTATCCAGTTTGGGCTTTACTAAGAGTAAATCATATTCCAACCTTTACTACAAGGTTGAGGAAGGAAATCCTGTGATACTACTCTTGTATGTGGATGACCGGTTTGTAACAGGAGAGGATGGATTGATTGCCGATACCAAGAGGAAGCTTGTTGCCGAGTTCGAGATGAAGGAATTGGGTATGATGCACTACTTTCTAGGTATGGAGGTGTGGCAGAGTGCATATGGAATCTTCCTTGGACAAGGGAAGTATGCAGTAGAGATCCTGAAGAGGTTTGGGATGGTGGACTGCAAGGCCATGGCCACACCTATGGCATCGAACCTGAAGCTTCTGTGTGATGCTTCATCTGATCCGGTTGATGTCACTATGTATCGTCAAATGATTGGGTCCTTGATGTACCTGACGAACACGAGACTAGATATTTGCTTTACAGTGAACACATTGAGCCAGTTCCTGACGGATCCGAGGAGTGTTCACCTAGTTGCTGTAAAGCATATTCTAAGGTACCTGAAGGGTATGGTTGATTATGGGATCAAGTATGATGCGAATCAAAAGTTTAACCTGGAGGGTTATGTTGATTCAGATTGGACAGGAAGTGCTGCAGTTAGGAAGAGCACTTCTGGGTGCTACTTCAATATGGGATCAAGTATGATCTCTTGGTTTAGCAGGAAGCAGTCCTGCATAGCACTGAGTACAGCCGAAGCAGAGTATGTTGTAGCTTGTTCGGCTAGTTGTAAGGTAGTATGGCTAAGGAAGCTACTGTCTGAGCTATTTGATCTCCCGTTGGATGCTACTGGTATCTTTTGTGACAACTAGAGTTATGTGAAGCTGTCTGAGAACCCGGTGTTCCATGACAAGTCGAAGCACATAGAGATCAAATATCACTATATCAGGGATATGGTGTAGAGAGGAGCAGTGAAGCTCCTGTATGTTGCGACGAATGAGCAGGTTGCAGATGTGCTAATGAAACCACTAGCCAGAGTGAAGTTCGAGTACTTAAGAGAGAGGATTGGTGTTCTTTAGATTGACGACACTTCGAGGAAGAAGTGATGGACATATTTGCTGAAGCCATTCCAAGCATGGTGGTAGGAGGATCCTCCCATGGCTGTGGATGTAAGCGTTGTGTGATGAGCATCGAGACAATGCTCCAGTTACCGCTTTGGATATGATCATTTGGATCATGTATATGATATGCATCAGGTAGATGCATGATATGTATCAGGTGGATACATTGTATGATCAGGTGGATCATGTATGTGATATGCATTATGTGGATGCATGATATGTATCAGGTGGATACATTGTATGATCAGGTGGATCATGTATGTGATATGCATTAGGTGGATGCATGATATGTATCAGGTGGATACATCGTATGATCAGGATGATCATGTGTGATGAGTATCAGGACGATTCTCTGGATGACTTGCATCAGGACGATGCAGAGATGTTGATCGCGATGATCATGGACATCAGGATGATGTATGATGAGTATTAGGTTGATACCTTGTGGCCGTGGACAGGTTGTGCAGATAAGCATATAATAGCGCCCTAGGATATTTACAAATTCTCTTGCTAGGTTTTGCTGCTGGCATATAATAGCTCCCTAGGAGATCTGGCAAATGATCTTTCGAGGTTTTGCTTGGAGGGACATATAATAGCACCCTGGGAGATTCTCTTGCTAGGTTTTGCCGCTGGCATATAATAGCTCCCTGGGAGATCTGGAAAATTCTCTTGCTAGGTTTTGTCCATGGCATATAATTTCTCCCTGGGAGATTTTGCAGGTTGTGCTGGGCACATAATCATTCATGAGATTCTCTTGCTAGGTTTTTCTTGGTAGCATATAATGTCTCCCTGGGAGATCTTGTAGGTTGTGTTGGGCACGTAATTAATCCTGAGATGCTCTTGCTAGGTTTTGCTTGGTCACATGTAATAGCTCCCTGGGAGATCCAATAGGTTGAGCAGTATGCTCATAATCAATCCTGGGATGCTCTTTCGAGGTTTTGTTGATGCACGTAATCAGTCCTGAGGATTCCACAGTATGGCCAATGATGATGAAGACCTACAAGTGGTGGCCCTACATCCAGTATGAAAAAGGAATTTCTCTATAGAACTTCCTATGACGAGTATATCGGATATTGATTGAGATAGCAGCAGCAGTGATGATGACGATGATTCAAGGACGATGATCTAGTGATGATGATCCAGAGAAGAAGACTTGTGCTAGCAGATCTGTGTCAAGAAATACCTTCCTAGTTAAGAGGGAGCATTGATGTACTTGTAACGTCGG
Source organism: Larix kaempferi (assembly GCA_027924585.1). NCBI lineage: Eukaryota > Viridiplantae > Streptophyta > Pinopsida > Pinales > Pinaceae > Larix > Larix kaempferi. The sequence continues at coordinate 2,883,069 of BSBM01000903.1, forward strand.
AATGTATTTCATATATGTATATTGTATTCCTATAGAGATGTTATTATTCCTATATACAGAAGTGTTTGTATTCCTATAGAGATGTTATTATTCCTCTATACGAAAGTGTCATCATTTATATTGTAAGTGTCGTAACTTATACTTGATGGGTTATTAGACCACCTTGGTGGGGTTAGCCCTGTATAAGTCATGTGGGTAAAAGGGTTATTAGACCACCCTATTGGGGGTTGGCCCTGTCAGCATTATGTTATGTGGTTAAGTTAAGGCTGACCTAGTAAAGGTTACTAGGAAAGTCAAGTCATGTATAAATAGAGTGCGGGAGGCACTCTATTTGATCATTCACTTTCTCTCTCACACACTCATTGGAGAGTGGCGCACTTGTGGAGGAGGAGAAGCTGCTGCTTGGAGGACTATCTCTTATGCTTGGGTTGTATCATTGCTCTATCTATCTATGAGGAAGTTGTGGGGTTTTTCACCTTTATGGTTTTCCCCAGTGAAACTCTATGTGTCTATTGTCTCTTGTGTGCTTGCATTATTATGTCCATGATTGATATGCTATAGATATGATGTACATGTTGTTCTCTCAGTTAAGATCCTAGATCAGATTGAAGTAAATTCTGAAAAACTAACAGCTCATAGCCTCATTCCTTATTGAATTTTCCCCAAATTATGCATTTCTCCTTTAACTTAGGTGATTTTTCTATACTTATGATGTTGCAAGGAACTAACATGGCATGGAAAGTGGTAGGTGATGTGATGATGCATCAAATGTGGACCATATGTGGAAACTCTAGGTTCATCCATGTCATATTCCTATTCAATCCTGCATTCATGTCATCAAGATCTTCATAGATTCTTTCTGCTGCAGTTGTGCCCCTTTGCGGAGAATCCCGTGAATGGTCAGGATCTCATGATGGAATATCCCAAAATATTATTTGTAGGATATTATAATTTCCACCACTCATTTTGAATCTTACACCTAGACCTTTTGCCAATGACATGATCATTCCATGTGTCATGACCATGTCATCTATGGCCATCTTCCTATGGGTCCACACATCTATTGTGTGTACATTTGGTGTCCTACCTAGCCTCTTACGCCACATCACCATACCTTGGTGCCATCATTACCATTGGTGGTGTTTTGATATGCCCACACCACCATAAATAGTTCCCAAGTAATTGATTAGTGGTTTTCTGCCATCGGTTACCATCCATCCCTATGAATAGTCCAAATATTTCCCTCACTAGACCCAAATCAAATATCATCCATTTGCAACGAGGTTCCCCAATCATCTATCATTCATTTTTTATATGCACGAATGGACAGGGTCACATGATGGAAGGTGCATGATATGATCTGATCCATTCGTGGAAAAGATACCCAATTACCCTCTGATCACTTTATGACTATGTGAATGGTCCTACACGATGCAATTTGATCCATTTGTGGGGGATACCTCTCTGTTAACCCTTGATCACATCTTCTTCTGTGAATGGACATACTATGTTGATCCAATGCTTCCTTGATCACTATCATTTGATCATCTTTGAATCTCTCGAAGCAACCCTTGCTAACCAGAACCATGATTTTTCATAAAAATATTTCACCAGCACTTCCTCTGTGATTATGATCATGACTCCTACAACCCCAATGTTTTCTTCAAGTGCTTTGGTTCCTTCTGAGCACATGGATACTATCCCATGTAATCCTAGTGTTATAGCCTTAAGCTTTGGTACCATTCCGTAACATTCTAAACCACCTTTGTGTCCCTTTGAAGTTAATGGGGGACTCTAATCATTGCTGATACAAAAAATACTCTTGTAATACTTACCTTAGGAAGGCATTAACCATCCTTAGGCTATTGTAACCTCCATGGGAAACATGAAATACAAATGCATGCACAGGGGAATGAAACATAAAATCACAGTGGAAATAAACAAACCATAAACAAGAATGGATATCATCATGTTCATTAGCGAAAGGAGATAAACATTGTGTAAACACAATAAACAATGAATACTTATCTTTAATGGAAACTAGTACTAGCACTTGGTTGTGTAGGAGAAACATTTCATCTAATATTAGGTATCAAACTCCGATACCACCCCTGAGCTGTGCTATGAAGCCACTAGAGAAAATGAAACCTACAGTATTTTCTCTCCCAACCCAAAACCTTTTTTCTCTCAATGATAAGCTAAATGCTCATATATAGCTTCTATAGGAATCTCACTTAGCCATCATAGCCATGGCACTCCTTCCAATTGCCCCACACAACAAAAGGGAGGTATTTCCCTTCGTTGATGCACAATTCTCTCAGGAAGTCCATCCCTTACAATGCTTACTAGTGTGTGCAGTAAGAGTCTAACTTACTGTGTGCCTTTCAAACATTTTTGGTAGAAATGAACCATGGCTTCTCAAGCATCTAATGAGCAATGAATATTAGGGTAAAGTTACTATATTCCTATCCTATGTGTTCACCTACAACCAACTTAGTTTCATAATTACTCTGGTAATAGAATAGGGTAAGGAAAAACATGAACTCCTCTTAGTTCTTTCTCTATTCGTTGTTCCCTTCCTAACTACACCTTTGTGTCTTCCTCTCTTGCTTCCCCCCCTTGAGAGATAGACTACCATGGAGATACAAGGATGGAAAATGGGACAATCAACATTGCTTTTGATCCTAGGAGGAAGGACTCTTACAAGGTCAAAAAAGGTAGATCCACCCCCAATCTTCATTAAATGTGTGAGAGGACTTTCTCACCATCCTCATGCATGCATTCATTGATTGAATAAAATAATTCAAGAGAAGTTACTGGCTCCTTCAAGGCACAAGACAAAATTAGATAGGTTCTATGGTTGCCACATGGGATCCTATGGTTACTCTCCCATAGAAACCCCCTTCCCTCTCCCCCTTTGGTAGAATCATAGAAACTCTTAGTGCTTCCTTACACAACCATCTTGGATCTTCCATATTATTTTCCAACATAATATTTACATAGCTTGAGTCAATCATGACAAGCCAACCACATGGCCAAATAGATATATCTACATTATGTATGCATATGCCATTCACTAGTGAGGCCTTGGCCTTGAGCACAACACTAGGAATCCATACTTAGCATATTTACAAAATTTATATTATCTCACTGGATACATTCCAAGGTCAAAATCCAGATACTACATATTCTATCTCTCTAATATTTAGTAGAGATGTTAGAAAATTAGTCAAATATGATTTCAATAAGTGCTTCAACCACTATTATTTAGGGTCCATTTAACCAACTTTCACTATAATAAATTATTAATTAAATTGTTTAACATGTGAATATACCACAAAGTGGTTAGTCCCTCCCAATATAGAAACTAGGAAAGTAATTAAACACTAGGTTGTAGAAATTAAGAAAGTAAATAAGAAATCATAAGAACATAAAAATGATAATATTGATCACACCCATAAGTACTTGCCCTCATAAACCCATATTGATACTATCAATTAGTCTAAATGTTAAATGATTACAACCTTTTTAGCCACATTTTTGAGATAATTTTTGCTCAAAATCTAGTTAAAAATTCAAAGGAATTGTTGAAATTGTAGATACTAGTTGTTAATATTACACAGTCCAGGTGCAAGAGGGAAATTTGTGGGCATCGAATCCACTTAAGCATTCAAAAATGCCATTTCAATAATGAAAAATTGCAAATTGACCAAAGACTTATACTTGGATTTTGTGATGATAGCCATAAAAAGTACACATTAAAATAAGAATATTTAGAATTTGTCACATCAAAATCACACTTGAGAGGTGACAATCATTTTTAGTATTTAGTAAATAAAAGTCAACAATGACATATGAAAGTTGCCACATGGTAAAGGGACTTTGACTAACAATTGAGATCTTTACAACTTGTTAATTCATGAAAACCAAAAAGAGCTAAAATAATTTTAATACAATCTTTTTTATCATATAAACAAAAGGTGCTAAACATTTTAAGTTTTTAACCATTCTAGTTTGTCATCACTAGAATTCTATGAGATAATCTTGGCTTATAATAGGGGGCACTCAAATCACTCCATTTTTTCATGAAGGTGAATTAGATGAAATTGTGCAATATTAACATCTATACAATTCTATCAATCCAAAATCATTATTGCTGAATTTTAAATTAAAAATAAGTATTTCCATTTGAATTAGTTTGAGCTACTAACTAAACCTATAATCTATTCACAATATAAATAATAAATAAAACCAACTAGTTACCAAATTGATTAGGGTCCAATAAATTAATATGTGGACCATAAAAAAATGAAATGTCATAATTGCAAAGATTAGTGACCTATTCAAATAAATACAACAAAAAAAATCCAAAACATAGAATGATTAGCCAACTTTCCATAACCAACTACCTTTAGAGTTATTATTACATATTTCCACCTTGTGTGATAACTAGAAGTCCTCTAGAGTTATTGCACACTTCCACTACTTCTGTAATAACTAGAAATTGTGAATTAATGGACTTTTCTAGTAACTTTTATGGACCAATCTTTATTGAAATTATAATTTTTCATTATTAAAATTGTATTTTTAATTAAAAAATAATTCAATACTCTTAAAAAAAAAAACCTTAAACACCCACATCATACACTTCTAACTTATATTTTGCAATTTCACCAACCGGATTCCAAATTCTCGACTTCTAAACCCATTTCACCGACGGATCCTTAAATTTCCGATCCCATCTCCCTTTAATTCTTGCACTACTTTTTTACAAAGTTACGGTGTGAAGTTTCTCGGCTTCTACACCAATTGCACCGACTAAGCCTTTAAATACCCCCTTCGATCTACCAACCCCGTCATTGCGTCAATCCACTCGGATTTGCTCTTTTCATCTGCTCTGCTCTGCTGTTGCTTCTGTTCATCAAATTTAATTCAAGTTTTGTGAAGAAGAGAAGATGGTGAAGGAAGTCGAAGGTCGGTTTGATGTTGAAGGATGGGCTGCCAGAGACGAGTCCGGCATTCTCTCGCCTTTCAATTTCACTCGCAGGTCCGCCCTCTCTAAACTTTTATAACTTCTTCTATTGATACCCATTCGCAGAAATCTTTTCCGCAGTTTTCCTAGTGTCGAAATAATGGAAGATTAAAGATGTTTCGAGGGTTTTACAAGGGTTTTAGACTGCCATATTTGAAAGTTGATGCTTAGAAGGTTCTGCTCGTTAGCTTTGACTTGTCTATTATTAACTTTTAATATGCTATCCTAGTCCTTTAAATAAGGAATTGTTTGAGAATTTTTGGTGGTCGACACTCAATTTTTACTGTTTCCCGATTTAGTTGTAGTTGTTTTGTCTGCTTTGCATTTTGTATATATTATGATTATTTCGTTGAGAATTTCAATTCAACCATGGGTAATTTACCTATCTGTCTTTGTGGCCCATCTATTAGCTTTGTTTTTACCCTTTTTATTTTATTTCCTACGGTTCTGTTGGAAGATTTCGACGTTGTTGTGTTTTTTTTTTTTTTTTTTTAAATATTTAGCTGTAACTTGGCAATGTTTGATGGTTAGAAAATGAGATATTGCATCAAACGCTCACATGTGATGTTTGGCTGGATTCGAACATTGATCCCTTGAAATGGGCTGTGGAAGATCTTTGTTTGTGATGTTTGTTTGGTTATCAGATACAAGCGTAACCACTTAACCACAACCCTGCTAAATATTTTAAAATTTATTTCTACTGTTCGTCTACCACTTTATTCTGTATTTGCCAGTGCTTAAATCTTCTCCTTTCTCCCAGCAGTCCGAGCTTTTTCCCATGTTTTCCTGATTCTGATGCCAAGTTTCCGAGTTTTTGCTATCTGCATTGTAACAGAATTTGAGTTCCTCTCTCATAGCGAAATTCTTGATAGCTTTAGGAGATGTGTCTTATGGTTGTTAACTTGTGTACTAAGTGTTCATTTTATTGACATTTTAATTTGCCTTGACAGGAAAACCGGGCCGCATGACGTTACCTTCAAGATCGTATACTGCGGAATCTGTCACTCTGATCTACACCAAGTTCGTAACGACTGGAATCGTTCCCGATACCCAATGGTTCCTGGGTAATGTCTTTATATTCTTCCACAGCACTTCAAGTTTAATAGCAAGTCAGCGAGAATATATGCCTACCAATTCCTTCTCGGTTTTAATTTACTCTTAAATTATTTTTTCAGCCACGAAATAGTAGGCACAGTAGTTGAAGTTGGTTCAGAAGTGAAGAATTTTGTCGCTGGAGATCGAGTGGGCGTGGGCTGTATGGTTGGGAGCTGCCGTCATTGCGATTCTTGTAGCAAAGGGCAGGAGCAATACTGTGAGAAGGTCATTTGGACGTATGGGAGCACTGATGTCGATGGTTCTGTCACCTTTGGAGGTTACTCATCCTTGATGGTTTCTAACCAAAGGTAATTCATCATTTTTTCCGACTCATGCAAGCCTGCTGAGACGGGCGGTTAGTTTCTTTGCTAATGCCATTATTTTTTATATTGGTTAAATGGAGGTTTTATAGATTGGGTGGTGTGGTTTGTATTTGAAAACAGCTTTGTAGTGAAGGTTCCGGAGAATCTGCCCTTCGATGCCGCTGCGCCATTGCTATGTGCCGGAATAACTGTGTATAGCCCCATGAAACACTTCCAAATGACAGAGCCTGGAAAGAGCCTAGGTGTTGTGGGCCTTGGTGGTTTGGGACACATGGCTGTCAAATTTGGAAAAGCTTTTGGGTTGCAAGTTACGGTCATCAGTACATCGCCCAACAAGGAAAAGGAAGCCAGAGAAGTTTTGGGAGCAGATCACTTCCTCATCAGTAAAGATGAGAAACAGATGCAGGCTGCAGTCAAGTCTCTGGACTATATCATTGACACAGTCTCCGCTGATCATCCCCTGGAGCCTCTCCTTAGTTTGTTAAAGCTGAATGGGAAGTTGGTCGTAGTTGGTCTGCCTGAAAAGCCTGTTCAATTTGCTGCTCCGGCTGTTATAATGTGTAAGTAGTTTTTGCCGTTTTCTCTATTAGAAGGAAAAAATAACATGAATTTCACTGAAATATGATCCCTGGAACCCTTATTGCTTCATTTTAGTACGTTCTTAAAATAGTCTAAGAGCTCCTTATTTTTCTCCGGAGAGATCTAAATCTTCTCCGGAGCCCTGAATTATTGTTCAATAAAAAAAAATTGGCTGGTTTTGTAGCTGACTTTTATTTTAATTTTGGTGTGTGCAGGTCGACGATTTGTAGGGGGGAGTTTGATTGGAGGAGTGAAAGAAACTCAGGAAATGTTAGACTTTTGTGGAGAGCATAACATCTCCTGCATGATTGAGAAGATTTCAATGGACTATGTAAACACAGCAATGGAAAGATTGGTAAAGGGAGATGTCAAGTACCGTTTTGTAATTGATTCTGCTCAAAGTTTCAAGTCTGACGGCAGATCTGATGAGTGAAGTGTCGTTTTCATTAGTATGCAAGGTAGATAGGAATGCTTTGGAATAAGTTTCAAGTCTGACGGCAGATCTGATGAGTGAAGTCTCATTTTCATTAGTATGCAAGGTAGATAGGAATGCTTTGGAATTTTGTTGAGACAATCCTTTTCATCAGACAGACGAGATTATGGATTTATTGAACAGTTGGAATCTCAAAGGATCGGCAGTGTGGTAATTGAAATAAATAAATGGTTTATTTTGTGATGCTTATTAATAAGCATCTCTTTAGTACTGTTATATGAATTATTTATATTGATATGTCTCTGTGAATCTACTCTCGAGCTGCAGAAGAATCAACTGTTAAAGGATTTGTTTTGCTAAGAGTGTTTTGAAACTCTAGAAGTATTATGTTTAAATCAGTTTTGTTTTTTAAATGTAGATAGGATTAGTAGAAGGATTAAAAGTGTCAGTAATTTTGACAATGGGTGTTGAAGTAGAGTCAACAATAAGCTGAGCAATATTGAATGCTGCAGCTAATGCTTTGTTGTAGGTGGATCTCAGTAAACAACAATGCATTGCTCAGCCAAATGCTTATTGCTTCAGCAATGCACTGGTCAGCCAAATGCTTATTACTGTAAGTGGATCTCAAACTATTTGAGATTCAACGGACTGCAAACAGCAATTCACTGCTCAGCCAAGTGCTTATTGCTTCCCTTGGAAGTATTATGTTTAAATCAGTTTTGGTATTTTCAATGTAGATATGATGTGTACATTTTTGAAGTACTTTGTTTGAATGTTTCCCAACACAGATTCTTAGAAGTTCTAAGAGTGTCTTGTTTCGACTTTCGAGTAGTGTGTTGATGTCGAAGTATTCTATTCAAATCAGTTTGTCCGTATATTTTTGAAGCATTTGGTATTTTCAACATAGATATGATGTTCGTATTAAGACTTTAAATGTAAGTATGAATAATGCTCTGTCCATTTTGAATTCGACAATATTCTGTTAATCTTGTTTGAACTGCACCAATTTTACCAAATAAACAGGGAATAGCATAAACCTGATTTCTTACCCAAGATTCATATTTTTTATACTGTGTTTGAACTGCAAATTCTAGTTTACCATATAAAAGAGTATCATAAGCCTTATTTTTCATCCACAAAGACAGTGCTTTTGCTTAGTCAACCAAAAATATACGGGTTTTATTGATTTCTCCGATATCTCGGCGAGTTTTATGTGCAGCTTATGTAATGTATTGTAGATGCCTTACGTTGCCTGCTTAAGTAATGTCTTGTTCAGTGCCTTCCGTTGCGGTGATGGTATTTTAGCACCAGTTATAGGGGTATAAAATTATTTGATGGTATTTTAGCACCAGTTATAGGGATATAAAATTATTTACCATGCAAATGAAAGTAAATATAGAAATATATTTGTCAAGGCTGAATGAAGATTTTTTTTTCAATTGAATGGAAAGAAAATTTATTATAACAAGTAATACTTGTCATTGTAGAATATGTTGTCATTATTTAGAAAAATTTATTATAACAAGTAATACTTGTCATTGTAGAATATGTTGTCATTATTTAGAATATTTTTAGTGGATTATTGCAAGTAAAGAAAGTTAAGTTTTAAGCTTACCCTTACCTCATAGACGAGAGAAACCATGATTTTATATTTTTCTTCCTTATTTATATAGTGATTTTTATATTATTTTTCCTAATCTATATTTATAAGAGTAGAGCAAATCTCTTAATAAATTTGTAATTCCTGGTGAAACCCTTATATCTATATTTATGTTTATAAGAGTAGAGCAAATCTCCTAATAAATTTGTAATATTAAAAAAGCTTTATTTTTTCATAATAAATTTTAGGATGGTTGGAATTTGTTTTTCATTTTTCATTTTTATTAATTTGTAATTGTAACACTTGATTGTTATTCAAGTGTGATTGTTGGTTTTTTCATATAACCTTTATGGTTGACTCTTTATTAAAAATTATTATTCTTGAAACTAACACTAGGCACTTCTTAGATTAGACATTTGATGTTGCTTTGTTTTCTGGTCAATAGTGTTTATATCCTTATAGATCTCAAACTTGAATGAGTTCTTTATAAAATAATGAAAAATATATTATTAGTTAAAAAATTTAAAATAATGCCAAATTATATTATTTTAATTATATGAATAAAAGTTATGTTTTGAGGATTGTATATTAAAAATTAGATTTTTAATAATATTAAGTTTTAGTTTTCATTGTATATATTAAATTTTAAATTATTATTTATTTTCATATAAAATAAATAAATTAATTAAAACTCATCAATAAAAGATTACCAAAATGCCTTTGAATTTAAATATAACCCTTCCCTTTTGGTAGTCTCCTTGTTTAAAACAAAATGTTTTTTGGGATTGGGCAATAAAAGATTACCAAAATGCCTTTGAATTGAAATATAACCCTTCCCTTTTGGTAGTCTCCTTGTTTAGAACAAAATGCCTTTTGGTAGTCTCCTTGTTTAGAACAAAATGTTTAGGATTGGGCACTCAGATTTTCACATTGAAGAACTTTTCCATTCTTTATGATGTGGTGTATATGGAAGGCTTGAGACAATCATTTTTGAGAATTACAATCCATTTATTTATTTATTATTATTATGGGAAGTGTGTCATTTATGTATATAATTTTCCAATCCGTTTATTTATTATGGCATGTGTGATGGAGCCTTTGGGAAACTAGGAAAGATTATATGTAGGGAATCTATATTTGGGTAGTACTTGGCACTAGGTTGTAACTTGATCTTAGATTCGGTGCCTAATTGTTACTTTATGGTATTATATCTATTTGGTACCCAATTGTTACTCATGTCCTTTCTCCTCCCTTCCTTAACCTTTTCTCGAGTTGGTTCAAGAATGAGAGGTGCTCTTATCCTTGGGTAGATCATAATCTGGTAACCCGTTGATCACGACAATGAGGTTGAGAAGCTCACGCTCAGGAAGGTTTCGGTTATCATGCTGTAGTGACGTAGGCGAAGGTCATGTTTGTGGAGTGTTCTTTCATTCCTAAGGAAACTCGAGATATCTAGGGAGGGGAAAGGAGTTTTTACCTAACTCAATGTAAGTGCTACAACGATGAAAGGAATGCATATGATGGCTGAATGGAGAGTTCATTAGTTGTGGATCCTAATAGTATATTCTAAGGGAAGAAATAGTATTAAGACTAAAACTAACTAGTGGAAGAACTATCGCAATTAGTCCACACACCCCAACTTATCAACAATTAACTTCAACATTAAAAAATATATTGAAAACCTTGCTCTAATAAAAAAACCTCCTATTTTTTATCTTAAGCTCAGGAATAAAACATCTAAACCTTTGGTATACCTCTCTTAATAATAAAAGTTATCCCTTCTATCAAAGGTATATCTCTCTTAATAGTAAAAATTATCCCTTCCATTTTATTCATTTATATCTATGTACTGTTAATAGTCAATTTATTCATAGAGTTACTCATTTAAATCTAAAGTAATTATTATATTATTTATAAGAACATGTAATACATAATATTACATAGTGAAATTAACCTATATAGTTACAGAATAAAAGATAAATTAATCACATAATTAATTTAATTTGCAATATCTTTATTTCCACTTCGGCAGTAATGGCCTTCTGCTCATATTTTTATTTTAAGGATAGCCCTATACCATTAACTTTGTATTTCCAGAATAGTTTCCTCAACAATGATACTAACCTAAGCTTAGGTCTCCTTATTTTACCTTTAGTATTCTAAATTTTTGCTAATGAACTTTAAACTGCAACTCCAGCTTATTCGATGGCTGCTTGTGCCATTGTTAGCTCGATCTCCAGCTCCAGAGCTGTAGGAATCAATTCACAGACATTTACAGTAAACAACAATTCTATCTTCCTTACCTTTTTAACTTCGCAGGGCTCATCCACCTATGTTTACTTTGCAATATCGAAACTAATAGTGGTTTCCATTAAAAATGTTCTTATTAAATAAACTCAGGTCTCATCCGTTTATACTTCCCCTTACAAAAGTATGTGTGACATTATTGTATGCAATTTCTCACTACACTCTGCTTATTGAACGATGAAGTAAGAAGCGTCTACCCACACATTTTAATTAATTCTATACTTACAGCAAAAGTATAGGTAGAAAAGGTGGCATACCTCCGCTTGGAAACTTATAGGGCATTAAAATTTTGACGTCCAGAACCACACCCTCCACATTGTAGTCTATTCCATAGGCTATGCGGTAAATTGTCCGCTGCCTTCTGCTAGTCCGTGATTGTTGCAAGATGGGTAATTCAGGAGTCTATTATTTTGATTTAGCAACAACATCTCTTAAATCCCTCCTGCAAAACTTGAAATCACTTGCAATAAGATTGAAAAGATTGTTGTTCTCTTTTGCGCAATCAAATTTCCAGAGACAGAAAATAAAAAAAGGAAAGGAGAAATGATTGGTTCTCTGATAATTTCTGATATTAACCCCCCAAAATTCCTCTTCCTATGCAACGAGAGGAGCTTAAAAAACGATAAAACCTCTACATGAAGTAGGGTGCTGCATTAAACAAATAATAGGCAGAGAGAATCTACACATTTGATGTATGCATCATTTGACAATTCCAATTAGTTTGCAGCCACTCTTGAATTTCTTCCATGTAATATGACCAGTGGATTTGTTTACATTGGAAGTGTAAGAAAACTCAAATTGTGACAAAGCAAGGTCCCACTGTGTCAAGTACCAAGTTACCAACTATACTCTGCAACAAATTGCTGAGACTTCTGTTTACCACCTCTGTGGCACTGAAACTCGGTGATAGTATCTACATCACAAGTAATTGTATTTGTCTTGGATATACCATACAAGAACACAACTTATTTGCAAAATAGTTCAACTATTTTGCTAGCATCAATAATTATTTATCATAGACTGAAGTGGTTCATTTTAGAGAATCTGTTGGCAATGACAAAATTAGAATCATCACCTCATCGTGTTTGAGGCAATCCTAGCTTAAAATCCCTTTTGATGTCAACCAAAGGGCCAACAAAATCCATATTGAAAATATTGTTGCAATTTGGTTAGTTCAGGAGTCTGTTTATTTGATTCGGCAATGGTTGCTGTGAAATCCCTCCCGTTCTTCCTGTATATGAACTCTATTCCTAATTTCACAGAGTTTTCTCCTCTTTTGCAAGGTCAATTTTCGAGAGACTTAAAATAACAAGAGGAAGGTAGAAATGGCAGGTTCCCTGATAAATTTTGAGATTACCCCCAAAAAATTCCTCTGATTAATCGGTGAGAGGAGCTTACTACCAAAAAAACCTCAACATAAAGTAGGGTGTTGCATTAAATCAATAACGGGCAGAGAGAATCTACCCATTAGACATGTGCATAACTTGGTATCACGTAATATTTAAGGGTGAAATTTCGTCAATTGGCTATTTTTCGGGTTTTTTTTTCAAAAAATAAATTTGCTATTTGGTCGTTTTTAGGCTCTAATATCGCCTATATTTACATAAATTATGTTTTTTTATCATAATATTCGCCAAAATTTACACATTTCAATAGTAAATTGTATGTTTCATATTTAATATTCACCTACCTATCTATATACATGTTTTTTTCAATCCAAAATAATCGCCTAGGATACTATACTTAATTCTAATATTAGAATCCTTAAAAAATACCCTCCTTGGTAGTTCCAATAAGTTTGAAACGAGTTTTGGATTTCCTCCATAAATATTTCGAAGTAGTATGATTATGAATTATGAATTTGTCTACACTCGAATTCTAAGCAAACTTCGGTTGTGGCAAGGCAGGTTCCATAATCCATTGTGTCAGGTACCAACCATATTCTACAACAAATTCCTTAGGCTTTTGTTTACCACCTCGGTTTTCCCATCGCCTTGTCAATATTAGATGGAACTATACAATTAATTTTTTTATCTAGCTTTTGCAATAACGTCCTCCAAATGACAGAGAAAATTAGTATGATAGAATCCCTGTCACTAGTTATAGTTTTGGGATATACTATGTAGTCACAAAAGCTTCTTTGAAAAACATTTCAACTATTTCGCAAGCATGTATAATCCTTTTCATAGAGTGAAGTGGTTCATTTTAGAAAATTTGTTGGCAATGACAAATAGAATTATCACCTCAAGTGTTCAAGACAATCCTAGCAAAAAATCCATAGTAATGACGACCCGAGGCCTAACAACATTGGCAAAATCATATATATAGTCCCGTATTCTGTGAAATTTCTTTGGGAAACTGAATTCAACAAATTTGCAAAAGAAATCATGTACATTATATGTATCTTTTGAGGCATCAAAACTAACTACATCATTCTTCATAGTCACAAGCAAGTGACATATCCTACTCAATGTACCAATTGCTACAATTGACTCTCCACTCCTATGTTGAACATAAAAGAATAGCTTTGCAAATATTCCATATGGCATGTGTTTGAAATGGAGTTGCTTGGTCACTATGCTACTGGATCTGCCACTGCTGTGTGTAGGATCTGTAGATTTGTCAAGGATCTGTCATGGAAATCGATCCCTTGGACAAGGAAATTGATCTTGAGCCCATGAAATGGATCCCATGGAAAATGAAATGGATCATGAAATTTTGACATATATCTTGAAACTTATAGTTTATTTTTGATGAACCGATCCCCTGAAAATTGACTTTTTAATGAAAAAATCCCCAACCCCTAAATGCCTAAAGGCTAAAACCCTAAATCCTAAATGCCCTCAAAATTGAATAAATAACATTTTTGTTAGAATAAAGGAGAGCACACAATAAGATTATAACACAACTAGTCATATATACAAAAAACTACAAACATTTCTATTTGGTTACATATTATACTAATCACAAAAACAAATATTGATTGAATCTAATAAACTTTTAAGTGGCTTATATTTTCTTGAGTGTTTTTATGAAGCATTGATACTTTCCGGTTCCAGGGACTTATAATGGAATAGTAATGACGACCTAAGGCCTAACAAGATTGGCAAAATCATATATATAGTTCCGTATTTTGTGAAATTTCTTTGGGAAACTGAATTCAACAAATTTGCAAAAGAAATCATGTACATTATATGTATCCTTTGAGTCATCAAAACTAACTACATCATTATTCATAGTCATAAGCAAGTGACATATCCTACTCAATGTACCAACTGCTACAATTGACTCTCCACTCTTATGTTGAACATAAAAGAATAGCTTTGCAAATATTCCATATGGCATGTGTTTGAAATGGAGTTGCTTGGGCACTATGTTACTCGATCTGCCACTGCTGTGTGTAGGATCTTTCATGGAAATAGATCCCTTGGAGAAGGAAATTGATCTTGAGCCCATGAAATTGATCTCGTAGAAAATGAAACGGATCATGAAATTTTGACATATATCTTGAAACTTCTAGTTTATTTTTGACGAACCGATCCCCTGAAAATTATTTTTTTAATGAAAAAATCCCCAACCCCTAAATGCCTAAAAGCTAAAACCCTAAATCCTAAATTCCCTCAAAATGAAATAAATACCTTTTTTGTTAGAATAAAGGAGAGCACACAATAAGATTATAACACAATTGGTCATATATACAAAAAACTACAAACATTTCTATTGGGTTACAAAATATACTAATCACAACAAAAAAATATTGATTGGATCTAATAAACTTTTAAGTGACTTATATTTTCTTGAGTGTTTTTGCACCAAGTGAAACGAGGTGCTCTACAGCCCAATATGGGGGCGATGTTGTAACATTTGTGATGTAACAAAATAATTAAGAAAATTCATGTTGGCTCATAACATAAAAAATTATGGAAAGTATTTAAAAAAATCCATATTGGTTCATAAAATAAAATATTATGAAAAGTAATTAAAAAATAGATGTTCGTTTATAAAATAAAAACTTAAAACTTAAACCTGGATCTATCAATCAAGAGAGATTAAATTTCTTGACTTTAAATTTTTAAAAAAAAAATACACCTCAAGAAATTGGATCCCTCTCAGTGCTTGATAGATATGGGTTTAAGATGGATCTATGCTGGTTATGAAGCATTGAGACTTTCTGGTTCCAGGGACTTATAATGGAATAGTTGTCTTTACTCCTGAAGTTATTTCTTTTTTACTTCAAATCATCTATAAAGGCCCTTGACATTTGATTTATATTATTTTCACATGTTGGGACTTTCCCACCAACGAGGTTTAGGCCTCAAAATGATGCACACACACTATTGGGCATTCCGTCACAGTAGTTGGGGAGGAAAATGGATCCTAAGGAATGCAAGTTTATGGACAAAGGGTTCCATGTGGTAATATCCTTGTTCCTTTTGAAGAACCCTTTAAAAGTACTCGTGATGAATATGAAGAAGCTTGTCTTGAATACAATATGCATGCACTGGTTGATTATTTAGTTGGCCATATCCCTTCAAAAAATATGATCTGGGCATGGGTCTAGGATTTCTGGGATCCATTTGATTGGCATGTGTCCAATATAACAAATATGACCAAGGGTTTCTTTATATTTAATTTTTGGGACTCTTTCAGCTGCGTGTTGCTCATGCAATAAGGTATGTGGATCTATAGAAATATCCTGGTTGATTTTGTTCATTGGAGAAAAGACTCCTATGCAAAAGATTCTACCAAACTCCATTTCCCCTTGGATTCTTTCCAAACATTTGCATTTAAGGAAAGATTGGCCCAACCCATTGGGAAACTTCTCTTCCATGATCCCAAAAGAACCTTCTAGCCTTGGCCCAATAAGAGAATTTTCATTCAAGATAAATTACAGGGTGATATGAAGGAATATATTGTTATTCAAGTCAGAGATTAAAATCACCATCACCAATTTCGATACATTAAACAACCTAATACATGATTGTAATGTATCTAAGGCTTAAGCATCAAAATGAGTGTTTCCCATTAATGATGAAACCACCTATAATGAACTGTGAGCCTCAAGCCCGTCATACTAATCTTGTTTCTTCAGCTCCCAATGCGACCTAATATGGATAGACTCTCATGAAAAGGAAAGGATCTAATGTTGATAAGTAACAACTGGATGTATTTCCATCTATTTCCTCCACATCAAGGGCCAAGAACCTTTTGTAGCTTTCACCTGTTGGATTTTGCATCTAGACATTAGATTTCACATCCCCGAAATGGGGTGAATAGATGTGATCCATCTCTGTCACCCATGTGCCATGCTTCCACTGTGGATAATCCTAAAGAGGCAAGGGACCTCAATTGAAAACTAGATAGTTGGATTGATTTTTCCCATTGGTCCTCAACAAAGTCTCTAATTATCTCAATTTTCTGGAATGAATTATTCAACGCCATCTCAAACCATTTGGTGTATCAAATTTTATAAAAAAGATGTTTACATGTGATTTGATTTCTGCAGTCCCTAGGATTTAGGGTTTATGTTCTTAGAAAATATTTCGTAAACCCAAAAAAAGCAGATGCGTATTAAGAAAAAAAATTAGAATACCTGGTGTGTTGTGCTTCTGGCCCGAGGATTTCTTCCAGCTATTAGATCATTTTGACCTCCCCAAAACTTAAATTTATGTGCTAATTGATGTAACCGGACGGGCCTCCCACAATCCCAAATTTATGCACCAGTTGATGTAACCTGATGGGCCTCCTAAAATCTCAATTTTACATGCCAATTTGATAGAATCTAGTACTCTTAATACAACATAAATGAAGTTTGATTTTTTATTTGTGTTTTGTTTTTATTTATTCTTAATATATATATATATATATATATCCATCAGAAAAAAAACCGTAGTATTGCTATTCAAACTGAATCAAATAGTACAATGATAGTTCAAGTACAATGAATGTTCAAGGTGATCTTGATCTCAAGAAAGCATCAAGCTTATCTGCTATACAGAGTAGGAATTAGCCCATCAAAAAACCTCTCAAAAAGTCTTACATCATTTACAAAAATTTGAACCAAACTTAAAAGAAGAAGAAGTTACCCCTATCCAGTAGACAGGAATCCATCCATTCTTCCCAAAACAAAAATCCTTCTAACCCTTCAAGTGCCTGTTTAGAAAGTTGATCAGCAAGAGAGTTATGCTCTCTAAATATGTGCTCAAAAGAAATGTGCTCATGTCTAGAAATCTCCTATCGAATTCGAAGACACCAATTCCTAAGAGCAATAATATTCATATTATATTCATTTGCTTCCCATTTGATGGTCACCCGTGAGTCGCCAAAAACTTTGAGATTGACCAAACCGAAGATATTTGCCACTTTAAGAACAACCCAAAGAGCCAACAGCTCTTCCTTCATCTTAGTCCCTCTGCCTCCATTAAGACGAAGAGAGAAATAATGGCCTTCATTTAAGAAAATGACTCCGCCTGTTGCACAAATACCAGCTTGTGCCGCCCCATCAAAAAATAAAATCGGCTGTGATATCTTGTAAGAGAATAGACTATCTCTCACAACTCTCTTAGAATCCTCCTCCTCCTGAAAAGTTTGGAGCATTTTAAGAACAGTCATCACACAAATTTCAACCATTGGCATTCTATTTTGAAAGATCATTTCATTCCTAGCATACCAGAGGACCCAAGAGACAAAGATGGGTAAAAATAGAGGCTTTTTATAGTCCCTAACCCAACTGAGCAGTCCTGTGACAAAATCCAACTCTCCCCAATCCATATTCAAACTGAGTTCCTTACAACATAATGACCATATTTCTTGCATAAATCTACACTTCACGAATAAATGGTTTATAGATTCAGAGTTCTGCTTGCAAAAACAACACCAATTCAGTCCATTCTAGCCACACCTAAGTAGGTTATCCCAAGTCTTTAAACTACCATTGAGAGCGTGCCATAAAAAACATTTAACCTTAAGCGGAATTGACCACTTCCAGATTTTCAAATACCACCAGTGCCGAGGAAAGATACAAACATCTTGTATCATTCTGTCATATGCAGACTTTGCCGCAACACATCCATCTTTAGAATTACTAGCCCACAAAATTTTATCAAAATCTGCAGATAAAACTATTCCAGCCAATCTTAAAGCCAAAATATAACATTCCCAATCCTGATAAGACTGACCTATGAGCTCCAGGTCCAAATCATTTAACCAACCATTCTCATAATGATAATTAGGATTGCAATTTTTAACATTATTCAAAGTAGAGATTCCCAATGTGTTCAGCTGCGAAATCAAACTGTCAAAAAGCTTAAACGCCTCCCCCATTCCAAGGATAGGATCCACTCCTATAAGAATTCTGCTCCCATCACCTACCTGCCAGCAAATGTCGCTTGCAATCCAATCATAAACCTTTAGAAAACCTCTCCAAATTGGAGACAATAGCCCATTAACAGACTTTGGTTTCCTCAACCAACTAATTAAGTCTGTCTTGATATATTTAAGGTGAAGAACCTTCGACCATAGAGTATCACTAAATAGACCACGCTAGAGACTCTTCAACTGAAGAGCTTTGCTAAAAATACTGATATCCTTGATTCCCCAGCGTCCAAACTTTTCTAGGCATGCTAAAACCTCCCATCTCACCATCACTAGTTTCGATCCTTCAGTACTGCCAGACCAAAGAAATTTGAACATGAGCTTCCTGAGCATATTTAATATGTAGACCGGTATCTCCAATAATGACAACCAGAAAACGGGAATGCTTGAAAGAACCGCTTTTACTAAGACGAGCTTGCCTCCAATGGACATGAGGGGTTCACTAGAGAGGCAATATCATATCACGTCCATTCATATTGGGGGTTTGAATACTCTTAAAAACCTCAAAAATATATTGCCCCGTATTAAGGGGTCGAGGGGGGTTTTTAATTTGACATAGTAATATAAATATTGGGGGTTATTTTATTTGGGTGGGCTGAGGAATAACCTCCGAATCATGGGATGGATTCATACCTCCAAATCATGGGCTCAATTCATACCTATCTAAAACTTAAGGACCCTCCATTTTTATTTGATATTGCTTATGATCCTAAGTTTTGCATAATCTGATAATAATGTACCAATGATAATATCGATGGAAGTCTCTTCGGATTACTAGCCTTGATCCATACTCATTTAATAGCTTATTTAGGCTTGGTTTGAATTGATGTTATTTTGTTTTTCATCTTTGAGTTAAGAGATGTAGCTAATTGGGAGTTCTAGAGTTGAACAATTGTATTGTATTTTCTATAGGCATTCAAGTAAAAGATCTAACTCTTAATTTTTTAGATTGGGGTTTAGGTGGGTATTGATATTCAATCAAACCTTGGTCCATGAAAACCCATAAAAGTGAGATCAATCTTTCTTGGCTCATTGGAACCAAGAAAAGTTAGATCAATCTTTCTTGACCAATTATTTCTTTCAACGTTTTGTATTCTTCTTTAACATTTTCGCATTGTCAGTTAGGAATAGTTGTTAGATTGAGTTGTATTTGGCACATTCATAATTGTAATTTCAATTCTTATATGCAAGTCATCTGTCTTAATATTGTATTGAAACTGACATGAACATAGGTGAAAATCTTAATCCTTATTTACATACCCTATGTGTTATCGTTACCATGAAATGGTATCATATAAGTTTCACCATCTGTGTATCTTTATAACTATTCCATGCTTGAAACCTAACAATGGAGATTTTTCCCCCTCCAATAAAGATTAAAAAAAAAACTAGATATAACCCAAGAAAAGGTAACTAAATGTTGTTAATTCCCTTGATTGCAAGAATAAATGTAGAGGAAGTGGAGGAAATTCATTGCATCTTGTGAGTGACCCAAATCCAAGCTATGCACATGATCATATGGTGTTATTGGAAAGGAAGAGAAATTTTGCTATGTTCATTTGGGTTCAAACATCAATGATGCTTTTTTTATAGGAATGTAGGGGAGTCCATCCACGAAAATGTTTCATTTTTGAATTTTTATGGAGTTTAATTTATTAATATTAGAGAAAACACGATCTTTCTATGACTATACTTATATTTACATGATATAAAATTGGTAGATTGGCAAATTATGGTGTGAAACATCTGCAATTCTCATCTTTTCTAAGCATTGTACTAACTATTGGACTATCATCCTTTTACATTCTTTGTAATGTTTATTTCTTGACTGGGTTTCCTTTTACGCATTTTCCTTCCCAGTACTTATTCTTTAGGTCTTCCACTATCCAACACTACAAATTGATCATCCACCCTTACAATCTTGGTGGGAGTTAGGGCTCTTGTTTGTTACAACTTGATAATATGTAACAACCCAAAAATCACTAAAATTTAAAACTTTTAAAAACAACATTAAATGCTTAAATGCTACTTGCGGAATTAACGAACTTTAACAAAACTTCTAATGCAGTACTACACCTAAAATAAAATGTAAACTTAAACATATGACGTCTGCAATTTTATAAAATAACATAGATAAAAGATAAATACTTTCTCATGTGTTAAGGGTCTCTTAACTAAATGCTGATGATTTTGTTGTTTGTTTTCTGAAGGAGTTCCTACCGGGTGCCCTTGGGCTTACTTAGCTTTACAGCTAAAGCATTGGGACTGTTTCTTTCTTTCGCAGATATGCAGGTAAAAGTTAAGATATTTCCAGTCATTCAAGCACTCTGTGTGATTCAGCTAGTCGTCTTTATAAATAGAAATGATTGCGTACTGCCATGCATGAAGGTGATGCCGGTAAGAACTTAAAGTTTTGTTTTTAACACTCATCTATTTATATTCTGCTGTATGAAATGGGGATGAAGATACTTAGTACTAACCCTTATTTGTAAATGAATTGAAAAGGTAAAAATACTGCTAACTCTACCAAACAGTGAATTGAAATGAGTAAGAAAATATGAGATCCTCCCGACCTGCACAAGTTAGTGACTACTGAGACAAATAAAGTCTCAAACATTTAGGACAACTCATCCTGTTAAGAAATGACAATACCATTAAGATGATATTACCATCCTTATAATATTGTAACACTTCAATTCACATATGATAACTATCACAACATGTAACTATATCATAAAGCTTAATTTCCTCTTAGTACTATAATAGGTCAACAATGCAACGTGATGGCCTTCTATAACTACGTGACAAGTATCACATGTACCTAAATACTACTAACTTTGCATTTATGGAAACTATTACTTACACCTGTATAGACTAAACATCAAAACGTTGCCAAAAGGACATAAAGGAAAATTCCTCTAATAACTTACAAAAGTGTGCAATTACTATACCCTACTTAAAGGATGTATTATTACCTGAGTATGAAAATGTAATTTTAATGTTATGATAAACATTCATTTTGCACTATATTATTTACTAAAATGTAAATACATATTATTTATAAATATGTAACCTATCTACTATATAAAAGTATTATCCAACCTTTTGAATTTCCATATAAACAAAATCATGTATTATAATGAGCATGTAAAATAGAAATCTTATATAAACAAAAGTCATTTAATATAATAAAGATATATTTCATATGTTACTATAAACACGAAATCATATAATATATTAAACATATATTATGACAAGAAATCTTGTATAATGTCACGTCAAATAAACTCCTAGCTACTTAAGCGCTAAGGTTTGGGACTTTGGTGAATATGAAATAGTTCACAATCCATCGGGGATCATAATAATATACTAAACATTGGGTTAAAACATTATGATATGCAAATACATATAACATTTAACGTTGCCTCGATGATGACTTGGAAATTATGAAATAATTAACACCGTGTCGTGAACATAGCTATTATGAGACCGTGGAATATAACACATTCTATTTAAATGCTAATTTATGTTACTATGTCAGATCATTACAATAAAACGCAGATAAAGCTTAATGTGAATATACTATGTAATGT
This sequence comes from Larix kaempferi, assembly GCA_027924585.1. Classification (NCBI taxonomy): domain Eukaryota; kingdom Viridiplantae; phylum Streptophyta; class Pinopsida; order Pinales; family Pinaceae; genus Larix; species Larix kaempferi. The sequence goes on from BSBM01000903.1 coordinate 2,905,405, forward strand.
TGCAATAGCCCTGGGCATACAATATGGAAATGTAACGTTTAAGGGTTGGATGGAGTTAATAAATGCGATGCTGACATCGTTTTAATACTCCTGCAGGCGTCGTCCGACGAAGTGATATGAGATCTATCAACATTAATATCTAACTGCACCACCTCATGGCTTGATGTGTTGGCTTGTCCGGAATTAACTCCACGCGATGGCCATTGGAGGGATTGGTATGCTCCTGCCGAGCTATAGCTTGTTCTTAGTCAACATGGCTTCCAACTGTAATAGTGGTTGGAAATGCAATTAATATGGTGATTGAACGTAACCCAAGCTTTGATGATTGCGTTAATGTGTTGGCACCATTCCCTCCGTCGATCTGGTTGATGATTGCTAACCCTAAGGGTTTGACTACACTTCCACTTGTATTTCGTCTTTTGCTCAAATGGAACCTGTTTCTCCGGGGAGAGGGGCCGACAGGCTGTTGAATTGAAGGTTCGAGCCTGTAACTGTTTTCTGGTATATCTGTGCTTCGGCACTTTCGTTTTAATGGCATGAAACTGGTGGTCGGTGTATCCAGGTCCGTCGTTGGAAGGTGATACTGCTCTGTGTTGATAGTTGTTTGATTTAAGCGTGGAGGATAATGAACCTTGAGTTCTTGTGAAAGTTGCCTGGTTTGAGCGTGGACGGTGATGAACTCTGCATTGTGAGGTTTACAAGAATTGAATCGTCGACCGTATTGGAGCTCTGAGTGGGAATTCGTTACGTTGTGAGGAAGACCCTCTACTTCGTGCCAATGATCGAATTTGGTTACTACTGTGGCGACGCTATCGTTCCCCGAAGGTAAACTCTCTTAAACGTGTTTTCTTGTTGTAATAAAACTTGGTTGTTCACCTTCGAATACATTTCGCTGGGCAAACTTAAACCCTCGTCTTTCTTATTAAAATATCTTGGCAGGTAAACTTCAGCGCCGTGGGAGTTTTAAGGAAATGTCGATAGATATCGAGTATTAACCGGTAAGCCCCGGTGGCAAACCCTTTTGTAGAACCTCTGGCAAATGCAGACAATAGTGAAGTTGTAACCGATGTCGATTTCTTACTATCATTGGTCTTTAATAGACTTGTGTCTAGACTTTGAGTCTGTAAAAAGTTGCCTTCAGCTACCTGGGTTAACATTTAAGTTTGAATGTTTGAGATTCTGTTTTAGTTCCGTCTTTGAACTAGCAATGTAGGTCCGTCGAGGTTTCGATTCTCAGTTGAGTTTTGACAAATAAATACTACTGTTCGATTTTCAAAACAATGTTTATGTTCGCTTTGGTTTTTCCGTTCTAGAATCGTTCTGGGCAATGTAGGTTAACCGACGAGAGTTCAATCCTCGATCGGGTTTTGAAAAGAGCAAAACTAGTTCTGTAATACAATGGTTGATGTTTGTTTTTGATGGGTTTGACCCAGGTTAAAGTCTGTAACTAAAATAGTTAAAATCCTATGTATAAAAGTAAATGTGGGACTATCTCTGTCATCATTTTCGTTTGTAAAGAAAATTTAACTGTGCAATCTTATAACAAATTTATAGTAAAATGCGCACATTTTGATATAAGTAGAAGAAATAGAAAAAGAGTGAAGTACTCAGATAACTTGATATATTTTTATGGATGGGGGGTATCGCCCTTGGTCGTTGGACCAGAACGATCAATATGCTATAGTTTATGTATTGTAACATAAAATAATCATTTGCTAGTTGTGTCGATACAAGGGTTTTATGAAATGGTGAAAATAAAATTTTAGGGTTTTTGGTACGATAATAAATAATAATAAAAAATAGCAGAAGTAGATAAACAAAATGTATTTGTTTTCGCAATCATTTTTCAGTGAAAATAGTAAACTTTCTATGAGCTTGAAAGTGAAATATATAGAAGGCAAGAACTTCTGATTTTCAGTTTGAAATATAGAATTTAGAACTGTACTGCATTATTATGAAATTTGTTTGATAAAATATGAAACAGAGGTGATTTCTTATCTAAATATACTAATCCATCTGACTATTTACAGTAGGAAAACTTTTAAGAAAAATAAACAAAAATTATTTTCTTCTCATAAATCCTGGCAAATTGCCTATCATAACTATCTATCTTGATTTGTCTCTGTACTAGAGTACGATGCTGTTCCTTTTTGCATGGGGAAAATGCAGAGATCATTTATTTCATTCATAATTTCTATTCATACTTTTAACTTAAATCAGAAACTAAAGTAGAGGTATATAAATCAGAATACATTCTGTAAATTAAATACTGATAAATAATACAGAATTAACTATTTTAACAACAGATAAATAATTAGAACCTATAGATGACGATAGGGCCGACAAACACCCAAGGAGGCCTATTCCTCCCAACCTGCTTCAGAAGAAGCAGCTCAATTGTTGACTTCTAATGAACCCTCGAGCCTGATTACTGATCCAGTAAGTGGGTGGAATCTGTGTAGAAGCAAGGCACTCAAAAATACCTTCTCCACTCGGCATCAACCTCCTGAAATAAAAATGCCTTCTCCACTCAGCATCAACCTCCTGAACTCAATAAGAGTTTGGCAGACTCACAACATGATCAACAACAACATATCCCCTCATCAAATCTCTTGGATGCAAACACAGCAAAACCCCAAGGTAAATTTCCTCATCAGGAAAAGTGATGAACCTCAGTTCAATATTTGATGGCTATTATATAGACTACCTAGGTCTTTTAGTGGTCAGTTTGGAATAAATGAGCCTCAAGCTCTAGTCCCATCTTTCAGGGCACTAAGACCACATTTCAAGGGAGTTGTCCCATACCAACAGCTAGTTAGTTGCATCATGATGCTGCCACTTGTCCATTGCCTTCTACCCCAGATTCCATTCCACCTAGTGGATCAGTAACCACTCTTTCAACAGTCCTCTTAGGTGTTTGTCTCCTATTTTATTTATTAAATAATAATATATTGTGCAAATTACAGTCAATCCTTGGACACCTGTCCAAAATAAACTTTACAATAAAAGTTATCATAATGTTTCTTAACACAAAATGTTTTCCAACTTAAAGGGTATGTTACATAATATGATATAAAGGGGGTATTAAAAATGGCTTGATAAAAATGGATACATACAATATCTGGTGAAACTAGCGGTTTTCTTAATTGGAAAGGCATATTGGGAAGGGGGTTCAACAATTAAATTTTAGGAGGAAATTTCCAATATTTAGTGAAATTAGGGATAATCTTTAATATCATGCGAACGATCGTGCAATGTAACAAGTTCACTGAGTGAACCCCCCGTGCCAATGGAGAGAAGCCGATATGTCCAATGGTCAATACGGCTTTCAAACTTTTGTATAATCCATCTCCAATCATTAACTTGATAGGAATTAGGTTTTAACAAAAAACCTAGATATTTCATACCATCTTCCAAATTATGACATTTGTAGGGAAAAAAAGATTCAATCTCTCTTCTTCTGGCGTCTTCCACATTATAATGATAAAAACAAGACTTTGAAATACTGACCTTCATCCCCAAGACCTTGCAGAAGAAGTTGATGATGTTAAGGAAAACCTTCCATTCTGTTATAGAATCAATACCAGCAAGTAGCACATCATCAACAAATAGCAAATGTGAAAGAAAGCACCCATCTCCCATCTTGATACCTTTGATCAGCCCCATATCTTTAGCTTGCTGAACTAATCTGCTGAGGCCATCAATGATCAAGAGGAATAGAAGAGGAGAGAGTGGGCACCCCTGTCGGATCCCTCTCGAACACTGAAAAAAGGAGGTAGGACTTCCATTTACCAAAATAGAAATGTTGGAAGTCATGACACATGCCATAATCTAGCTCAGCACTAGAGGAGGAGTCCCAATTTGAATCAAAACCAACCTAAGGAAAGTCCAATTGACACGTTCATAAGATTTCTCTAAGTCCATTTTTAATAACAATGCCTTCATCTTCCTGGATTTTATTGTATGCAACAACTCTTGAGTAAGACCAATCGAATCATGAATTTGTCTATTCTTTAAAAAATCGAACTGTTCTAGAGTGATGACGGATGAAAGAGCATTCTTAAGCCTTTGAGCAATGATTTTTGAGATGAGCTTATAGATTAGGTTACACAAAGCAATAGGTCGATATTCCCCAAATGTAGTTCAAGAATGAGAGGCGCTCTTATCCTTGGGCAGATCATAATCTAGTAACCCGTTAATCACGACAAAGAGGTTGAGAAGCTAACGCTCAGGAAGGTTTCGGTTATCATGCTGTAGTGATGTAGGCGAAGGTCATGTTTGCGGAGTGTTCTTTCATTCCTAAGGAAACTCGAGATATATAGGGAGGGGAAAGGAGTTTTTACCTAACTCAATGTAAGTGCTACAACAATGAAAGGAATGCATATGATGGTTGAATGGAAAGTTCATTAGTTGTGGATCCTAATAGTATATTCTAAGGGAAGAAATAGTATTAGGACTAAAACTAACTAGTAGAAGAATTATCGCAATTAGTCCACACACCCCAACTTATCAACAATTAACTTCAACATTAAAAAATATATTGAAAACCTTGCTCTAATAAAAAACCTCCTATTTTTTTATTATCTTAAGCTCAAGAATAAAACATCTAAACCTTTGGTATACCTCTCTTAATAATAAAAGTTATCCCTTCTATCAAAGGTATATCTCTCTTAATAGTAAAAATTATCCCTTCCATTTTATTCATTTATATCTATGTACTGTTAATAGTCAATTTATTCATAGAGTTACTCATTTAAATCTAAAGTAATTATTATATTATTTATAATAACATGTAATACATAATAATTACATAGTGAAATTAACCTATATAGTTACAGAATAAAAGATAAATTAATCACACAATTAATTTAATTTGCAATATCTTTATTTCCACTTCGGCAGTAACGACCTTCTGCTCATATTTTTTTTTAAGGATAGCCCTATATCTTTAACTTTGTATTTCCATAATAGTTTCCTCAACAATGATACTAACCTAAGCTTAGGTCTCCTTATTTTACCTTTAGTATTCTAAATATTTGCTTATGAAATTTAAACTGTAACTCCAGCTTATTCGATGGCTGCTTGTGCCTTTGTTAGCTCGATCTCCAACTCCAGAGCTGTAGGAATCAATTCACAGACATTTACAGTAAACAACAATTCTATCTTCCTTACCTTTTTAACTTCGCAGGGCTCATCCACCTATGTTTACTTTGCAATATCGAAACTAATAGTGGTTTCCATTAAAAATGTTCTTATTGAATAAACTCAGGTCTCATCCGTTTATACTTCCCCTTACAAAAGTATGTGTGACATTATTGTATGCAATTTCTCACTACACTCTGCTTATTGAACGATGAAGTAAGAAGCGTCTACCCACACATTTTAATTAATTCTATACTTATAGCAAAAGTATAGGTAGAAAAGGTGGCATACCTCCGCTTGGAAACTTATAGGGCATTAAAATTTTGACGTCCAGAACCGCACTCTCCACATTGTAGTCTATTCCATAGGCTATGCGGTAAATTGTCCGCTGCCTTCTGCTAGTCCGTGATTGCTACAAGCTGGGTAGTTCAGGAGTCTATTATTTTGATTTAGCAAAAACATCTCTTAAATCCCTCCTATAAAACTTGAAATCACTTGCAATAAGATTGAAAAGATTGTTGTTCTCTTTTGCGCAATCAAATTTCCAGAGACAGAAAATAAAAAAAGGAAAGGAGAAATGATTGGTTCTCTGATAATTTATGATATTAACCCCCCAAAATTCCTCTTCCTACGCAATGAGAGGAGCTTAAAAAACGATAAAACCTCTACATGAAGCAGGGTGATGCATTAAACAAATAATAGGCAGAGAGAATCTACACATTTGATGTATGCATCATTTGACAATTCCAATTAGTTTGCAGCCACTCTTGAATTTCTTCCATGTAATATGACCAGTGGATTTGTTTACATTGGAAGTGTAAGAAAACTCAAATTGTGACAAAGCAAGGTCCCACTGTGTCAAGTACCAAGTTACCAACTATACTCTGCAACAAATTGCTGAGACTTCTGTTTACCACCTCTGTGGCACTGAAACTTGGTGATAGTATCTATATCACAAGTAATTGTATTTGTCTTGGATATACCATACAAGAACACAACTTATTTGCAAAATAGTTCAACTATTTTGCTAGAATCAATAATTATTTATCATAGACTGAAGTGGTTCATTTTAGAGAATCTGTTGGCAATGACAAAATTAGAATCATCACCTCATCGTGTTTGAGGCAATCCTAGCTTAAAATCCCTTTTGATGTCAACCCAAGGGCCAACAAAATCCATATTGAAAATATTGTTGCAATTTGGTTAGTTCAGGAGTCCGTTTATTTGATTCAGCAATTGTTGCTGTGAAATCCCTCCCGTTCTTCCTGTATATGAACTCTATTCCTAATTTCACAGAGTTTTCTCCTCTTTTGCATAGTCAATTTTCGAGAGACTTAAAATAACAAGAGGAAGGTAGAAATGGCAGGTTCCCTGATAAATTTTGAGATTACCCCCAAAAAATTCCTCTGATTAATCGGTGAGAGGAGCTTACTACCAAAAAAACCTCAACATAAAGTAGGGTGTTGCATTAAACCAATAACCGGTAGAGAGAATCTACCCATTAGACATATGCATCACTTGGTAGCAGGTAATTTTTAAGGGTGAAATTTCGCCAATTGGCTATTTTTCGGGTTTTTTTTTTCAAAAAATAAATTTGTTATTTGGTCATTTTTAAGCTCTAATATCGCCTATATTTACATAAATTATGTTTTTTTATCATAATATTCGCCAAAATTTACACATTTCAGTAGTAAATTGTATGTTTCATATTTAATATTCACCTACCTATCTAGATACATGTTTTTTTTCAATCCAAAATAATCGCCTAGGATACTATACTTAATTCTAATATTAGAATCCTTAAAAAATACCCTCCTTGGTAGTTCCAATAAGTTTGAAACTGGTTTTGGATTTCCTCCATAAATAATTCGAAGTAGTACGATTATGAATTATGAATTTGTCTACACTCGAATTGTAAGCAAACTTCGGTTGTGGCAAGGCAGGTTCCATAATCCATTGTGTCAGGTACCAACCATATTCTACAACAAATTCCTTAGGCTTTTGTTTACCACCTTGGTTTTCCCATCGCCTTGTCGATATTAGATGGAACTATAAAATTAATTTTTTTATCTACCTTTTGCAATAACGTCCTCCAAATGACAGAGAAAATTAGTATGATAGAATCCCTGTCACTAGTTATAGTTTTGGGATATACTATGTAGGCACAAAAGCTTCTTTGAAAAACATTTCAACTATTTCGCAAGCATGTATAATCCTTTTTCATAGAGTGAAGTGGTTCATTTTAGAAAATTTGTTGGCAATGACAAATAGAATTATCACCTCAAGTGTTCAAGACAATCCTAGCAAAAAATCCATAGTAATGACGACCTGAGGCCTAACAACATTGGCAAAATCATATATATAGTCCCGTATTCTATGAAATTTCTTTGGGAAACTGAATTCAACAAATTTGCAAAAGAAATCAAGTACATTATATGTATCTTTTGAGGCATCAAAACTAACTACATCATTCTTGATAGTCACAAGCAAGTGACATATCCTACTCAATGTACCAACTGCCGCAATTGACTCTCCACTCCTATGTTGAACATAAAAGAATAGCTTTACAAATATTCCATATGGCATGTGTTTAAAAGAATATCCTTGTTCCTTTTGAAGAACCCTTTAAAAGTACTCGTGATGGATATGAAGAAGCTTGTCTTGAATACAATATGCATGCACTGGTTGATTATTTAGTTGGCCATATCCCTTCAAAAAATATGATCTGGGCATGGGTCTAGGATTTCTGGGATCCATTTGATTGGCATGTGTCCAATATAACAAATATGACCAAGGGTTTCTTTATATTTAATTTTTGGGACTCTTTCAGCTGCGTGTTGCTCATGCAATAAGGTATGTGGATCTATAGAAATATCCTGGTTGATTTTGTTCATTGGAGAAAAGACTCCTATGCAAAAGATTCTACCAAACTCCATTTCCCCTGGGATTCTTTCCAAACATTTGCATTGAAGGAAAGACTGGCCCAACCCATTGGCAAAATTCTCTTCCATGATCCCAAAAGAACCTTCTAGCCTTGGCCCAATAAGAGAATTTTCATTCAAGATAAATTACAGGGTGATATGAAGGAATATATTGTTATTCAAGTTAGAGATTAAAATCACCATCACCAGTTTTGATACATTAAACAACCTAATACATGCTTGTAATGTATCTAAGGCTTAAGCATCAAAATGAGTGTTTCCCATTAATGATGAAACCACCTATAGTGAACTATGAGCCTCAAGCCCCTCATACTAATCTTGTTTCTTCAACTCCCAATGCGACCTAATATGGATATACTCTCATGAAAAGGAAAGGATCCAATGTTGATAAGCAACAACTGGATGTATTTCCATCTATTTCCTCCACATCAAGGGCCAAGAACCTTTTGCAGCCTTCACCTATTGTATTTTGCATCTACACATTAGATTTCACATCTCCGAAATGGGGTGAATAGATGTGATCCTTCTCTGTCACCCATGTGCCATGCTTCCACTGTGGATAATCCTAAAGAGGCCAGGGACCTCAATTGAAAACTAGATAGTTGGATTGATTTTTCCCATTGGTCCTCAACAAAGTCTCTAATTATCTCAATTTTCTAGAATGAATTATTCAATGCCATCTCAAACCATTTGGTGTATCAAAATTTATAAATAAGATGTTTACATGTGATTTGATTTCTGCAGTCCCTAGGATTTAGGGTTTATGTTAGAAAATATTTCGTAAACCCAAAAAAAGCAGATGAGTATTAAGAAAAAAAATTAGAATATCTGGTGTGTTGTGCTTCTGGCCCGAGGATTTCTTCCAACTATTGGATCATTTTGACCTCCCCAAAACATAAATTTATGTGCTAGTTGATGTAACCGGACGGGCCTCGCACAATCCCAAATTTATGCACCAGTTGATGTAACCTGATGGGCCTCCTAAAATATCAATTTTACATGCCAATTTGATAGAATCTAGTTCTCTTAATACGACAAAAATGAAGTTTGATTTTTTATTTGTGTTTTGTTTTTATTTATTCTTAATATATATATATATATATATATATTTGCATCAGAAAAAAAAAACAGTACTATTGCTATTCAAACTGAATCAAATAGTAAAATGATAGTTCAAGTACAATAAACGTTCAAGGTGATCTTGATCTCAAGAAAGCGTCAAGCTTATCTGCTATATAGAGTAGGAATTAGCCCATCAAAAAACCTCTCAAAAAGTCTTACATCATTTACAAAAATTTGAACCAAACTTAAAAGAAGAAGAAGTTACCCCTATCCAATAGACAGGAATCCATCCATTCTTCCCAAAACAAAAATCCTTCTGACCCTTGAAGTGCCTGTTTAGAAAATTGATCAGCAAGAGAGTTATGCTCTCTAAATATGTGCTCAAAAGAAATGTGCTCATGTCTAGAAATCTCCTGTCAAATTCGAAGACACCAATTCCTGAGAGCAATAATATTCAAATTATATTCATTTGTTGCCCATTTGATGGTCACCCGTGAGTCGCCAAAAACTTTGAGATTGACCAAACCGAAGATATTTGCTACTTTAAGAACAACGCAAAGAGCCAACAGCTCTGCCTTCATATTAGTCCCTCTGCCTCCATTAAGACGAAGAGAGAAATAATGGCCTTCATTTAAGAAAATGACTCCGCCTATTGCACAAATACCAGCTTGTGCCGCCCGATGAAAAAATAAAATCAGTTGTGATATATTGTAAGAGAATAGACTATCTGTCACAACTCTCTTAGAATCCTCCTCCTCCTGAAAAGTTTGGAGCATTTTAAGAATAGTCATCACACAAATTTCAACCACTGGCATTCTATTTTGAAAGATCATTTCATTCCTAGCATACCAGAGGACCCAAGAGACAAAGATGGGTAAAAATAGAGGCTTTTTATAGTCCCTAACCCAACTGAGTAGTCCTGTGACAAAATCCAACTCTCCCCAATCCATATTCAAACTGATTTCCTTACAACATAATGACCAGATTTCTTGCATAAATCTACACTTCACGAATAAATGGTTTATAGATTTAGAGTTCTGCTTGCAAAAACAACACCAATTCGGTCCATTCCAGCCATGCCTGAGTAGGTTATCCCAAGTCTTTAAAATACCATTGAGAGCATGCCATAAAAAACATTTAACCTTAAGCGAAATTGACCACTTCCAGATTTTCAAATACCACCAATGCCAAGGAAAGATACAAACATCTTGTATCATTCTGTCATATGCAGACTTTGCTGTAACACATCCATCTTTAGAATTACTAGCCCACAAAATTTTATCAAAATCTGCAGATTAAACTATTCCAGCCAATCTTAAAGCCAAAATATAGCATTCCCAATCTTGATAAGACTGACCTGTGAGCTCCAGGTCCGAAGCATTTAACCAACCATTCTCAGAATGATAATTAGCATTGCAATTTTTAACATTATTCAAAGTAGAGATTCCCAATGTGTTCAGGTGCAAAATCAAACTGTCAGAAAGCTTAAACGCCTCCCCCATTCCAAGGATAGGATCCACTCCTATAAGAATTCTGCTCCCATCACCTACCTGCCAGCAAATGTTGCTTGCAATCCAATCATAAACCTTTAGAAAACCTCTCCAAATTGGAGACAACAACCCATTAACAGACTTCGGTTTCCTCAACCAACTAATTAAATATGTCTTGATATATTTAAGGTGAAGAACCTTCGACCACAGAGTATCACTAAATAGACCACGCCAGAGACTCTTCAACTAAAGAGCTTTGCTAAAAATACTGATATCCTTGATTCCCTAGCCTCCAAAATTTTCTAGGCGTGCTAAAACCTCCCATCTCACCATCACTAGTTTTGATCCTTTAGTACTGCCAAACCAAAGAAATTTGAACATGAGCTTCCTGAGCATATTTAATATCTAGACCGGTATCTCCAGTAATGACATCCAGAAAATGGGAATGCTTGAAAGAACCGCTTTTACTAAGACGAGCTTGCCTCCAATGGAGAGAAGCCGATATGTCCAATGGTCAATACGGCTTTCAAACTTTTGTATAAGCCATCTCCAATCATTAACTTGATAGGAATTAGGTTTTAACAAAAAACCTAGATATTTTATACCATCTTCCAAATTATGACATTTGTAGGGCAAAAAAGATTCAATCTCTCTTCTTCTGGCTTCTTCCACATTATAATGATAAAAACAAGACTTTGAAATACTGACCTTCATCCCCGAGACCTTGCAAAAGAAGTTGATGATGTTAAGGAAAACCTTCCATTCTGTTATAGAATCAATACCAGCAAGTAGCACATCATCAACAAATAGCAGATGTTAAAGAAAGCACCCATCTCCCATCTTGATACCTTTGATCAGCCCCATATCTTTAGCTTGCTGAACTAATCTACTGAGGCCATCAATGATCAAGAGGAATAGAAGAGGAGAGAGTGGGCACCCCTGCCGGATCCCTCTAAAACACTGAAAAAAGGAGGTAGGACTTCCATTTACCAAAATAGAAATGCTGGAAGTCGTGACACATGCCATAATCCAGCTCAGCACTAGAGGAGGAATCCCAATTTGAATCAAAACCAACCTAAGGAAAGTCCAATTGACACGTTCATAAGCTTTCTCTAAGTCCATTTTTAATAACATTGCCTTCATCTTCCTGGATTTGATTGTATGCAACAACTCTTGAGTAAGACCAATCGAATCATGAATTTGTCTATTCTTTAAAAAACCGAACTTTTCTGGAGTGATGACGGATGAAAGAGCATTCTTAAGCCTTTGAGCAATGATTTTTGAGATGAGATTATAGATTAGGTTACACAAAGAAATAGGTCGATATTCCCCAAATGTAGTTGGCTTATTACTTTTAGGAATTAAAGTGAGAAATGTAGAATTGAGGGCACCAGAGACAAACCCATGAACTCTAGTAAATTCCACTAGGTTCTGAATATCTTTCCCCATTAAATCAAAGAAATGTACATACACTTCCACTGGCCAACCATCTGGGCCAGGGCTTTTATCCCTGGAAAAAATCTTCAAGGTTTTCTCAATTTCTTCCAACAAGACCTCCTTTCCCAACTCATCAGCTTCCCTTTCATCAAAACACCGCGGATAAAGTCTTGCCAACCGGATTTGGTCTAAAAGGTCACAACCGCCTTCATCTCTGTAAATATTACCAAAATACCTCATAGCTTCAGCACTTAAAGAGTCCAAACCCTTAATAGAATTGCCAACTTCATCATTGATATCCCAGATCATTTTCAAATTCCTACGAGCAGAAGCATAGGCATGGAAGAATTTAGTATTTTTGTCTCCATGGTCGATCCATACTGCGTGACTCTTTAACCTCCACTCCCTTTCTTCCATGAGTAGTAAATCCTCCTTTTTTTCTCAAATTTCTTCAAGACTTCAAATTCATCCTGATTCAAAGTACCATCAAAATTCAACACAAAGGCATCCTGAATAGAATGCTCCAACTCCTTCAGTTCTGCAACATCAGTCTTTTTCCTAATCTTTATCCAATCAATATCCACTTATTCACCTTGTGACAGAAATAATCAACTGGATTTAAATTTTCAATATCAACATTAAGCCAGAACTCTTTAACCATATCGCAGAAATATTTCTCCAATAGCCATGAACTGTTAAATTTGAATGGATAGCAAACCTTTTGTCCATAATATTCAAATTGAAAGACTATGGGCCAGTGATCTGAAAACTTCACCTCATGGACCCATGACCGGGTTTTCTGAAAAATACTAAGCAGTGAGAACTTCACAAGAAACCGATCGAGTCTCTTATGTACACCCGTATCACCACACCGACCATTTGTCCAAGTTGGAAGAAACTTTGCTAGAGCTACATCCACCAGATCATGACCACATAAAAAGTTTGAGAAAAAGTCTGCCATAGGATCCATTCTAGCCACAGAACTCCATATCTCAGAAACTGATTTAGTAAAGTTTAGATCGTCTGCAATAATCACATTTTTTAACCTTAGAATCCTAGACAAAGCAAGAGCCTCCCAAAAATTCCTCCTATCAACATAAGGAGCATAACAGTTTAGGATGGACAATTGTAATTTCAAACCAATACAAGTTTCCTCCATCAATGAACCCCATGGAGGATTAAAAACTTTGAAGGAGTACAGAGCAGGGTTCCATGCCATTGCCAAACCCCCTGAAAGCCCATTGGAATAGCTGGTCGTGTTGGTTGTGGAGCCAGATCTTCTAGTCTCATAGATGATATTGTATCAGCCGTGTTTGTACCCCAGTTTTATATGATATGTAGGTGGACTGTACAGTCACCCTAGCGAGGGGGCATCGCCCCCCCATGGGGTTCCAGGGGGGACCATCCCCCCTGGCTGGGGGGTCCGGGGGCCAGCGGTCCCCTGGCGGGGGTTCAGGGGCAGCGCCCCCGAAGAAAATTTTTGGGGCTGTTTTCGCCAGCTGTTTTGCGGGCCCATGGTTTTGGGTATCCCGTGGTATTTTCCCATTGTATTTCCCTTATAAAATAAAGACATTGTAATACGGCTAGGGATGAGGATGTATTAGGTTTTATGCATTGTAAAGATCTTTGAGAACAGGAGAGAGACTGTGAAACAGAGAAGAGGAAGTGCAGCGGTTGTGCTGCAGGTTGTATCCCTTCATCTTGCTGGACGGTAATAATAATAAGGACTGGCAAATTCAGTGTGGACGTAGCCCAAGTTGGGTGAACCACGATATATCTGTGTCTCTCTTGTAATGTGTATGTGTGATTATATTTGCATTTTTGTTTATTGTTATTGCTCTGTGATCCTATTTTTCTAACAATTGGTATCAGATCCAAAGGTCTATTTGGCAGTTAAACTCACAGGAAGCTAGGGTTTCTGGTTCGAGTGGGAGCAATGGAAGAAGAAGGAAAGTTTAAGGTCGAGAAGTTTAACGGCCAAAACTTCGGGTTATGGAAGATGCAAATGGAGGACTATCTATACCAGAAGGATCTATTCCTACCGTTGGGAGGAAAAGCAAAGCAGCCAACGACTATGAAGGACGAAGAATGGGAGGTTCTTGATAGAAAGGCTCTGGGAACAATACGGTTGAGCCTGGCTTCGTCGGTGGCTTTCAATATCTCAAAAGAAACAACAACGGAGGGTTTGATGAAAGCATTGGGTAAGCTGTATGAAAAACCCTCGACGTCCAACAAGGTATTTCTAATGAAGCGTTTATTTAATATGAAGATGTCTGAAGGTGGATCTGTTATTGATCATTTAAATGAGTTTAATACTGTTACAAATCAGCTAAGTTCTGTAAGTGTGAACTTTGATGATGAGGTTAGGGCTCTTCTAATCTTGTGTTCATTGCCAGAAAGTTGGAATAGCTTGGTCATGGCTATAAGTAACTATGTCTCTGGTTCAAACACCTTGAAATTTGATGATGTTATTGGTGTTATTCTTAGCGAGGAAATGCGAAGAAAAAGCACAGGTGAGACATCAGGTAATGCGTTGACCATGGAGAGTAGGGGAAGACAAAAGGAGAGAGGAAAGAGCCAAGGTAATCGTGGAAAGTCTAAAATGGGCAGATCCAAGTCCAGACTGGGAAAGATAGAGTGCTGGAACTGTGGAAAGAAATGACATCTGAAGAAAGACTGCAAATCTCTAAAGAAGAAGGATATGCACAGAAGGAAACTACCCAGGAAGTAAATGTAGCAGGTGATGTGTTACAAGATGCTTTGATTCTTGCATTAGATAATACTAGTGATTATTGGGTAGTAGATTCAGGAGCTTCATGTCATGCTACACCCCATAGGAAATACTTTCATGAGTATGATCCTGGCGACTTTGGACATGTTTTATTGGGTGATGATGAGCCATGTAAAATTGTTGGAATGGGTAAGGTATGGATAAAAGTTAAGAATGGAACTGATTGGTTGTTGAAAGAAGTTAGGCATATTCCTGCTATGAAAAGGAATATGATCTCAACAAGGCAGTTGGGAGATGGCGGCTGTATATCTACGTTCGGAGAAAAGTGGTGGAAGATCACTAAAGGATCAATGGTGATAGCAAAAGGAGATAGAGTAGGTACGTTGTATTTATGTCCTCATAATACTAACCATTCTATCTCTTTAGCTTCCACAGGAACAGATACAGCATTGTGGCATCATAGGCTTGGCCACATGAGTGAGAAGGGGATGTATATTCTCCACTCAAGGAAGTTGCTGCCAGATTTGAAGCAGGTAAGTTTGGAATTCTGTGAAAACTGTGTTTATGGAAAACATAAGAGAGTCAGATTTCTCAGGGTTGGGAAACAAAAGAAGAATGAAAAATTAGAGCTTGTGCATACAGATGTATGGGGACCGGCTCAAGTACAATCTCTTGGTGGCTCTCATTATTATGTTACATTTATTGATGATGCAACTAGAAAAACTTGGGTTTATTGCATTAGACAAAAATCTGATGTGTTTGCTACTTTTAAGAAGTGGAAAGATTTGGTTGAGAATGAGATAGGAAAAAGATTGAAGTGTCTCAGATCTAATAATGGAGGTGAGTACTGCGGCAAGGAGTTTGATAGTTACTGTTCATACCATGGGATTCGTAGAGAGAAGACAGTCCTAGGAACACCACAAGAAAATGGTGTGTCAGAAAGGATGAACAGAACGATCATGGAGCGTGCAAGGTGTATGAGACTGCATGCAGGGTTGCCCTTACAGTTTTGGACGGATGCTGTAAATACCGTTGTTTATTTAATAAACAGAGGACCTTCAAGTTCTTTGGATGGTGGTATTCCAGAGGAAGCATGGACAAATAAAAAGGTAAACTACTCATTTCTGAGAACGTTTGGTTGTGAAGCATTTTTCCATATTGATAAAGAAAATAGAACAAAGCTTGAAGCTAAATCCAAGAAATGTACCTTTATTGGATATGGGGTTGATGAATTTGGTTATCGTTTATGGGATTATGAAAATAAAAAAATCATCAGGAGTAGAGATGTGATATTCAATGAAAAGGTCATGTATAAAGATCAGTTGCAAGGAACGAAACATGAAAAGGAAAACACAGAGTACATAGTGCTTGATGAAATTAAAGAAAATGAAGTTTCGAAGGTGCCGGAAAATCAAGAGCAGCAGCAAGTACCTGAAACTCCTGCAACTGTAAGAAGATCTATCAGGTTAAGTAGACTCCCTGAACGATACTCTCCTTCAATGTATTATTTATTGATGACTAATTCTGGTGAACCAGAATGTTATGAAGAAACAATGCAGGTGGAAACTAGAAAGAAGTGGGAGCAAGGCATGAATGAGGAGATGGACTCATTGGTAGGAAACCAGACTTGGGATTTGGTTTAGTTGCTTGCTGGTAAAAGAGTAGTGCAAAACAAATGGATTTACAGGTTGAAGGAAAAAGAAGGAGGTAAGAAGCGGTACAAGGCCAGACTTGTTGTAAAGGGGTTTGCACAGAAGAAAGGTATAGATTTTGATGAAATATTTTCTCCTGTTGTTAAGATGACTTCAATTAGGACTATCTTAAGTCTAGTGGCGGTAGAAGATTTGCATCTTGAACAGTTAGATGTAAAAACATCTTTCCTCGATAGGGATTTGGAGGAAGAAATATATATGCAGCAGCCACTAGGGTATGAGGTCAAAGGTAAGGAGCATCTGGTATGCAGGTTGAAAAAGAGCTTGTATGGCTTGAAGCAAGCTCCAAGGCAGTGGTATCTAAAGTTTGATAGGTTTATGACAGAACAAGGTTATAGTAGATGTCATTCTGACCACTGTGTTTATTTCAAGAAGCTGGACAATGGAAGATATATTATCTTGTTATTGTATGTGGATGACATGCTTGTTGCAGGGTTTGACATGCAAGATATAAATGTACTCAAAAGGAAGCTATCTAATTCATTTACGATGAAGGATTTGGGTGCTGCAAAGCAAATCCTTGGTATGAGAATAACGAGAGACAGGAAAAATCGCAAATTGACATTGTCTCAAAGTGAGTACATACAAAAGGTGTTGGAGAGGTTCAGAATGCAGAATTCAAAACCTGTAAGTACACCTTTGGTTAGCCATTTCAGTCTAAGTAAGGAAATGTGTCCCAAGACACAAGAAGAGACAGATTACATGTCCAAGATTCCCTATCAATCAGCAGTTGGCAGCTTGATGTATGCCATGGTGTGCACAAGACCAGATATTGCACATGCAGTGGGAGTTGTGAGCAGATATATGAACAATCCAAGTAAAGAACATTGGAAGGCAATACAGTGGATTCTTAGGTATTTGAGAGGTACTACCACTGAGGCATTATGTTTTGGAGGTTCAGACACTGTTCTACAGGGATATGTTGATGCAGATATGGCAGGTGACAAGGATAGCAGGAGGAGCACCATAGGGTATGTGTTTATTGTAGGTGGAACAACAGTAAGCTGGATTTCGAAACTACAGAAGGTTGTTGCACTTTCAACAACAGAAGCAGAGTATGTTGCCATTACAGAGGATAGTAAAGAGATGATTTGGTTGCAGAGGTTTATGGAGGAAGTGGGTAAGAAGCAGATGGATAGCAGATTGTATAGTGACAGCCAGAGTGCCATTCATCTTGCAAAGAACTCAGCATTCCATTCTAGGACTAAACATATACAACTCAAGTACCATTTCATACGCTCTGTTCTGGAAGATGAACTGTTGAAGTTGGAAAAGATACATACTATCCAGAATCCTGCAGACATGTTCACGAAGGTAGTGACCAGAGAGAAACTGAGTTCGTGCTCGGTTTCAATTGGCCTTCTAGCATGAAGGTGAAGAGGAGAAATTTGCCAAGTCCAAGTCCAGCAAGTGCAGCAGCGGTGGAGTTGCTGTGATCTGTCTCCAAGTGGGAGATTGTTGGTTGTGGAGCCAGATCTTCTAGTCTCATAGATGATATTGTATCAGCCGTGTTTGTACCCCAGTTTTATATGATATGTAGGTGGACTATACAATCACCCCAGTGGGGGGACCATCCCTCCTGGCTGGGGGGTCCAGGGGCCAGCGATCCCTCGGCGGGGGTTCGGGGGCAGTGCCCCTGAGAAATGGGGGTTCGGGGGAAACGCCCCCGAAGAAAATTTTTGGGGCTGTTTTCGCCAGCTCTTTTGCGGGCCCATGGTTTTGGGTATCCCGTGGTATTTTCCCATTGTATTTCCCTTATAAAATAAAGACATTGTAATACGGCTAGGGATGAGCATGTATTAGGTTTTATGCATTGTAAAGATATTTGAGATCAGGAGAGAGACTGTGAAACAGAGAAGAGGAAGTGTAGCGGTTGTGCTGCAGGTTGTATCCCTTCATCTTGTTGGACGGTAATAATAATAAGGACTGGAAAATTCAGTGTGGACGTAGCCCAAGTTGGGTGAACCATGATATATCTGTGTCTCTCTTGTAATGTGTATGTGTGATTATATTTTCATTTTTGTTTATTGTTATTGCTCTGCGATCCTGTTTTTCTAACAGGCCGCGACTTCCCAACTGGGTAAAAGACCCCCTAACTTTGAAATAGCCACATCACTAGAACACATAGTTTCTTGCAGAAGTACAATACCCGGGAAAATAGCAGCAAAAAGTTTAGAGAAGGCCTTTTCCCTAGCAACCTTCCCCAACCTTCGAACGTTCAAAGATAATAAAGACATTAAGAACCAGAAGAGTAGGGAAACCATGCTCTAAGACCCTCATCAGAAGAAGAACGAGTTTCCCTTGTCGACAATCGATCAGACACTAGGGGAGGGATCATTTCGGAACAATTCTTACCCTTATTTCCATCTTTCTTCTTTTTCCCCCTCCGAATAGTAACATTTTGAAATTTTACAGAATGTATGGGGAGTGCATCTGAATCCGCTATTGGGATTTTAGAATAAGAGGGAACAGGAGTTAGGGTTTTCAAAACCCCATTAACAATAAATCCACAGTTTTCCTCCCTATCTGAAACCCTAGGTAGCCTTGTCCCCAAGCCAACAACAGAGGGAGAAATCTGCCTATCTAGCACCTGAGGCTCGGCACAATTGACAAACCCAGAAATAGAACCCTCACGGACATCATCTCCAACGGCAGCTGAATCTAAATCAAAGGAAATATTGCGGGCTGCAAATGGTTTCTCCTTCTCCATAGACATAGAGGATACTGGATGAGTCTCTATTAAAGGAAAAGGAATCCCATGTCTCAAGATAACTTCCCCAGACGCAATTCGAACATCTAAATCCTTCTCAACAACTTTAACCAAAGCAATTTCATCTTTTGAGACATCAGTATAAATGGAGTCAGGAGCAGTAAAACACTTACTAGGTCCAAATTGCAAAGAAGAGTTCGGTGGAGTAAAATCCTTGGAACCATCCACAGGAGACGACGACTTCTTAGACTAAGGACATTTTGCTTGAATATGTCCTGTTTCCCGATAGAAGAAACAACGAAAAGGGATCCTGAAGAAATCCAGCCTCTGCTTCCAAATCCGTTGCCCCCAAACAACCTCAACTTCTGCCAAAAGACCAATATCAATTTCAATTTCAACCATAACTTTGGCGTAACGCTTGTCCATACCAAATAAGGTCTTCTTGTCAATTCAAATGAATCGACCCACCGAATTAGACAACCCAACTATGATCTCCTTTGTCCAGAGTTCAATAGGAAGACTTGGTATCATCATCCAGAGATGTCTCAACCGCTGCTTCTCCGAAAGAGGGTCAAAAGCGAGGTGCCAATGCTTAAGGAATCAAGACCCAACCTTATAAAGCCAAGTTTCATCCAGGATCCTGGACATAAAAGAAGCATCCGGAAAGACAAAAAGAATCCAACGGTTCATCAGCAGGTTAACCCTAGGAGCCATGCCTATCACCGGCACCCAATTAACCTTAACCCATTCCAAAATCTTAGCTTTTGATCCATAAGTATACTCTAAATGCCCAACTAAAGCTCGTTCTGCTAACATTTCCACTCTGTCAAGAATTGAATCCTCAACAATCACAAACCTAGAGAGCCATGAACGAGCTTTGTAAGCTTTCAACTACCTCCTTACCCTAGCCTTCACACCATAAAGATTCTAGTTCCTCTACCCATTTTCATTATTTAGCAGAGCAGCAGGCACCGGTTGAACCTATGGCTTATCCAGATGAAACAGGGAAGACAGACCTCGAAAAGGAAAAGGTTCTTCCATAAAGGCCTACCACCGGAAAAAAAATAAAATAAAACTGTCAGTGAAAACCCACAGCTTGGGTGAGCAGGGACCTGCAGACAGCTGGATCCCACTAAAAAATCCACCACCAACAAGTCAAAATCGAAACCCTAAGGGAGAGAAAGAAGAGCCAATCCACAAAAAATGACTATGACTGCAAACCGAGAGTAAAAAGATTCAGAAAGAACAATTTTTTAGCACCATCGTAAACCCCGATTCCCACTTTTTTTATACTTGGCTGGTACTAGACTGGTTCTAGTTGAACCAGCTTGACACCAAGTCGATTATGGCTCAAAATTCTTCTCTCCGGGATCCAATCACAACCCAGTTCTGCAGCAGGGTAGCAACCTCCTCAACCGAAACCCTAGCCATCCCCCCACCTCTCAGCCAAACATCTAAAAAATATAAAACCAAAAAAAGAAAATGACTAACATAAATGACTAATTCATATTCTTAGTTGTTGTTAGCTAGTCATATTTGTATTCATGTGACTAAATTAGTCATTTATGTTTGTCTTTTTTAGTTTAGACACTTGTTATCTAGCCATATATTTTATCCCATGACTAAATTAGTCATTTATCTTAGTCATTTTTAGTTGGCGCACTTAAAATTGCTCAATTTTGGTCATTTATTCATTGAAAAAACTGTGGCGACTAACTTTTTTAGTCGCCTAGTCACTTATCTCTCATTTTGTACTAGTGTTGAACCGATTGGCCAGCAATTTAACTTAAGATCATAAATTTACCTTTTATGGAAATAAAAACAAAATCATCTGCAATTTATTATTTGGATGAAATATTTGATTTATTGTTACTTACAAATTGTGCCATGAGATTCAAATAACCCTGAGGCCCAAGCTTGTGTTGGCCAATTTTTTTTTGTCTTGCCTTTGTGGCCTTTGATGTGTCTGGAAGCCTATGAAAATGTTGAAATACGTTAGATGTTGCAAATTTGATCTAAAATTTTTAGAGTAATAAATATATAATTACATTGTTGAAAGTATTCCATACCTTCCTATGCTCGACAGTAGCTTTCCTTATTTTCTCAAATCCCTCTCCTTTCCATAATCCACCAAGGCCTTCCACTCCCTCGTTGGAATCATTGGAGGGCGCTCATACCTAGGGTTCCTTTCTCAATGAACCCTATATTGGTCCCTCACAATATTTATATGTTGGCCTTCTTTCTTGAGGACCTATGCTCGATTGAAGGTCTCATTGCCGAACAACTCAACTCAACGATTAGTGAGCTCATATTTTAAATTTTTACTTTGTTTATGCCACCTTGAGCGGATGGTAGGCCCAAAGATCTCCAAAGATAAATCATTTAGATGTTTATAAAAAACATCATTTCCTGCAAATCAATCATGTAATCATTAGATGAAAAAGAATGTTCTAGTAAATTTCAATTAGATTACATACAAAGATTAAAAAAAAATTAAATACCTGGATATTCGTTATCTTTATGGGAATGAGATCTTCGTCCACCAAAAATGTGGTATGTACTATTCCCATGCTAGTGACATAGGAAGATCTAGGAAATGTCACTTCAACAATATCAACAATAGGGTCTTCATCAACCCCATGTTCTGCATGATTTGGCGTGCATTGACCACTAGAGGGTTCACTCATATCTATCCTCGGGGGTGTCAGAGAATGTGTTTCCAACTGCTCAGTCAATAATATTGGCACATGATATGCAGGTGGGATCATTGTTATGACTCTCCATGAGCATCACTAGTACCAACACCCCCCAACCACTAGTATGTGGACGCAAAAAATCCTGTAATAACAAACCATATTTTATTTCATGGTCATATACAAGTACAAAATATAAAATCATAAATGAAGATATCTTCTAATTAAATATTCTGCAACTTACTTTCAATCCCTGAGATCTCTTGACCAAAAGATCAGCCTTTTCTCTAATCTCATTTGTCTACGCTTGAATGAATAACAAACGAAGGATTTCTTCATTTATTTTTTTAAGCCCTTCTCTATCATCTTGATGGGGTCTAGAGAAGATGTGATGTCAACATCATGCATGATCTCATCCACATCGGTATCTATGGATTTCTTTGCTTCTAGATCAAACCCTGAATCAGTGGCTTGCCACAAAAATATATAAAAAATTATCGAAATAAAACCAATAGCCTAAGGAAAAAACATAATAAAAAAGCATATTACTCAAATTTAATTTGTACAATTACAACGAGGTATACATGCATCCTCGAAGCTGGTGTCATCTGTCGTCTGATTGACAATCAGGGACTTGCCCTGATCAACACCCTGCAACAAAAATATAGAAAACATTATCAAAATGAAACCAATATACTCACGAAAAAAACATATTACTCATATTATATTTGTACAATTACAATGAGATATACCTGCAGCCTCGAGGATGTTGTCCTTTGATCAAATTTTTGGGACTTGCCCTGATCACGACCCCGCGACCAAAATATAGAAAATAGTTTTAGACCCCTTTTTCTTTGATTTTTTTCCTATTTTTGGGGGGATATTTTTTCGTGGATTTTTCCAAACTTTTACTTCTTACATGTTTAATCTTTATTACAATCAGGTATACCTGCTTCCTCAGGGTAGGTTTCCTCTGATCTACTACCAGGGAGTTGCCCTGTTCAACACCCTGCAACACAAATATAGATAATATTACCAAAATGAAACCAATATACTCACGAAATAAACATAATAAAAAAACATGTTTCTCATATTTAATTTGTACAATTACAATGACTAGGTATACTTGTTGCCTCGAGGCTGGTGTCGTATGATCAACAGCCAGGTAGTTTCCCCGTTCAGCACCCTACAACAAAAATATAGATAAGATTACCGAAATCAAACCAATATACTCACGACATAAGCATAATAAAAAAGCATGTTGCTCATATTTAATTTGTACAATTACAATGACAAGGTATACCTACTGTCTCGAGGCTGGTGTTGTCTGATCAACAGCCAGGGATTTGCCTCAATCAACACCCTGCAACAAAAATATAGATAACTTTACCATAATGAAACCAACTATACTCACAAAATAAACATAATAAAAAAACATGTTGCTCATATTTAATTTGTACAATAACAATGGCCAAGTATACCTGCTTCCTCGAGGCTGGTGTCGTATGATCAACAACCGGGGACTTGCCCCGATCAACACCCTGCAATAAGAATATAGAACACATCATCAAAATGAAACCAATATACTCATGGAAAAAACATAATAAAAAACATATTGTTCTATTATGTTTGTACAATTACAATGAGGTATACCTGCTGCCTCGAGGATGGTGTATTCCTCTGGTCAACTGTTGGGGACTTGCCCTGATCACTACCCTGCAACAAAAATATAGAAAACATTACCAAATTTATAACAATAGACTCACAAAAAAAACATAAGATATTAGATTCATTAACTAAAGGTTCGATGAAATGTTATATGTACCACTGTCATAGTAACATTGTTTGAACCCTTTCGATTCAAATTGGAATTGATCAACAACTCTTCCAACTATTGATTTTATGGAACATACGAGAACACAGTTTCCTTCATGCCTCTCAAATATGCAATTGAGTTGTAGGTTGTGTACTGTTTATAAACCCTACAATATTCCTTGTTGCTTTTGTCCTTTTGTCAATGTACACACTCGCTCCTTTATGGTTGACCTTGTCTTTTAGCTCTAAATAACTTGCATAGAGTCCATATATGCCCATACTTTTTGTATATTGGACCAGTCATATCCAATCTTTTTAATTGTAACGGAGACCGATGTACTCCATCAATTTAGTACAAATTTCGTAACCGACCTTTATTCCATCCATGCAAAACAACCCCAAACCATGTAATGACGATGGTGCAGTTTGATATATCCTCTCATTCACACAAAATATGTGTTTATTTGAGGAAGCTCCTTGGGTATCCATTATTTCACTAGATGTCTATACATCAAGGGCACCTCGATGTCGCTTATGGTCTCATCATCATAAGAACATGACGCCCCTTCAGGGGGAACAAATTCCATGCGTTTCTAAAATTTTATTTTGATCTTTTGACATCTAATTGATCTCCATCTTGTAGACATACTAGATGGCTCACTTTCCTCTAGTCTTCCTAAACTTCCCTCATTCGAGGAAGACATATCTGACAAATACCTGTTTGGTTCTACCTGCACCATGGGATAAAAGTTTCAATGTTTTGGGTTTGTGTAGTTAGCATAGAAGGAGAATGGAAAAGTTTTCTTGTATACTTTCATTCATGGAGTTTAAAGGAAAAGATTGGATTTCATAAATTAGATTGAATTTCGAAGTGAACTCCCAACCCAAGAAAAAAATAAATGGGCTGGGCCAAATTGAAAATATAATTATTATTTTCTTCTAGCTAAGAAATAAAACGTCAATTTCAGTTAACATGATATTTTTTAGATGGTAAATTAAGGGTGTTTCATACCCCCATAAAGGATCAAATCCTCTAAAGTGATTCATCTCAACCATCTACAATGGGTCATATCAACCATGCAAGTGATTCATTTCATGTAGTTGGATCCATGTACAAGTCTTGAGTGAATTTGGAAAAATAAATACATCTCACATGACACTTCTTACCTGCAACAAAATGGTCTTCTAGGTGTTATCAAACTAATTTTGCTCAAATGTATAGTTTTCGTAGTTTTTCCTAAAGACATCATTATTTCAATCATAATCCACATTATGCACCCCACTTCATGATCATATGACCTTGTTGTACCTCAATTAGTTGCATTAAAGCATCAGTTGACCATTTTCTTATGTAGGTAGATTATCCTCCTTTTTTGTGCACCATTTTAGGTCTGTAAATTTTCATGAGTTATATATTCTATATCTTAACATGAGGGAACATGTCCTAGTTAATATGAATCATGAAAGACGATGCATAATCTGGATGTTGCAGTCTAAAATCTAACAATACATATGACCTAAGTGCATACTTTCTTAGATACCCAGTCCTTTTTACTTCTAGTGCATGTGCTAAGTGGAAACTATTATAGAGATGCATTGCCTTGGATTCCAAGACTTATTTTTGAGACATTATTGTAGAAGAATTTCAAGTTTTATTTGCATATGCATATATTTCTTTGTAATTACTTTTTGTAGTTATGGAAACTTTATAGTTTTGATTCATCATTAAATTAAACTGGTGGTATTTGGTTGCAAGTTTGTACAACTATGTTTAACTTCTTATTTATGAAGGAAATCACATTTTAGCTTGGATGTCAAGGTACGGGAAATATACACGTGTTTGTAAAGTTTTTCCATGAAAATTTGTCATATTCTCTCAATTTTCATGGACCAAACTACAATTGGCATCTTCTTTTCAAATGTTACATGTTTATAATTTTAATGGGAGCAATAGATCTAATGTTAATGGTGATTCTAGATTCTCCACAACAACTCCACAAAGAGAATAATGAGAATGGACCTTCAAAAGGAACAAATCAATGCACACGATGTTGGTAATATTGATGTTCCAATAGGAGATCAGGCTAGTTCATTGGAACAACAAAGAAGTACACAAGGAAAGGATGTTGTAAAGAGTGTTGAATTGGCTGCAGGGAAGATTGTTGAGGATGAAATGGTTAATGTTGAATTAAATGTGCAACATACATCATCTGTTGCTGCATTAAGGAAGAAGAAAAATAAAAAGGGAGCAGGAAAGGTAATATTAGGTGGCAAGTGATTGGGGAGATTTTTATTTTTTAATTGTGTGTCACAACCTATGGAAAGTCATATTGTAAGGAGTTTATGAAACTTATTTTTTTATGTTTTTCTATACTTATCAGGTTGAGGAAATAGGAGAATCATACTCGGAAGATACAGAAACGTTGGAGCTACAGGTTTATCTCTTTTCTTGGACATATGAAATTACTGAAAGAATACCTTCAACAACCTAGATGTTGTTGACAATTCTTGCTTGATTGGTAACATAAACTAGATTCATTTTATTGGCTGAAGTTGATTTGCTATTGAGTCATTCCATATGCTTCTGTAAGACCTAAGTTGTGAAGTGAATTGTCTTTATTATTAAAGCACCTTTCTGAGTTTGTATTAAAAAAATGAATCTAGATAGTGCTATCATTCAATTTTTTGTGTAGGAGCTAGTTAACCAACCACTCATTTTGAAGATGTAATTATGTTTCTTGTATTGTTATTCACAATTTAAGGCTTGAATGTATTTAATATGTGTGATTTCTTTTTACAATGCAAATGCAAACTATCACATTACTGCTTGGAAGGAGGAATATGGATGTGGTTAAAAGAAAATAATCTCAAGCAAGATACCTACTATATTCTAGAATAAGTATATAGCCCAAAAATTGAAAACCTTGACATAATCTCTACTTCCTATATACTTTGTTTCTTAACACTTCTAGCATGCCAGACATCCCACAACTGCCATACTAACAATGATATTTGATTGAGTACCACTTCCAAAAGATTCCAAGTGAAAGATACACTAAACTACTACTTGTTTTTATACCCGAGCAAATGTAAAAGGGTCTCGCGATGGGGCCATATATTTTTCATCTATACACTCATAAGAGAGGACAACAAATTTCTTCACCTACTGAAGTGATGATGATTATTCCAAAGGAAGTGAATATTTATGTCTTATGTTCAAATATGTGATAATGTGAAGAACACTCCTAAGTGCATGCATATGTTATGAACATTGACTGATTACAATTCTACGGACCAGTGAAATCAAAGGATTCTTGTGAGCAAATTAAAAATAAATAATGGCTATCAACATGAAAAGCATGTAAACTCAATATTCATCCTTGCAAGTTGCTGCCACGAAATATATATTGGTAAATAAGACAAATCATAAAAACAAAGCTTTTGCTTTGACTCTCATTCCAATAACGCTTGTTTAGACAATTGTGACAAACATTTAATATGGAATCAACTAAAATATTAGTAAATAGGAGAATGGAATAATAATGCATGATAGTGACAAATGGCAAGATGGAAAAGCCACCTAAAGACTTCAGTGGTAAAGATATTTTTAGTATGTACTCAATTTCACTAGAGTAAACAATATGATATCTATGATGTTTCTTCTAGGATGTACTTAGTAATGATTAGTAATATAGAGGATGAAGGCTCATGTTTTAAACCAGGAACAACTACTAGTTTATCCCTGCTTCACAATTGATTATTTTTCATAGAATTTTCATTCATATTATTGTTCACTTAAACAAAAGAGGATTTCGTATTTCTATATTTAAGAGTGTGCAGACCATAAAGTCATGAAACAAACTCACTTCTTCATTTGAACCCATCTTGTTTGTAAATTGTGTAGCCATGCCCTGTAGAGGACTTCCAATAAGTGTTCCTGAGATATTAGCAGTGAAGGCCTAAGTTGCAGCTTCCTTCAATGTTTTTTGTGAAGTAATTGCAGTTTGAGATGTTATCTACATATTGTTCCCAAATGGAATCTATTATACTTTTTCTCATGTTTGTGATACTAGCTACATGCTCTTCCCAATTGGAGTCTGTAATTCCTTTTATGCAATTTCAGATGCTACTCGCATACTAGTTTGTATTGAGTCTGGAACAACTAATTTTGTAGCACTCAATAAATTTGGCATAATCTTCCATTTTTTCATAATATTTAATATTCCTTGCTAACACAAATCATCAAAAACATGAAAAATACTCATAAACATGATACACGCACAACTATATGATAGAATATCCAGTGAATCTATGTAGATATGAATCATGGTATACAAGACAAAGAACTTTCTAAGCATAACCCATTGCAAGTTTGTAAATTATGGACAACCCCCATTTTTATGGCTAGACTTGAAATCCACAAACCATAATTGAGGTAAACCAATAGTTGAGGGAGGAAGGCTCAAGGTTTGGTGGTGAAGGGGAAATAGGTTTAGTACAATCCTTTTATGGGTTATGGTACTCACTGATTTGGGGGGGCATTGTGTCCTGTAGTTGACATCTACGACCCATATGCATCCTCTGTGACCTCTGCGACTCATCTGTGTCTGTTAGGTGACCTCTGCGTCCTCTGTGGCCTCACGACCCCTCTACATCCTCCTTCACCTCCTTTCTCTACCTTGGGGAACCAAGTCGTCCTACGTGACCTCATGACCCCTCTCCTCTGCAACCTCTCTCCTCCGCGTCCCCTCTCCTCTGCATCCCCTCTCCTCTGCGACCCCTCTCCTCTACATCCCCTCTCCTCTGTGATCCCTCTCCTTTGTGTCCCCTCTCCTCCGTGACCCCTCTCCTTTGCGTCCTTTTCCTTCAATTGCTTGCTCTACCTTCAGGCTTGGGCATGGTTTTATTGAATAACAAGGGAGAGTTTCTAAAACAATAAACACAAAAGAGGTTGAGGACTCGTTCAAGAAGGGATCATATAAAAATGAACCAAACTATTTTGTCTATTTGAATTCTAAATTTCAAATGAAAATGAATACAACATGAGACCATATCATTACCAAATTTGAGGCATTTTTTTGCATCTATATCAGAACTTCAAAGTAATATTTTATAAATGGATTTCTAGTCCTTTGACCTTTAGTCATTATGTTATAAGGGTCCATGATGTCACCATATATATCCATATCTCATGCCCTAGTTTTATAGGAAATAATGTCCTGCTCAATGCTATACATTCAAATGCCATGGTTAGAGCCTATGAGGAGTAAAAGTAAAAAATTGTGATAAAAAACATATTAATTATTATAGAAGGAACTTACTTTTTTGTTATATAATTCCATTAACCTATTCCAATTGATGTCCTTATGAATTCTACATTTAGATATAGAATTGCTACTCAAAATAGTATCTCGGTACCCTTGACACTGTTTTTTAGTAGCCCATATAGAGATTTAGTGTTGGCTTATAACCATCCCCAAAATAATTGTTGGTGGTGTATGTTTTTGTCATGGAAAGTGGAGTTGTAGGTTGTTTCGGGAAAATTACCTCAAAGAGAATCAGAGCTCAAAAAATGGCCTTGTAAGAATGGTTTAAGAAGATTATATTATAAATGTAATAAGTGTCTCTCTTTATGTGTGTGTGTAAGGTTAAGTGCACTATGTTTACCATTGATCCACAAGTACATAAAAGTTGCTCCATAAACTCAAAACCATTAAGGGTTGCAATATCCAACTAGACAAGTACATGAAGAACATCAACATCTTTTCCAAATATTTCAAAAGTCATTGTGTGAAACTTCATTCCTTCTCTTTTATACATTTATGTCCATATCATTTATATTCATAAGGAAGAGGGATGTTACTCATTATCTTAATAATATTAGCATTACCATCTTCGAGACTTCGTACAAATCCATGGTTTATAGGATGTAATGAATTTGTCCAAAATCGACAACGATGTCACCATATGAATCAAATAACACTTTTAATTGTATCACTTTCCTAGATTTCATGTCCTTTCTACAATATTGAGCGGTTTGATACATAAGTATAAAATGCATACATATATATTATAAATAAGTTACTAAAATTATATACTAAAATGTATATTATTGAAATGAAATTGAATGCACTCACCAAGTCAATATAATTTGGAATATCACAACTTGGATTCATTTGACAACATGTGCACTATCAATGTTGTCATCTTTTAGTTCTTTTCAAGTGACATTATTCTTCAACGCCACCTACACATGTGATCGACAGAATGTTGAAATTGTTTTTTCAAGTGACATTATTCTTCAACGCCACCTACACATGTGATCAACAGAATGTTGAAATTGTTTTGAGCACAAAATAATATGTATACAATGCTTAAACATACATTGAACGTAATGATGAAATTGTTTTAAGAATAGGGTTTCTTAAAACATATCTACAATTTAATATTTCAAATAAATCATCTTAGAGGAAGCAAAACCATAGTAATGAGAAAACAATCAGGTCTAGAATTCAAAAGGACTTAGAAGAATTAAACCTCTGATTTAACAACAAATTAGCATTATAATGGAAAATTATTTCTTAAGGGAAGCAATAGTCAAATTATTATCTAATGGAAAATAAATAAAACAAAAAATATATCACATGATGAGAGTTATATCTAGCTAATGGGCTCCAAATATATCCTTAGGAGGGTCCTTAATCCAAAAATAAATCAAATGCAATATTTATTTAATAATTAAATAAAATTTAACATTGAAGATGAAAAAAACGTTTTTACCTTAGTCCATTTGGATCTAAAAGCATTCATATATATAAATGAAAAAAATCCCTATTTTACCTAACACCATTTGGATATGGAAGCAAGGTCTAAAATCTATGGACCACTTGAGAAATGGAAAAGAAGGATGGATGGAGGAGATTTTGTTGAAACTTCAAACCTTTGAACCTACAAAGTAAATAGGAAATCATTGTTGTATTCAAGCAGATTGCATAGTTACTAGCGATACATATTATAGATAAACACGCATGTATAGAGATATGAACAACAGACAAGTAATGGGGATGGAATCAACAAGTCGTTCTATTACTCAGTAAGTACATGTACATAGAAGATTGATAATATATCACATATGCTTATATCTGGATATCTAGCCTATTTATATAGTTTACAAACAATTACATAACTACCTTTCGGTTCAAATGACAGACTCGACATGTAGGGACCGACAAGATATTCCGACATGTTTTACAAGGTTGTCGATCGGAGGACCTAGTCGGGTGGTCGACTAGGATCCTCGAACATCTCCCCCACCAACAAAACCATTCTTCATCCCGAATAAATAGGTACATGAAAACTTAGCTGGAGTTGAATGACAAAATTGTATGGGGTTGAGTAATAAGAAGAATTTGTAGGTATTGTTGATGATGACTGGTGCTGGTAGATGGTTTCTAGTTGACACGTAATTCGACAATGGCTTCTGCAGATACTGATAGCTAATGCTAAAAGTGTTACCAGGCATGAAGTGCATTCTGAATGTCAATGGTAAGAGTAGTGAGGCTAGACAGGATCTCCATTTTTTCTTGAACGTGTCTGTCTTGAATATTTATCATGTCTTTTCCCAGTAGTAGTGTTTGGTTGTTAGCAACGAAGAGCAGTCGATTAATATTAGGCCTGATTTGGTCGACTTTGGACAGACCTACCCAAGCTTGTGTGATCCACTGATCTTCTTTCTTCTCCAGATTTGATAATTTCTTGTGTTCCATACTGATTTGGTTGTCGAGGGTTTTTGCTAAAGCTTCATCGGCATCTCGTCGTTGTTGTTGTAAAGTGTTAATGAGGTCTCAAAATTTTTCTGTATTTCTGGAAACACATTACCATAATGTGTATACCAATTACGCAATACTTATGTGGTCATAGCATAATCCTGCGCACACTGTACTAACAGACTATGTGCTTCTGTAAACGTAGTGTACTAGTTTGTCATAAGAATGGATGTTTCTTCAGCTTGATCCTGTCATTCCTTGGTCAATTGTTCTTGTAGGGATGACATGACACTTTCAAACAATGCATATGCTTTGTCAAGAGGTTTTTCAATGTCGTCCCTCAATGAGATAGGTACCACTTGCTGGACTAAGTTTTCACACTTAGTAAAAAATGTAGATTGTTCTACTTGGAGGGTTTCAATGCGCTCTTTGTACTCATTTGTTCTCTACATACGTTCTCTGAAAATAACATCTATGAGCAAATCAAGTTCTTCTTCTTTAGCTTGTCAAGGATTGAAAGTGGCAATAGGACCCAGTTGATCCAAGTATACGGTAAGGAGAGGTTGCTGCTGGAGGTGTTGGAGGTGCTACTGTTGTTTTTGCTTTTCCTTTTCCTTTCTCTTATTTTCTTTCCTTTGCTTCTTCTTTTTCCTCTCTTTATCTTTTTCATTTTGTTTTTCGAGTTCTTTATTCTTTTCTGCTGCTTTTTCCTTATCGGCAACTTCTTTGGCTCGTGCTGGTTGTTTTTACTGAATTTGCTGCTCATTTAGTGTTGTAGAAGTTAGGTCGACAGTATGAGGGGGAGGTACCTTGATTGTATCATTTGAAGGTGGGGAAGGGACTTTGGTCTATTTGGTCTGTGAGGAAGAGGTGACTTAGCCATATCTTATGTGGTCAATGGTGGGGTTGATAAGTTGGTTATTCTGGTTTCTGTCGAAGGAAGAGGAGGTGGCTCATAACTGTCGGTCGTAATCGGGGTTGCCTGCAACAAAGGTATTTATTGGGTGTTTGTCAAGGCAAGTTCAGTAGTTGGTTGGGAATTTCAGGAAGGGTTTCCCTTGGTATATCGAGGGTGTCGAACTGGTCCGAGCCTTCCTGGATTGGTGGATTCGGGGATGGTGCTAATGTGGGATGATCAACTGGTAAGGGTGTAAATGTAGTTGTTTGTTGTGAAATGATGTCGCTGTCGGGATCAAGGTTTTTCTATAAGAAAGTTTCAGAGTATCTGATAATGTATGGATCAGAGGACGGTTGTGGTGGTACTTGCTCGGGTATGTGAACACCAGGGGGAGGTAAGTCTTGTTGTTGGGCGAGGTCAAATCTTACTGGTTTCTTGATAACGAGTCTCTTCCAGTCAGGGAGGATTGAAGGTAACTGGTTAATGAATTCCTGCAAATCAAAGTTAGTATGTATTTGCGCTCTTAAAGGAGTGGGAAGTTGTTGTATAAGGTTGGGGATTATATTTCTAGTATTAGTAGATGATCAGAGTGGAGGTGTAATGGTGGTCGATGTAGTTGGGATGATGCTTTTTTCAATGATAGCAGTTGGGGAAGGGGGTGGTGGAATTTGAGTAAGGTCGACATGTGGTTTGTCAGCGAATTTGAATTTCTTGCTCAGTGGGGCCTATAGATGTTGTTGTTCTTCATCTGTAAGAAACTTTGCTAACTACTCAGAAACATAAATCTTACTTACAGCAGCATATTCCAATACCTGAGATGTGTGGTCGAAGAGTTCAGCATTGTCCTCTTATGTCGGTTCCTAGAGGATGAGTTTTCACTTTCCTTTACCCTATATTTTGTTCTTCCTAATCTGTCTTGCTTTGAATATATCATAGGAAACTCGACAAATGGTGTCTTTTGTTAATTCATACTTCGGAAGCAGAGCATCCGACTGAGTACTGTCATCCGACTGGTTGGATGAATTTGGTTGTTCTTGGTGAGGATTCATCGCAATCCCTAGAGGATTGATGTCGACAATCTACTTAGGGTTGAGTGTGAACTTGTTGAGATGAAGTCGAAATTCGTAATCTTCTTCCTTATCAGCATCTGTCAAGGGCTCAACAATTTATTGGTCGACAAGCTTTGCTTGTGGTGGTACTTGTATGATCGTGTTAGACCATCGTATAAGTTCTGAAAATATCTTGTCGATCTTGGGGTATAATTTGAGCTCCTGTATTGCTATGACTGCTCCTTCTACGCTCCAAACCGACATGTGGTTGAGTGCTAACTGTATGTGCGCCATCAGTGGTAGACATAGACAAACATTTTGGGGAACTCTCCACCTAGTTGTTTTTACTTTCAGGGCCTGAAACCAGTTTTCAAGCCAATTTTTGGTTGTTGCAACACCAAGTCGGCATCTACCTTGTGTGAATGAATGAAAATTGTACACCAGTGGTCCTTTATGTGCAGTGAAATATTTTTCACCTGATGGTCGAAGGTGAGCCATGGAGATCCAAATGATGAGAGATGGATACCATATCTTTGATCCCTCCTCTTGGCATTTATGGCAAATATTACAAACAATTTCTGCTAAGTGCTCGGCCCATCGATAGAATTTTCCTATTGATGCCACATTCTGTAGGGCTTGGATCATGTCGAGTTTAAGGTTGGATCCTCAACCAATACTTGTTAATGCAGACGGCATGACTCGTGCAACTATTTTATGTGCTCCATTAATAACCTGGTTAACAACTAGTCCTCTAGAATTTTTTCCTGCAGGGGTACCTGTAAAATCTTTAACCAAATCAGGGTTTGGTCAAATGGGTACTACATCTCGTTTGTTTGATAACCCTATGATTTGACTAATTATGTCACCATCGATCTTGACAGGTCTTTCAAATCAAAATTTCCCATTGTCGTAACGACTCACGATGAACTAGGCTATGATTTCTTCGAGTCATGCAAAACTATCTAGCAAAGGTGCATTGATGTAGTTAAATATGGTGCTTGTTCTTACTTTCTGCGCTTCTTCTAGCCATCAACCATCAGTATCATTTCCCCAGTCAAGAATTTCATTTCAAATTCTCTTCCATTGATGTTCTACTACTTTGGCATTGTGGATGTTTTGGAGTCTGGTTTTCAGCGGTGTGTCTGCTTTTTCTTATTGTCGGGCTTTCAATGCCGCAGAACTGGTGGTTGCTTGAATTTTCTTGGGTGCCATTTCGTTTGTAGGGTTCTTAGGTTCATAAATCTATTTCTCGTTTTCGAAGGTCTTAGCACTATGTTGTTTGAGTTCTTGGTAGAATAACATCCATTTCATTTCCAATGCATTATTTATAGTGGAATTGTCCTGAATAGGCGAGCGCGTAGTAGGTGATTACATTAATTGTGAGGTTCGTGAAGTTAATAAGTTTGAATGACAATTTGTTGGTGCTTCATCTGGTGCATGTATATTTTTCTTCTCCTGGTGTCGAATTATTTGGTGAATAGACTTTAACTTTTTCCGTTCGTCGGTGTGATGTTGTTGAACTTATTTATCCTTTGGTGTACTACGTTGGTCGGGTTCATGTCGGTTAGGTTGAGGGTCTCTTCCATCAACTTCTTGTC
Source organism: Larix kaempferi (assembly GCA_027924585.1). Lineage (NCBI taxonomy): Eukaryota > Viridiplantae > Streptophyta > Pinopsida > Pinales > Pinaceae > Larix > Larix kaempferi. The sequence continues at coordinate 2,940,450 of BSBM01000903.1, forward strand.
GACTTGTTTCCCCTTGCCTATGATTTTCGCGTCGATGAGTATGCTTCGGATTTCATTTTTTGGTCTTTGATGATCTTCGACTTGTGTGGCTTCTTTCGTCGCCATTGTCGATATTGTCTCTCTAGTCTACTGTTATGATGGACCTGCTAATACACTTGTCTTAGTTGATTATTTATATTGCAATTTCTGTGAAGGTAGTTATAACTATTTTTTTGCTAATTTCAATACTTATATTATTATACATGTCTAACTAATTAATTAAGATTAATAAAAGACGCAAACCTGGGCAGGATGGTTGACCAATGGTGATACATCCATTGGACAACATCGTGCCTATATATTATGTAGCATTTTAGTCATGCGTTGTTGACAAGTTTTCAGAAAAATCTCCCTTGTAACGTTTTCAGTCGAACTAACCCATTAGAGTTGATTTCTTCAACGACATTGGGACCTAGCCATGCAGTGTGTAAATTTTTAGGCTTCCCTTTAATTCGACTACCGTAAATCAAGGCTAGATCGCCAACTTATATATTTTTCTTCTTTATGTTTCTGTCATGCCAAGATTTATGTTGTTGTTTTTGAATTTCTTGATGGTGGATTGCTATCTGTCTATGTTCTTCTAGCTTCGACAATTGGGATAATCTTTTATTTCTATCTTGTTGAGCATCAATATGTAGTATTTCTGTAATCATTGGTGCTTGTTGGCTAAAATGTATGGGAACGACCGATTCTTGTCCATATACGAGTTTAAATGGAGTATGACCTATCGATATTTTGTAAGTTGTTCTATACGCCCATATTAATATGGGTATTTTATCGTCCTAGTCATCCTTGTAGATGTTGCACATTTTAGTCAGGCCTGTGGTTAATGTTTTATTTAAAGCCTCTATTGCGCCAATGGATTGAGGGTGATAAGCTCTACTCCTTCTATGCTCGATCAAAAAATGTTTTGTTAGTATAGAGATTGTTTTGTTGACGAAATGGGATCCTTGATCTCTAATCAAGGTCAATGGGCATCCAAATCTTGTAATAATGTTCTCATAGATAAAATTGGTAGCTATCTCACATGAGCAAGTCTCAACAGGTTCTGCTTCTGCCCACTTAGTAACACACTCAACAACAGTAATGATATATCTTTCTCTCGTTCGTCTACCAAGTACCAGAAATGGACCAATGAAGTCGTTTACCCATATTTCAAAGGTTAGGCTTGGATTTACTGATATTTGAGGCATTTTAGTACTTGGTAATGGTCATCCAATTTGCTGGCATCTGTCGCATTTGTTTACAAAGTCTTGACAATCTTTATGGATTGTCGGCCACCATAATCCTGATTGTTGAATTTTTTTTGGCGGTCATGTTAGCTTGGAAATGTCCACCTGCTGGCCCATTATGTGCTTCATTGATTATAATTTTCCTTTCATGATCAAGAACACAAAGTCGTAGTATATCATCTGGACCAAGCTTATAAAGAAACCCATTTATTATAGTATAGGGCACAACTTTCATTACTAGAATCTTCTTCTTCTTTTCGGGCATTCCCTCTAGAGCTTGTCCTTCTTCTAGAAACTAAGCAATCTCAGCTAAATATGATGGAACAGCTTCAATTCTGAACAAGTGAGCATCTGGTAGCTCATCCTCAATTCCAGTTGGTTCTTGACCCGTGTATATCCTCGACAAGCGGTCGAGGCTGACATTTTCTTTACCCAGACGAACTATGACTTCAAACTCAAACTCTTGGAATAATTGCAACCATCGACATATCCTTCCATGGTGTGAGGGTTTATTGACTAAGTATTTCAGAGGTTGATGATCTGTATAGAACACAAAAGGATTGGCAAGTAGATAATGTCTATATTTCTGGAGTGCGAATACCATTCCTAGTGCTTCCCTCTCAGTTTTCGAATAATTTCTTTCTGCCTTATTTAATTTTATGCTACTGTAGGCGTTGGGGTAATCCATTCCATCGACTTCAGGTTGAGTTAGAATTGCGCCGACTACTATTCCAGAAGCATCTCTATGTACATGAAATTTGATCGACAAGTTTGGAAATCTTAATATTGGAGCTTCAACTAGTTTCATCTTTAAAATGTTGAATGATCTATCACATTCGTCTGCCCACTGGTATTCTTTGTTTTATTTCAGCAACTCCTCCAATGGATATGTCATGTCAGAGTAGTGTTGAATAAATTTTTTTGTAATACCCTAAATGCCATAGTAAAACTCTGACTTTTTTGGGGTTGATTAGAGGTTTCATGTTGAGGATTACTTTAATTTTTGCAAAGTTAGCTTTTATACCTTCCTTGCATATGACATGTCCAAGCAAGATTCCTATTGGGGTTGAAAATATACATTTCTTGATATTTAGGGATAGTTGGATTTGTCGACATCTTTCCAACACAATGTTAGGATATTCCTATACTCCATCCTAGTCCTAGCAGCATTTCCATTGTTTGCATTTTCACTCATGCATGCAAATATTAGGGTTTGCATGCATTCCAGTCATCAGCACCAGCACCTAGCCCCAAGAGCTTCTTTCCTTGTAGTTTCATCCCTCCCAGAGACTAATGCGCCCTCCTTTGCTCCACTGCATGACAAAGGCGCCTTCTTCACCTACCAATCCAGTTATATTCAGTTATACTCAGTTATCTTCAGTTACTTCTTTGATTTAAGGATTAACTCACTCTTTACTGACCTTATCACTCCGATGGACCTCCAGTGAGACTAAACTGCCTGTTCTGACTCTAGTAAGCTCCTACTGTATCCTCCACTGAGCCTCCTTCATCCAGTTAGTGTCTCCATGTGCTAGTTACATTCAGATACACCTACTACACTCAGTTAGACTCAGTTTGACTGAAAGTTGACAGTTACTTGTGCATTGATGAGTCCACTGATGATCATGAGGACACCTAGTTGTGCTATGATAACACTCCAGTGATCCTTTGATCACTCCATGAAGGCTAATTCGAATTGCCAACTTAGGCATTCGAATCCTCATGCTTGTACTACTTATTTGTCCATATTGTGATTAATTAGTTAGTGTGTGTGAAGTATTATTGCTTCTATCCGAGTTCTACTGTACCATATTATTCTGTTGCTCATTATACTATATTGGCCACTCTTCTTCTATTTTCTTGCTTAATCAATTACTTTCTTGTGAGGTATACATCATCTCTTAGATCTGCTGTGAGGATTTTCACATGGTATCAGAGCCTGTTGAGAGTATTGTTTATCTCCATTCCTGAGAGTTTTTTGCATGTTATTATCAATATTTCGAGTGCAGCAGTTGCAACAGTTTCTGCATTTTTGCAGCAATAGCAGTTGTAGATATTCTCTATTGTTTTTGCAGGTCTTCTACAGCTTCAATGTATTCATATTTAGAAGGAATCCCTCTTCTTTCTCCATTCAACTATGATGAATGGAAACCAAAAATGATAGCATATTTGAAGAGCCATGATCTCTTTGATTGTTATTTTGGAAGAGAATTCGAATCCTCTGAAAAGAATATTGACTAGTTGAATAAAGGTGACATGGCCTTTGGAACAATGATGCTTTCCTTGTGTGCATACCAAAGATTCAAATTGAAATACCGTGATGGTGTTGAAACTCCAAGAGAGTTATGGACTCCAAAAGAGTTATGGGCTCACCTAGATGAAAAATTTGGCAGAAAGAATGAAGGACTTGGTCCTAACCCATTCGAAAGCAAGCAAAGTGATGCATATGCTCCTCTTGATGGTCTCTCAGATCATGAACCAGTATCATCTCATATTGAATTTGTTGACAAAGAACTTGCAGATTCTTCACTCATGCTCAAACTTTCTTCTCTTTCTATGCCAGCTCACACTCTAGATATTGCAGAAGGTCCTAAATCCTCTCTTGCACCAGAGTCTGTTGGTTTGCATCATGATCACATGATTATTTCGGAGGTCAAAACAGCTATTGAAGGTAATGCATTCGCTCCTCTCCAGCTATCTCCTCTTTTATACTACTATATGATCATAATTCCATGCTTTCAGAAGGTCATTGAAGAATATGGCCATTTCCATTCGCTTGGGATAATTTCTCATGCATCTACTAGTTTTGATCTCACCTCTCATGGTTCAAAGGAGATCTCAAGAAACTATTTTTTAAGTCTTAAATCTGATTTTGATTTCAAGCAAACATGTAATAGTTCTTTTTGGCATAATCTCACCCATGGTGGTTCGAAGGAGAAGACAAAAGACTACGTGCACATTCAAAAATTTGATCCTACCTCAGCTGATTCAAATCACAGGTTCAAGGATCATTCTCATACTGTTGGATTTGTTCTCATCACATTCGAACTGAAGAGCAAGTACAAACACATGCTTTTTGAGCATGATCCACTTCTTCCAAATAAGAAGATACCTCTAGACATATGACCAAGCATCACACCTGCTTGAGTTTGGAGCATTTATTATTGTGTGTGACCTACAGTTTATTTTGAGGGGGGTTTTTCCCATGAGGTTTTCCCCATTTCCTCGGTTTATGGACTGTTCTTTATTATTATCATTCATTTGATTGTATTGGGTGACCTTTGTTCCTAGTTACTAGGGCCGAGGATGGATTAAGGGGGGTTGTTAGGATATTCCTATACTCCATCCTAGTCCTAGCAGCATTTCTATTGTTTTCATTTTCAATCATGCATGCAAATATTAGGTTTTGCATGCATTCTAGTCATCAGCACCAACACCTAGCCCTCAGTGAGCTAGCCCCAACAGCTTCTTTCCTTGTAGTTTCATCCCTCCCAGTGACTAATGCGCCCTCCTTTGCTCCACTGCATGACAAAGGCACCTTATTCACATACTAGTCCAGTTATATTCAGTTATATTTAGTTATCTTCAGTTACTTCCTTGATTTAAGGATTAACTGACTCTTTACTGACCTTATCACTCCGATGGACCTCCAGTGAGACTAAACTGCCTGTTTTGACTCTAGTAAGCTCCTACTGCATCCTCCACTGAGCCTCCTTCATCCAGTTAGTGTATCCATGTGCTAGTTACATTTAGTTACACCTACTACACTCAGTTAGACTCAGTTTGATTGACAGATGATAGTTACTTGTGCATTGATGACTCCACTGATGATCATGAGGACACCTAGTTGTGCTCTGATGACACTCCAGTGATCCTTTGATCACTCCATGAAGGCTAATTCGAATTGCCACCTTAGGCATTCGAATCCTCATGCTTGTACTACTTATTTGTCCATATTGTGATTAATTAGTTAGTGTGTGTGAAGTATTATTGCTTCTATTCGAGTTCTACTGTACCATATTATTCTGTTGCTCATTATACTGTATTGACCACTCTTCTTCTATTTTCTTGCTTAATCAATTACTTTCTTGTGAGGTATACATCATCTCTTAGATCTGCTGTGAGGATTTTCACACACAAGTCTTAACCATTTGTAGTGGTCCCTCAACATAGAGTAGATAAGTCTTAACCATTTGTAGTATACATCCATGGTTTTGTAGATGTATTCTTGGAAGGCTTTGACAACGATTCTTGAAAACAAAGCTGCTGCATTTTTCAATCTGAATGGAATCAATTTATATGAAAAAGATCCAAATTCACATACCAATGTGGTCTTATTCTGATCTTCTTTGGAAATAGATACTTGGTTTTATCTGGAAAATCCATCTGTGAATGAGTAGCATTTGTGTCCCGCAACTTCATTAATAATGTATTCAGCAAAGGGAGTCGGAAATGGGTCTGTAAGTGTTACCTTGTTGAGTTCTCTAAAGTCGACATAGATTCACAGTTGTGTCAGGTCGTGCTTCTTAGGATGGACAACCATTGGGCTTTCCCATTCTTATTGATCAATGGGATAGATGATTCCAGAAGCAATCATGTTGTCTATTTCTTTCTTGACTATTTCTTTGTATTTATGTGTGAGCTTGTGTGGTCTCTTCTTGACTGGTTTTGCATCTGGTTTAATGTCGATCTTCATTTCTCCCATTTCCTAGAAAATTCCTTTTAGATCTTTATAATCATGTGCAAAGACACCTTGGAATTATTTTAGTAGGTTTGTAATTTCCGTTGTCTGTTCTTCATTCCAGTAATTGCCTATTTTTTCCATCTTGGTTCTGTTGTCATTAGATATATCTATTTCTTTTATCTTAAGTTGTGTGTCCATCCATTCGGGTTCTCTAGTTTCATTGATCTGTCGGCTAGCTTCTTTAAACTATGTAAATTTCGGGGGAAGTCTTCTGCAATCAACCTTTCATGATCATCGTTCTTTAAAGTTTCGGCTTTAAAAATTGTTCTAACCAGCTTTGATGTGTCTGGATGTTCTCATTTCCATCTGAAACATTTTCCTTCCTTTTTGTATGTTTCCATGTTTAGTCTTGTCGAGTGCTGGTGTTCAGTCAACTTGATGTTGTTACATGCAACAATTTTTCAACCAAGTGGTTGTTGATTATCTGACGATATTTTTCTAATTGTCGGTTGTAGAAAATTTTTCACTTGATTACTTGTTTCTATTAATATATCATCCTGCGGAGAAAATGTGAAATATTTGATAACATTTTATCTAAGTTCTCTCCAGGTAAACGTTTATCCTCTTGCTTCTTCTATTTTATACCATTTGTTTGGTAGGTCATCGAGTGTTCTTGGAAAAAGGTGTGGCCATATTCTTTTGTCTCTATAACCTAATATTTTCCATTTCTATTCACAATTGTCGATGTGCTTTTTAGGATCTTTCCCTTGTGTGAAAGTTGGAATATTTGCTTGTGTTGTGAGTTTTCTTCCACTAAATATTTCGATGAAGTATGTCGATGATGTGGACCAAGTCTGAAGTCTCGACTGGTGTGTATCCCACCATCTTGTAGCTTGACCTGTGAATGTTTTGACAAGCTCTGAAGTCGACCTTGTTCTCCTACGTTCTTTGAAACTTCATTGACATGAGATGCGGGAGACTCTCATTCTTTATATCTCAATGGTGGGATACCCGACGACTCATTTCACACCAGTGTGAGTGTCGGATATTCTCTGATTTTTCTTTCAAAAATATTCGGAATGACGGAGACAGTAAAAGATTGTTGAATTTTCTTTTGGGGGACAACTTCAATTGTCCAACATTCTCTTGCTTTCAATTCATAATTCTCCATTTTCTTGTCGTAGAGTTTAGCGTCTGAATTATATTAGACTAATGATGGATTCCCGAGGTGAATCTCCCCTTCTGTATTCAACTTAGTGTAATCCTCATTTTTCATTACTTGGTATAATTGTCAGATGTCAGCGTCGTCATCGACAGGTTCTATACAAGGATCTTTACTTTTTAATTTACTAATTTGCGGATTATCAACACCAATTTTAGTTCCCTGACGTGTTGCAATCTGAAGATTCTTAGAATTAAAAACATCAGACTTAGGAATACTAGACAAGATGTTAACATTCTTTTTATTACCAATCTTTTCAAGCATGGTTGGGGAATCCTCCAAGGAGTGATCACCTACTCCACACTTCGTACAAAATTTGAGATCTGTACGATCTTTGAAGGGACAATCTACAAATAGATGTTCTTCGTTGAGGCACGTGAAGCACTACAGTCGTCGACGTGGTTGGGGTTCCTGAATTCCATTGTTTCGACCACAACCTTGGAATCCTCCTTGTCGATTGAAGTTATCATTCCGTCGATCATATCGTCGCCCATCGTTTCTTTGATATATGTCGTTTCTGTTGTTTCGATGATCGATAGTATTGCTCTAATATACTGCATGATAATTCTATTTATTCTTCAAATTTAAGTTGCAATCTGCTGTGGAATGGGATTTTTCTTCACATATTGCACACCATCTAGATTGAGAATTTTTCATATTGTAGGGACATTCTTTTGTTGAATGCAAGTCGTGTTCTTGGCAGATGTCGCAGAATCATTTTGATTGTACATACCGAATGTCCTGCCATCGGTCATCATATCGACGGTAATCTTTTGTATGGCCTTCTGTTGAGCATTTTCTACACCATAGGTCGGCTCCTCTAAGGATGATTTCATGAATGTATATTTGCATACTCTCAAGTTGTTCTTCAATGCATCGGTCAACAGAAGATGTAGGTAATCATCGTTCATTTCTATTTATAACACTTTTTTCAATGCATGTTCATACGTAACAAAATCGTGCAAACAGATGTGCATTCTAATTTTCTGTAGTAATCCAACCACGAACCATTGGATCAATATATGTTCTTCAATATGGTACTCAATCTAGATCAACAAGTCTTTGAATCTTTTGTCATATTCCCTGACAGTTTATGTTGGCTTTTGAGAGATGTCTTTCAATTTTTTAGCAGCTAGATACTTTGAATCAGGAGTTTTGAAGAAGGACATAAATTGTTGTTTTATCTAGGCCTTCGTTGCATTAGGTGTTCTTTCCATATAATTCATGTACCATGTAAGAGCTCTTTTCCAAAGGACACCAACAAATTGTGCCATTTGTCGATCTTCTCTGGAAACGGCATTGGCCTCCCATATTGACTCATAGGAAAACCAATGTCTTCTTGGATCTCCGTCTCCTTCATAGAAAGGAATGTGTGATTTTAAGTGTGCCATATTTGCTACAATATCAACTTCCAAGATAATTGGTGGTTGAAGTTGGTTCCCTTCCTTCAGCAAAAATTCTCTTAAGGTCGTTTTCAACATGTACTATTTCTTGGTGTGTGTTAACAAGAATTAATGCACGTTCTTCATTTTCGACAGCAGCATCACTAGCTTTGATTGGTTCTTCATCGTTTGACGGATGTCGATTTCCTTCTGCAACCTCTGTCGACACCCAGGAAAATTTCTGTTCTATCGTGGTTGTACTTCTTTTCGAAGTTTCCGACTAACTGAACAAATCACTCAACACTGGAAGTCATTGGGGGGGCGCTTCCTCATGATATGAATAGAATAGATGAAAAATATGGTTGGAAAATTCGGGTTGAAAAGTGTCCCAATTACCTTCTCGTGGTCGATGGATCAATAATCTATCAACCTCATTACCTTCATCATTCCGTCGAATCCAGATGCCATATTGACCAGTGTGAAGTCCTAAATCTTCTTCGACAATTTCTTAAACTTGGGCACTCTGAGTTAGTTGTAACGGGGAATGCGGAGTTATAACCTTAGGTATACTCACTAGGAGAGTGATTCCATGCTCAATCCACTGGTCTTCATCCATCAGTGATAGTGGCTCATCAACACCCTCATCCTCCAACAATCATCATCATAAAGAGGAGTAAAGAAAGTAGGGGATAATTCGTAAGATTCACCAAGGTTTCTACACTTTAATAAAATTATGGATCCTCCCAAACAATTTTTGAGTTTAGAAACCCTCCCAAAACGTCAGTGCATGCATCTAGTCTAACCATGCCAAATTTCAGTACATATAAGCACATCTTGAAAAAAATTCAACGTTGGCCCCATTCAGTAAATTAATTATTCTATAGTTTGTTGTTTGATTGGCGAATTGTTTGTGCAAGGCAATGTTTGAGTCTGGAATGTAAAATTAGTCACAGCAGATCTAATGAACAAGTAAATCAATCACAACAGATGAATATAGAAAATATGGTGTAAAACTGTGCAAAACATGCAGCAATGCTCAATATCCCAGTAGGGGTGAATGATTACAATAGAATACAGTAACAATGACTGAGCAATTCGAATTGCCTAAGGAGGTCATTCGAATCACTGAATGGAGTAGCTCGACTCCCACTAGGAGTCCTCATCATCAATCAGTGGTGGTCATCAATGCACAAGAACCAGTCATCCAGGTGTCAATCTGAGTCTAACTGAGTGTAACATGTGTAACTGAAGTGTGTAGCACTGATATAGGGAAGTGGGCTCAGTGCAGGGCACATGGGAGGCTAACTGAAGTCAGAACAAGTCATCTAGTCAATCTGGAGGTCCAAGGGAAGTGAAACAGTCAGTCCGGAGTGAAACTAGCCTCAAATCAGGGAGAATCGGAGCTAACTGAGTGTAACTGAAGTGGAACTGCAGTGGTAGGTGAAGAAGTGTGCCCTTCTCTGGCAGTAGGTGAGAAGAGGGCGCCTTCCATACTAGGAGGGCTAAAAATCTGAAGTAAGTGGCTCCCGGGTGCTAGAATAAGGTGGCTAAGGTGCTGGAGGCATCAACCTAGTGACTGGGATGCATGCAAAGTGCATGCAAACCCTGGAATTTGCATGCAAACCCTAATTGCATGCAAGATCCTGAAAAAGATGATGTGGATATCCGAACACCCCCCCTCAAGCTAGACTATGATGTGCAAAAAATAATGTGGGGCCCTGGTAACTAAGACCAAAGGTCACCCCAATACAATAATCCAAAAATGTTGAAAATAAACTAAGTGAGGAAAGAGGGAAAACCCAGTGGGAAGAAAGCCCCCCCTCAAGCTAAAGCATAATAATGGATCAATCTGTCTCCACCATGATGGAACTCACCCCCAACAGTGAACGGAGGTAAGAGAACTTCTTCTCAGTGAAGCTCTTGGTGAAGATGTCTACAATTTGCTCATCAATAGGGCAATATTGCAGAATGATGGTGCGATCATGTACCAACTGTCGAATGTAATGCATATGAATCTCAATGTGTTTGGTCCTCTGCCACTGAACTGGATCTGTGGAGATCTTGATAGCACTTTGATTGTCACAAAATAGGATAGTCGAAGTAGTGCCACCAAAACCAAACTCAGAAAGAATACCTTGCAACCAAACTGCCTAAATGCAGGCATTGACTGCCCCTCGATACTCTGCCTCTGCTGAAGAAAGTGCAATGGCTGCTTGCTTTTTGCTGGACCATCAAATAGCACCATGACCAATCATGAAAACATAACCGGAAGTGGACTTCCAATCAATGCTATCACCTGCCCAATCTGAATCAGTAAAACCAATGAAATCAAGCTCAAAATCTGCAGCATAATGTATGCCAAACTGTCTCGTACCTTGCACATACTGCAAGATCTGCTTGGCTGCTCGCCAATGAAGCTCATGTGGCTGCTGCATATACCTTGACATGGCACTCACGGCATATGAAATATCAGGCCTTGAGTGTGTCAAATAAAGTAGTGAACCAATCAACTGTCGATACATACTGCAATCTGCAAGCGGTGTAGAATCTCCCTCCTCAAGACTGATTTCTGAGAAGAATGGGAAAGGGGATTCCTTACATTAAACCATATTAAAATTCAATAACAGGTCGGAAGCATATTTTTGCTGAGATATAGTGATCCCATCAAAATTTTGAGCTATCTCCAAGCCCAAAAAGTGACTCAGCAAGCCCAAATCGCTCATGTCAAAAGCTAGATTTAAGGCAGTTTTTAGCTTGTTTATTGAAGTAAGATTGCTACCAGTAATGAGAAGATCATCAACATAAAGTACAATAACCAAAAAATTACCTTTAACTCGCTGAAGATACACATTCGGATCAGATTTTCATCTTTGGAAATTCTGAGAAAGAAGGAAGGAGTCCATCTTTGCGTACCAAGCTCTTGGGGCCTGTTTTAACCCATACAAAGATTTCTTCAATTTGCAAACTAATGATGGATCTGATGTGTATCCCTCTGGCTGCTGCATATATACCTCTTCATCAAGGTCTCCATGTAGAAATGCACTCTTCACATCCATGTGGTGCACTTCCCAGTGCTTGGATGCGGAAATAGCCAAAACAAGGCGGATGGAATCCATCTTTGCAACCGGTGCAAAGGTCTCAGTGTAGTCCACTCCTTGGACTTGGGAGAAACCTTTTTCCACCAACCTTGCTTTGTATTTGCTGATAGATCCATCAGCAGCAACTTTTGTGCGGTAGACCCATTTACACTTCACTAATTTTCTTCCAGGTGGAAGAGAAACTAGCTCCCATGTGTTGTTCTTTTGAAGAGAACTGTACTCTTCATCCATGGCACGTTGCCATCTCGGATCTCGGTGGGAAGAATAGTATGATGTGGGATCTGAACCAGCCATCAAATAACAAATCTTAGGAAGTAATGGATCAGCAATAGAAAGAGCCATACCTGCTCTTTGAAAGTCTGCTCTTGTTCGTCTCGGATCAACAGGATTTCCAAGGTTCGAACCAACAGATTGAAGAGTGTTTTGGGCCCACTTTGGTAACTGAGGAGGATCATAATGGTCGGATTCCAAACCTGATATGTCATGATCATCATGTGCTGCTAAAATATCAGAAATATCAAAACTCATACCTTCATTATCGCTGCACGGATCTTCTTCTGGTGAAGGCGGTGAATCGGCAGTCTCTTCCTCGACTAGTTGCAATTCTTGAAGCGGTTCTTCAAATTGCACACTGCGCTCTATGAATATCTTTTTAGATCTGATATCCATGAGTTTATATTCTTTTGATTCTTCCCCATATCCTATCAGTATGCATTCAATACTTTGTGGATCCAAAGCTCGTCTCTTCTTGGAAGGAATTCTAGCCCATGCAGTAGAGACAAAAACTCTCAAATTTGACACATCCGGTTTGTGACCAAAGAATGCTTCGAAAGGAGTCATACCTTTCACGGATGAATGTGGAACACGGTTTTGTATGTATGCAGCAACATTGATTTCTTCATCCCAAATATTTGCAGCCAAACCTTTTGATTCAATCATGCATGTAGCCATCTCTTTCAGTGACCGATTTTTCCTTTCCGCTACACCGTTCTGCTGGGGTGTGTAGGGAACTGTATGTTGGATCTGAATTCCGCTTTCGGCACAAAGTTGCAGCAACTTGGCCTTGATATATTCTCCACCATTATCAGATATAAGATCTTTGATCTTGCTCTCAGTGGTGGTCTCAACAGAAGCCTTAAAATCCTTGAATTTTCCAAGCACTTCTGACTTGTTTTTGAGAAAGAATACCCATGTAAGTGGGAAAAATCATCAATAAATGTCAAAACATACCTTGAACCATTTAATGACGTATGGGGCAGCAGACCACTGATATCAGAATGTATCAACCCCAAAACTGTAGAAGCTCTACTAGCTTTGCCGCGGTCGAATCTGTGCTCGGGGTGCTTCCCAATGATGCAACCAGTGCATATTCCCTTCGAGGAACGGAGTTGTGGAAGACCATCTACCATGGATTTGTTTGATAGCAGCAACAAATACTTATAATTAAGATGTCCAAATATTTCATTCCAAAGCCTACTAACCTCATTACCATGTGTGCGAAGAGCAGTGGGCTTTGCAAATGGAATAAAGTGTGAAAACTCATAGCATTTTGCAGTGTGGTTTGCCTTTCCGACTGCAACAAGTCTTCCACTTTTGATATTAGAAATTTCAACTGTATTAGGGCTGAATGTAACTTGATTCGGTTCACCAGTGTGTGTCATTTGATACACATAAAGAAGATTTGAAGCCAAGGAAGGCACATAGAGAACATTCTGAAAGCTTCCATGATCTACATGAATCGTACCTTTGCCCTTTGAAGAAATTTTTGAGTCATCTCCCAAATGGATGGGGATGGAGTTGTTTGGATCGAATGAAGAAAAAGAATCAATATTTGCAGCCATATGATTCGATGCACCCGAATCTATCAAGAGAGTAGTGGGATTCGAAACAGTTGCCATGAGTGCTTGTCCTCTTTCATGATCATCATTCCTATCCTTCTTCCTTGCACCGTCAGGAAGAGTTATGTTGTTCTTTTCCAAAAGGAGGGCCATTTGATCTATAGTCTTCTTCATACATGAAATTTCGGGATGAAAACCACGGTTGCAATAAGTACATTTAGATTTTTGGTTACCTTCTTTGCCCTTTTGCTTGAACTTTGAACTGGATGGTGCATCCGTCTGTTTGCCTTTCTCTCTTTGCTTGTGAGGCTCGAATTTGGGCTTCTCCTTCTTTTGCTTTCCTTTACCATTCGAGATCTTGGGTCCTTGAACATATAGGGCTGAATCTTTGGAGCTTATGGACCCCATTTGAATCAACTTGTCATGCTCTTTTGTGACGGACTCAATGAAGGCATTCAAGGTAGGCATCTTCCAATTCGGGGTAGTTAGCCGACCGGAATTGAAAGTAGAGACAAATACTGAATAATCTTTACCAAGGTTGCTGAGAATGGAGAGGATCAATTATTTATCCTCTTTGATAACTCCACTGTTCTTCAACTGCAAGTTCAAGTTCTCGAATTTTGTGAAGAATTCATTAATGGTCTCGAAATTCTCAGGACTAAGGGCAATCAATTCATTCTCTAATTGAAAGGCCCTAAGCTCATCCTGCTTTCCAAATAGTGTTTCAAGTTGCTCCCATATAGCTTTTGAAGTCTTCAATCCGTTGAGATGGAAGTGAAGATCTTTGGAGATGGAGAGACAAAGAAGACCATAAGCTTCATCAAGCTTGTTGTAGTGTTTGGTTCTATTTGACAAGTTGTTTGGCTCCAATTCAAGACCAAGAGTGACTCGGTAGTAACCTTTTGAACGTAATATGATCTCCATATCATCTTTCCAATCAAAATAATTGAATGGGGTGAGGATAGGCTTTGAAGAAGAGTATTCCATTGCTAGGAGCGAGTGCACACTGATGTAGAGAAGCTTGCAAGGGCAGAGTAGCGAATGCAAATGATGGAGACAATAACCTACAAATCACAATAAACCAAGAACATTGAGGTCGAACAATCCACCCTTTTAGAGTTGCATCACACCTGGGATTAGAGATCAAACAATGTTGAATGGGTCCAATGTATCAGATCCAGGAAATATGTGGAAACTCAAGCTTCTGGAGTGGTATTGGATGTATTTTCAAGCTTTGCATGCACAGGAGCGAATGCCCTTGAGATCTTTCATGCCAAAACTTTTTGCAATTTTTGAGCAATTCACTCAAATCTTCTTGTAGAAACACCTATAGAAAAGAGATCTTGTCCCTGCAATGGCTCTGATACCATGTAAAATTAGTCACAGCAGATCTAATGAACAAGTAAATCAATCACAATAGATGAATATAGAAAATATGGTGTAAAACTGTGCAAAACATGCAGCAGTGCTCAATATCCCAGTAAGGGTGAATGATTACAATAGAATACAGTAACAATGAATGAGCAATTCGATTTGCCTAAGGAGGTCATTCGAATCATTGAATGGAGTAGCTTGACTCCAACTACGAGTCCTCATCATCAATCAGTGGTGGTCATCAATGCACAAGAACCAGTCATCCAGGTGTCAATCTGAGTCTAACTGAGTGTAACATGTGTAACTAAAGTGTGTAGCACTGATATAGGGAAGTGGGCTCAGTGGAGGGTGCATGGGAGGCTAACTGAAGTCAAAACAAGTCATCTAGTCAATCTGGAAGTCCAACGGAAGTGAAACAGTTAGTCGGGAGTGAAACTAGCCTCAAATCAGGGAGAATCGGAGCTAACTGAGTGTAACTGAAGTGGAACTGCAGTGGTAGGTGAAGAAGTGCGCCCTTCTCTGGCAGTAGGTGATAAGAGGGCACCTTCCTGACTAGGAGGGCTAAAACTCTAAAGTAAGTGGCTCCTGGGTGCTAGAATAAGGTGGCTAAGGTGCTGGAGGCATCAACCTGGTGACTGGGATGCATGCAAAGTGCATGCAAACCCTAATTGCATGCAAGATCCTGAAAAATATGATGTGGATATCCGAACATGGAAAACCTCTCAAACCGTCAATGCATGCATCTATTTGTCTAACAATGTCTCTTACAACATATGCCAACATACTATAAAATAGATATACTAAGGCATACCTCATATAACACTACTTCAATGCAATTGATCGTCTTCTTCATCCAAGTCCACATCTAAATAACCTGATTTGGATTCAACATTGAAAGAATTAAATATGGGCATATCATCATCGTCATCAATGCTAGTTTTGATACTCATGTCATTGTCGATATCATCTTCATCAACATTGTCGGGTACATCATATGATTCATCCAATTCTTCGACTTCTTCCTCTGGAACATGATCATCTAACTCATGATGATCCTCTACATCATGATCTTCTTCATCAAGAACCTCTTGATCTTCCTCTACATTATACTTTACCAACCTTCCTCTTGGTTCGTGTATCACAATAAATGACCAAACCCTTCTACCTGGAACCTCTGAGTAAAATACATGTTCACATTGTCTTGGAAGAACATAGGGCTATGTTCCTGGCTCGAACAAACTTCTATTGAACATGGTAAATCCATTAGCATGTTCAATGATTGTTCTATCAGGATCATGTTCATTCAATCGTAGCCTGTACCATTTTACAACGAACAAAACTAACTTGAAGGATTTAAAGTCACACTGAATAATATCTTCCAAATACCCATAATATTGGTTTTCTAAGAGTTTTGGATGTCTGTCACTTCTACAGGAAAAATTAGTCACGTCAAAGACTGCATTTATCCCACAATTATATGTTTTCTTCGTTTCATCCAACTTTTTGATGCGAAATTTACGACCATTGCACCACATAGCCTTATGGTGTTTTACCTACAATATTACATACACATAAAGATTAATTCGTCAATTGATAATTAAGTACATATTTATGCTTCAAAAGTATGTGAATTAGAAAAGAAAAAAATCAACCATTACATCAATATAATTGAAAGTAATTAAATAGTATGGTTGATTAATATGCTTTCATGTTTATCTTTTAATACATATGCTAAATCGATTTACCTTTGTGTAAGATTGGCATCTCCATTGCGATGAGTTGCTTTAACCAATAAAGCCACACCTTCCCATGATATTCCATGGCTAGATTATTTACATTGCTCAATCCATACCTTCATCCAATGAAGATTGTTTGTGACGTATAAATGCAATGCATTCCACTCTCGACCAAATGCATGATGCATATAAAATTGCAATTCGCAAATGTATAATTACTTAACACAGTATACATTTATAATTGATGCATATTGAAGACTAAAAATTAAATAAGCATGATATATACATAAAAATAAATAGTCAAATGTATTACAATTAATCTCCACCATCTAATAGTTACCTTTCAACTTCCTCAATCTACCCTTCCCCATCAAGTACTCCCCTTCAAATTTGTTCATGGAGTTCGGATAAAAAATGAGACCTAAATTAATCTTTGATGCTAATTTAGGAATATATTCACTAATATAAACCATGTTCTGGTATACCATATATCCATCCACCATAGAACCCTCAGGATGTTTTCTTTGTCTAACTAAAGCCTTCAAAATTTTCAAGTGCCTCTCGACCATCCACTTTGACCTTGTGTGTACAGGTCCACACAATTCAATCTTTTCAACTTGGTGTATGAGGTAGTGTTCTTATGCATTGAAAAATATCGAAGGTAGATACTTTTGCATTTCACACATTAGATGAGGAATTTCTCTCCTCCAATACTTTATGTATTCTTTATGGATTTCTTTAGATGACAACCATCTACAAGAGATGCAAGAAAATCACGAGATTTAACAAAAATAAACATTATAGTACATAACAATTAGTAAAACAAATGTCAAATATAAGTTCTACAATTAATTAAACAAACACTTTATGCATGCACAATATCACTACTTACCTCATGTATTTTCCAAGATCATATATAACTTGTTCGACATTGTTGTCGAAGTTGTCAGGGAGAGATAGAGGTAGAACATACTGTAGCAATAAAATCGTACTTCCATTATTTTTTACAAGAGTAGACAAAAATACACCAACAACATGCACTACTATAAAAAAATATAGCAATATATATACCTGAATAATTACCTTGATAAAGATATGCCAATCATGTGTTTTCACACCCCTAAGGTCACCTTTCTTTGTTAATATATTCTTCATGTTCGAACAAAATCCAATGGGAAATTTAATTTTTTGAATGACTTCTTTTACAACATTGTTTTGTTGCTCCGTTAACAACCATGGAAGTGAGCTTAAAATGATTTGGTCATCATTTCTATTAAATTGAATGACATCTTTCATTGCATGATTGACTTCCTGAATGTCATTGCAAATTTTGACAATTTTTTCTTCGTCCCTCCTTCCATCCAATATTCACCATAATGTGTTAGTCACATTCGTTCCGATATGCATTGTATCAAACAAATGAACAATTTGTAGGTGCTCATAGTAGGGAAACCTACTGAATTGTTTGGGATAACTTTTCATTGCTCGTGGAAGCCCATTAATACCTTCATGATCACGTCGATGGACATTGTGAATCATAGTTTATATATTAATTATAGAAATCAATCCCAATTACAGTAAACAACAAACAATATAAAAAAAAAATCAAAACATTACATACATAATGATAGATAGGAAATTTGATCTATACCTTGGCAATTTCTATTATGTTGCAACTTCCATAAGCAAGGTGTCATTCTCTATGGTTTTAATGTAGTATCTTCTTTCCCATTGAAAAGATGTTTTTCGGTACATCGATACCTATGATTCTTAGAGAGGAAATGCATATACTCATCAAACACCTCATTTCCCAAACTTTTTGAACGTCGAGATTTTGTCTTAGGACCACAAACTGGACATGCAAATTTTCCCTTTGTTTGAAGACTTGCAAGAGATCGATAGAATATATCAATTATAATTATATATAATGAATGGATTATTTAAAAAACATGCACGATTAATTAATATATCAAGTTCTTAAAATTAAATACTATTAAAGTGGACATTATAATTACATACCACAAAAATGTGTTAGCCCTGGGGCATCATGAATTGTCCATACAAGCATTGCATGGAATTGAAATTGCCTTTGTTGTATTGGTCTAGATACATCATACATAGTGATTCCATTCCATAGCTTTAGTAACTCATCAATAAAAGGATCGATATATACATTCATATCTTTAACTTGGTACTTACCTAATTGATTTCAACATATAGTGACACTACATAATTAATACAATCATTTTAGATATATAATTAATATAAATGATTAAATGAAAAAAAACATATGACATTGTGCAACAAATATGTGAAATGCGATGTTGTTGCGTTAAGAAAAATTGTTGTGTAAAAAACTACGTAGAACAATCATTACCAACATTATGTGCTCCATTTTTATTGACATCCATGGAGGAATGTTATTGTTGATAAAAAAATAGGCTACACCAAGTTGATAGATCTCATCTCTGCAAATGGATTGTCACCATCTACTGCCAGAGAAAACCTAATATTATGAGGTTCTTCTTTAAAGTGTGGCAATTTTTCCTCCATGTCTCTAAATGCAGAACCATCTGCACACATTCGAAGAATGCCAACTTCACTTTTGTTCCATGCATGGTAATCCATAAATTGTGCTATGTTTTTGCACTTGAGCAATCGTTGCAAATGTGTAATAATGGGAATATAATGAAGAACCTTGTGAGGCACCTTTTTTGTTATTTGATATGTTCGATATCTACTGCTATGACATTCTGGGCATTCCATTTCAAATTCATGTTGTTTATAATATATAATATGACCATTGGGGCATGCATCAATTGGTTGATACTGCATTCCAATATCTTTCATGATGGCATGTAAATATTGGTATGTGCGACGTAAAATATTTGACGATGGTAACAAAAATTCAGCTATCAAGCTACAACAAATTAACAAAAAAAAATTAGTTAATATACTATATAAAGAATATTAATGAAACATATTCCATCCCTACTAATTTTACTTATGCACTAACAATAAATAATTATAAGAACAAAGATAACATTTATCATGATCATATATATGTGATGGAATATATTACATACCTTAACACCTATGTGACTGATGTGTTAGAAAGACCATTCATAACCTTCAAGTTCAATATCAACAATATAGAAGAGAGAAGAGTTGTGTTTGAGCCTTCATAAATGGGTTCATATGCCTTCTCAAGTAGAGGTAAATCATGAACATCATCAAAGTCATTATTTTTAGGATCATCGTCATCATCCATTATGACATTAAATGCATCATGGATCAATGTATTTGTACCATTATCTCCAACTATGTTATCAATATGATCACCCTCTTCAATATGATCATTAACTTGATCTTCAATATTCGGAGCTCTATGTTCCTCTGGTGCTTGTTCTACACACACATCCTCCGGGCGATATGCCCTAGGAAGCCTTTCCTTTAATATTGCAAACCATCAACTAGAGATATTAGTGATAAACATAACAAATTAAAATGATACATACATTCACAAAAACGATCAATATAAATACATATATAATGAAGAACTTACCAATGGATGATATTCATGTCCCCCCTCAATGTGTCCATATTGCATACAGTGTCTTTTAGCTATTGTGATATTTATTCTTCTCATTTTAAATCCCTTGCATTCACTAGAAGGAAAATAGCATTGCCCATCACCCTTTCTTT
Source organism: Larix kaempferi (assembly GCA_027924585.1). NCBI lineage: Eukaryota > Viridiplantae > Streptophyta > Pinopsida > Pinales > Pinaceae > Larix > Larix kaempferi. The sequence goes on from BSBM01000903.1 coordinate 2,960,760, forward strand.
TCACTCCAGCCCACAATCTAGCAAGTAATTCTCAATTTTGTTCCTCTGGATCACGAATATTGTTATGTGAATTTTTTTTACCAAGCTTTATTGATGATTATTGATCTTAAAAAATCAAGATCCACACTTGACTTTTTGTAATGATAATAACAACTAATCAAATAATTATGGATTTCGAACGAAAAACAATTCGTGCATAGTTTCAACCTTCACAAGTCGTCGCTAGCATAGCATTTATGTCATATTTTTTTCTAAAAAGAAAGTTTCCAAAAAAATAGAACTCGTCAGATATCCAACGACCTTGAGTATTGACCGTTAAAAAAATTTGACAGCAGGGTTACCGGATGTTCTAAACTATTGCCGTTAGAGTTTCTACAATGTGGTCGTTAGATTTTCTACGACATGTATGTTGGAGTTTATACGCCATGGACGTAGGATTTTCAACTACCATCAAATATGCTATGTTATTGAGTCGAATAATCGATGAATGTCAAGCCTAGATGCAAGGACAATCTCCCACTCCAAGAGTGTCTCACATTTTACGACAAATAGGCCCTTTACTACAATGATTTTGAGAACAGTTAGATTACTTTGAGGTGAGATGCATGCTTAGTACCATGGCAAATGTTATGGAAAATGCTAGTGTTTCATGGCTTATGATCAAACTTTTGTTTAGATTAGAAGGTGAAGAACAAAGTGCTTAATTCCTCAATCCATAATTTCACATTATAATAAGGTTTTTTGTGGGGATACTTGCCCTCGTTTTATGCCCCCATCTAAAATCTTATCAAAGGGGAAAATTAGTGACAACTAACCCCAATGTCAGTTTCTCATTCCATATCATATACTGACGTGCAGTTGTTTAGTGTAGTGGAATTTTGATACAAATTAATTCAATCTTTGGGTGTCAGAAATCTAATGTTATGTTATAGGATCTATTGATATTCTCAATGGAAAATGCATGCCAAGGGATTTAAGGTGAGGGGCTACAGAATGGGGCATCATATTCCTCATTATTTGACATTCCCTTCCCTTCATTCGATGGATACAGTTATAAAGCAAATTGACACTTCCATGTTCGTGTCAACAATATTCCAAGATGACACCCACGTGTTTAAGATTCATCATCACCATGAACCTATAATCATGGAAGTAACCCTAATTTGTCCCTATTTGATGGTCTAAACCCCCTTGAAGAGAATACAACTCATTTCCCTCTAAAATTAAGAATTTGCAAGAAGAAAATAGACCACACACACGTTTTTTCTGCTGCAAGGAGCGTTCCAGGCACCTTGCCCTTTAGCAGGTAAAGTGGGCCTAGAAAAATGGATTAAAAATATACAAAATCTTGGAAAATGGAAAGTTGTGACAGTTTTGAGTTAGTTGGTCTCATTTGAAACCTCCAAAACTGGTTGGTAACCATCACAACTATCCTAATCAATCAATAAAAAAGGATTTGATGGACCAAGTGAGGGATGCACCCACATAATTGTTTTGCTAGAGAAATATTTCTGCCAAATTGAATCTATTCATCTCCATTTTCGCTCAGTGACCCATGTCCTTGTGCACTCTTTTCATAAGTTTTGAATTCATCCATATTAAATGACCTCTACCCTATACACCATTGGAATAATAAGTGATTGGAAGCATGATTGTAAGTGATTCAAGAGCAGAGGAACTTGGTCAAAGGATTTGAAAGGCGCATGAGAAAAATAAAGGTAACTGATGTATCATTCACTTTGTTGCATTTTAATAGAAATTTGCTATTGTTCCCTCCCCCACATACATATGTAGCCTAATAATCCTTGGGTGTGATTATATGGCCTCATGGTATTGAATATTGTTGATAACAATGAGGTTAAAAATACCCCTACCAAAGTGAATCGTATTAGATATTTATTTTCATATTTTTTCGATATGATCATGGTATTGTTGTTTCTTGGGTACATGACTTTAATATGGATTTATGGTTTCCTAGGGTTCGCATTCTTTACATGTTGCTCGATCCGGTCATGTATTTTTGGAAAGTTGCATATAGGTTTAATTCTCCCCTCTATTACGATGCATTAAAACCTTTTGCTACCTAAATTTTCTGTAGGGTCCAACATGTTGGATATTAATTCATCAGCCATCTCTATCTACATTTTTCACAAGTCCGACAAAAGAGCCTACCTAACATGGGACAGTGATAGTCAACAGCCTCTTTCAATTTTGGTTCTCATGCCAATTTTTTATCATAGGCTTGGGATATTTTTTAGTTTTACCATGACTTTGAGAAGAAGCTGCATGCCTCTCTTTCTCATCTATTTCTGGCTAGTCCCTATAAGTCTCCCATTTTTTTTCATTATGCATTTTTTTTTGCTCAATGTTACTTGCATAACTATGCCTAATGCTTCACTACAAATTTCATAATACCATTGCATTCACTATGTTTCATGTCACGTGCATTCATTGCATTTTCTCTTTGGATTCTATGCTTGGAAGAAACATGATGAGTGTCCACCTATTTCCCAAAACCTTTGTTGCATATTTTTTGTTCATTATGCATTTTTTTTTCCTCAATGTTACTTGCATAACTATGCCCAATGCTTCACTACAAATTTCATACTACCATTGCATTCACTATGTTTCATGTCACTTGCATTCATTGGATTTTCTCTTTGGATTCTATGCTTGGAAGAAACATGTTGATGAGTGTCCACCTATTTCCCAAAACCTTTGTTGCATTTTTTTTTCATAGGTCTATTCCATGCGCTTGGAGCATGGTTGCATGCCTTGCAACACTTGTTTCTTCCATTGTAGTATATAATCCTTTTTTCTTTTTTTTTTTTCTTTTTTTTTCAGAATTTTTAATATGAAAAACACAAAAAATAAAATATTTAAAAAACAGAGGGAGGGGGGAAAGAGCTTAAATATCCATTATATATTGGTAGCAAGTCATGTCACCCTTGAACAAAGCACTAGTCTTGAGTCTTCTCAGCAAATTGGGTTTTAGTATGGCCTTAACTTGAACCATTATCTCAAAGTTTTTACTCCTCTGGTTGGTTACTCTTGCAATCAAATGGAGAATATTTTAATGTCTCTTGCATTACAGATTTATATCGTTGTTCCCTTTGAGTCAAATGCTTCCCAAGTCACTTTTGTATCGTACTGACTCTTTAAGGATTGTCGTAGCCTATGTTGATCATTCCTTAGTTTCCTTGAATTTACATGTTGGCCTTCCCTATTATCAAGTTGTTCTCAACATGCATCATCATAACTAGTGTTTATACTCATGTTAATGTGGAAGGTCCCCATTGACTTCTCATTGGCAGTTCATGTCTCAATGATGATGACTCATGGCTCTGATATTTTGACCTAGAGTAGTAGCATTTTTGGCTTGTTTTCATCATCAGTGGGTTACCTTGCACTCAACAGATGACGTACATCATTGGTAACTGAATTAGTGGTTTCCAAAATGTTTGACATCAAGGCCTTTATTCACATTTTGGGATTTCTTTTGTACCTTGAATTCCATTTTCATCATTGGTGGAATTCCTCACCTCTGTTAATAAATTTCATTATCGGTTATTGCTTAGAGGTTTTTTTCATGTGCTATTCACATATAGTGCATGCGAGTGATGTACTCAGTCGTCCATCCTAAAAAACATTTCCCAAGTCCTTTTATAAATTAAAACAGTTCTTGATATTTCCTCATGTTTCCTGATGGACGATGCCTCAATGCCTCCCTTCCAATGGATCTCTTCCCATCGACCTCAACACATCCTGCTCTATGAATGTGAGTTATATTCTAAATAGTACCTTGGGGATTGCAATCATCAATGGTAGGTTCCCTTTCCATAAGGCAGTAGGAATACATCAATATCTCATGTTTGATGGATTCTACAAGTGTTCGAATTCAACTCATCTATTTGCATTTGTTAGAATGTACTAGGTACCTTGGCACCCATGATCATTATTTTTGGGTTGTATTGTGTTTGTTAATGGTATACATCAATGGTCTGTAATCAAATGGTGGCCTGCATGTTCGACTTCAAATCATCTATTCACATGGTTAGGATTCGTACCTTTCGGCGGTTTGGATGGAATACCTTGGGATAATAATAGCACTACCACATTTTTCTATTGCTCGAGTTGTGCAAGAATGTACCATACACTATCTCACATTGGTGCTACCTAGAGAACCAATTCATCCTCAATGTAGCTACAATTGTTCTCCTAATATATACTGAGACATAGATCCACTATGTATCATTGTTGTGGCCATGATCCTGCATTTTATATATACTCCATGGATCCACTATGTAATATTTTTGTGGCCATGATGTTGCATTGTTTATATGTCATGGATCTGCAATCTACTTGATTTGGCAGACATGATTCATCACATCTGAGCATGGGTGTGCCCACCTCAGAAAAGGTAAGTTTATGTCACCTTTATCTATGTTAAAGGTACTTCTTTAATATGATGGTTGGGAACTTCAGCCTTGATATCAATTGACTTCTGTCCATTGGGGCATAATGTTTTTCGACCATTGACTGATCCCCTTATAAACTCACACAATAGGGGACATCTATATAGAGAAAGTTGACACTTCCATGTTTGTTTTGATCATATTCCAAGAGGACACCTAAGTGTTAAGATTGATAATGAAAATGAACCTATCATCATGGAAGTAACCCTAATTTGAACCTGTTTGATGATCTAAACCCCCTTGAAGAGAATCCAACTCATTTCCCTATGAAATTAACAAGTTGCAATAATAAAAGAGACCCCATGCACCATTGTCTACTGCAAGGAACATGCCACACACCTTTCCCTTGAGCATGGCGTGTGGGCCTAGTAAAATGGCTAAAAATTATAAAAAATCCCAAAAACTGGAAATTTATGACAATTTTGAGATAGTTGGACTTGTTTTCGACCTCCAAAACCTGTTGGTTACCAGCACAACTATCCTAATCATTCAATAAAAGGGGATTTGATGGACCAAGTGAGGGAGCACACCCACATCATTGTTATTATGGAGAAATATTTTTTCCAAATTGAGTCCATTCATCGCCATTATCCCTTAGGGACCCAAGCCTCTATGTCAAAACTTGAACCATAAGGCCTTGCACCACCTTTACCTTTATCCGTCCTCGTCAATGGTCAGGATCGATTGATCTTGTTAATGCATAAATCTTGGACACATGCGACATTTCAACGATTCTTGCAATAAGGCATCATCAACATAAAGAATGCATTTCACTGAAGGCATCCTCAACAAATCCAAAAGATATAATGAGTCCAAAAGTGCCCAAGACCAGTCAAAATAAGAGGTCGTGCGGCTGAACCATTGTTAACCTACACTATAGCACATGTTATCAATTCAATTCCCGTGCGATACTCCCGTGACTTTTCCTTTGATAGTTGCACTATTGTCAAAACAGTGGGACCACTTACTTCCCGTGCTGCATTGAAGGCTCCATCACCTCCAAAAATAAGAATTTGGATCCTCACACACTTGGTGGCATTAAATGGCCCCCCTTGGTGTACCTTGGAACTAGTTCATGGAGTGTATGATTTCACATTTGGATCTAGTTGTTTCTTGGACTATAAAAGGAAGCCATTGACATGCATTTTGTAGAGAGAAAGAAGAGCAAAGTTATGATGGTGGATTTGTGTTGGAGATTTCTCATAGCCCACCTCTTCCTACCTTTGTACGCATTCCCAAGATCCCTTGACACCTTCCTCCAAGGTGCAAGAGTTTATCTCCATTGTTCTACCATCCACTTAGCATATAGTTAGGACAAAAAAGGCCTCCCTAAGGGAGATTGTCGGATTCCCTTGAAGCCCACACCTCCTAAGTGTTGTACAAATTGACCATTGGGAAATACAAAGTGGTTTTGCATACCTTTGATTGTTGTTGGAGCTTACATTCTCCCCACATTTCCTTTTTATTGCATTTTGTTCAATTTTCTTTATTTCATGTGAATTCCACTAGCAATCTCGTGCATGATCATTTGGAGGAAAACCACACACACATAGGGGCTCCAAGGATTGAGGCCTTGATGTAGCCTACAACGCCTATCCCCCTACCAAGTGGAGGAATGCACACTTGTGAATTGTTTTCCACAACAGTTCTAATGGCGACTCCACTTATTTTTGTTTATATCTTTTAAACTAGGTTGTTTTATGCTTAGTGGTTAATTCTGGGTGTTTTTCATTGCGAGGAGATCAGGTTTACTACCTCCTATCCCAAAATTCTCCCCCTATCGGACACAATTAATTTTTACACAGTAGCGAGGATCTCGGCCTCTTGGTCGCACTACCAGCGCGGAAATTCCTTCCACAGTCACGCTACACATGCAAGTAATTAGTTCACGACCCCTGCAACATTCCTTAGTTTGACCTGTGCACCTTGTTTGTGTTCTTCCCTCACTACAACACACCTATTTTGTATTTTTCCACGATACCGCACAACAAAGTATTTTTTTTCCCATGCTACAGTCATTTGATTTGTTTTTTATTTGCATACAACAATCTTGTAGCCCTATTGTTGCTCACTAATGAACTTAAATTAAGTTAATTTGCAACAATTACTTACTATTTTCGTAATTAGTCTATAGAGACCAAGATTAGGGAGTAAAGAGTTCATATCTGTCAAAACTTACTTAGGTAACCAAATTTGAGGCTTTTAATGAGCCTCATTGTTGTCACTAGTATTCAAGGCCTCTCTTGTTTATGATCAATTGACATGTTTTTAGGATCAAAGCTAGTGTAGAATCCACTTTTTGCACACAAGCAAGGACATAAATACTCTTGTCCCCCTAAGTATATTCTTCACCTTGCACTTCTTGTGAGCTTGGTGAATCAGAAAAGGGTGATAAGTGTGAAATACCTCCATTGCACACTTTTCATTAGTTAGAATTTTTATTTGCAAAGCACCTAAGCATCTTTTAGAGTTAAAAGTATATCTACTTGTGAATTTAATTTAGACTCTTGTATTTAATTTACCGACAATTGATTTGCTTTCATCACATGTGTTTGCACCACTAGCACACACTAAGAGACCTAATGACTCTTCTGATCCAAGTATGTTCTTCACCTCACACTTCTTGTGAGTTTGATGAATCAAAAAGGTAGGAATTGTGAAATACCTCTCTTAAACTCCATAAGTGAAATTCAAACCCCTTAAAATCAACTTTGTACATTCAAACCAACTAAAATCCTCCAGAGGAGGTCACAAAATAACATTTTAGTTAGGTAGGATTGATTGGGCTAGGCATCCATTAATTCCCACCAATCTAGTTTCATTAGCGATATTTTGAAACATAACATTGTTAACTTATAGGGTACTTTCAAAATCATGCTATAAGAAGGTGTTCAAAGAAAACCCAGATTATAAGTGCACTGTGATCAAGGAGGTGAAAGTCGAGGTATAACTCCCCTTCTCTCCCGTACGAGTCTCTCAGCTCGTTGTAGGGATATGACACTATACTGTGCAAGCCAAACCACTAATCCACACTTGACGCAAGGTATCTTAGTGGCAAAAATTAGGGCATCACCAATGAGCAAATGTGGGTGCAATTAACTCCTGAAGTTAGCTATTTACATTGGGAGGTGTTTCCAAGTCTCCTTGATTGGAACATTGGCATCATTTCCAGTAGAACTAGCTCTTTGTTACCTCCACTAGTCGATCAGTGTGTGGATCCCATTGTCACCATCAATTGTACTTTTGGGAGGCCCAATTACATTTGAGAGAAAGGACGTTAGGTATTTTTATGGAATTTACATTTATTTTCTTTTTAAATACAGGTTCACTAACTCGTAATTAAAAAGAACCTACATGTGGGAACACTTGAACTAAAACCGATTTTTGCACATATCACTCACTTGTTGCACCACATTGCATCTATTGTGGTTGGAATTTTTTTGCATTTGTTCAATTGTGTTTAAATTCCACCATCACTCTGATTTGACACAAAGCCTTCACCATTGAGGAAATAAACAACCCGCTGAGGCAGTCCCTAAGACTACAAGGTCTCTCCCCTCCCTCAAGGAGGTTTTTTACACCATATCCACGTGGTTCACACAGAATATACTCCAGACGGGGCTGCTCCCAGGCCATTTTTATAGGATCATCTAGGAGAGGTCGATCCTTGCTCAAGACATTCTCTCCTCTCATAGAAATTGAGTATCCTTCCACCTCCTCCACCACTAGAAGAGGCACCCCTTTGGCTTCTCCTCTCGGAGATCCTTTTGACCCCTTTAATCCTTTAATCCAGTTCGTGTCCAGGAAGCACGAGGGGGAAAAAATGTCTACTAAATGAGTCGGCTCTGTTATGGCAGAAGCTTAATAAACAGAATGAGCAAAAGCAGGATTACACAACACAGATAAACACAAATATGCATAGACAATATGCAGTAATGCAAATTGTTCTTCTATTAGATGTAAACAGATAGACTTGTTGTATGTTACAATAGTATACATGATTATATAGAATTTTGAGATGCTTGGGTTCCTGCCCATTACGTTCAGTTATAAAGAAGAAGTTAGAATGGTTTCAATAGTTCAATTGTTACAGTCGACTGGAAGATAAAGAGACAATCTGTCGAAGTTCAATAGTCGCTGGTCGCATGTCAACGCTGCATGTCGATGTCATCAAACTGTGAGGTTGTTGAACATGTCAAAGGTGCGGAATGTGTCGCAGTATGTCGAAGTCGAGACTCGTCGGAGTTGTGTCGAAATCGGAACCTGTCGAATTGATGTCGAGTCAAAACTTGTCGAAGTTGTATTGACATCAATGACTTGCCAACTATGATACAGATCAGACCTCCTTTCTTAAGAAACAATGGTCTCCATTGTTTTCTCGTGAAGGTGAGGAAACTTGTCGACTATTTCAGTAACATAGTACCACTTTCCTTGAGATGGGAGCTGGCCAGCTTTGGCAACCTGAAACAAGGGAATTGTGTTTGTCCTTGTAAGGCATACTCATCGTCAAACAATGGTGTCGCAAGGAAGACGCTCCTAAACATCTGGATGGATGGCTTTGGGTTCTGCTATCGATAGGCCGTTCTGTTCCAAAAAGGGTGCATGGTCTAGTCGAACTAGATCCACATTGAAGACTGGATGCAGAACCAGGCATGCAGGAATGTCGAGTTGGAAAGCATTTTCGCTAATCTGTCAAAGAATACTGTACTGACCATATTGCAAAGGTTTTAACTTCTTGAAAGGACCAGTTAAGTGCTCCTTCTTAAGATGTATCCAGACCTTATCCCCAATTTGGAATGTATGAGGAATACGATGCTTGTCGTGTCGGGCCTTAGACTTCTCGTTTGCTCTATGCAATATATCCTGTGCTTGTCATTGGATATTGCAAATATGTTATTGAAACTTGACTGCTTTATCAACTTCTCGCTGGCTGTGGTCTATGTCGGAGTTTGGCTCGGTCGAGGAGCTGATCAAGTCGATAGGCACTGAGGGTTGAAATCCATAACAGATCTCAAATGGACTCTTTCCTGTAGAGTTGTGCTGAATGTATGGAAGACTATCATCCCATGTGCGTCTATGCTTGTGATTGTACATGCGAAGTAGTTGTAATACAAGGCGATTCACAACTTCCATCTGTCCATCAGTCTGAGGATGAAAAGCTATCGAAAATGAGAGTCGTGTGTCCAATTGTTCCCAGAGGGTCTTCCAAAATATGCTAACGAATCTAGAATCTTGGTTGGAAATAATGGTTGTGAGTAAACCAAAGTGTTTCCAAACATGTGTAAAGAAGACCTGAGTGGTCTGCTGCGCTGTTGTGGTCTTCTTACATGGTATGATAATGGCCATCTTAGAAAATCAGTCGAATACTACTAATATCGCGTCATGCAGATGTTTGGTAGTAGGATAACCCGTCAAGTACTCCATATAAATAGATTCCCATGGTCGACTAGGAACTGGTAGAGGTGTGTACAATCCCTGTCATCGATTAGGTGGTTTAACAATGGCACAAACCACGCATTATCGAATGTACTTGTTGACATTGGATTTAAGTGTAGTCCAAAAGAAATACTTTTGCAGAGTAGCAAGTGTCTTTTCTACTCCAAAGTGTCCTGCAGTCTTGCTGTAGTGCACGTCCCAAATTATGAGTTGCTGTCGATGCTCATCGATCGGTACATAAAGTTGTCCAAGCTTGTATAGCAAGGTGTCTTTCAAGAAGAAGTCGGAGGTCGATGACTTGTTAGTCTGTAACTGTCGGTAGACTGCTGAGAAGTCATTGTCGTCCTCATACAACTGTGGCCAAGTGGTCGTGTCGTATCCCTGCATACTCATCACTATCAAAAGGAGAGTAATGGGTGGTCAACCGAGGCAATTGGCGGTGACGTTAGCTTTACCTTTTCGACACTTAATCACCAACTGGAATTTTTGTAGGTAATTAATCCACTTGAGTTGTCGGTTTGTATGCAACTTTGATTGTGTCGAAGCGAACTGTAGAGGCTTGTGATCAGTGAGAATGACCATTTCCTTGCCAAGGATGTAATGCCTCCATTGCTTGAGAGCTTGCACAATGGTGTACAGTTCTTTTTTCGTACATCGAGTATCTTCTAACCGTGTCGTTTAAAGTCATAGAATGAAAAGCGACTGGGTGACCAGACTGATGATCACTGTGCCCAAGGCATAGTTTGATACGTCTGTCTCAATCTTAAAGGGATAATGCAAATCAAGTAACACAAGTACTGGTGCAGTGTAGAGCCTGTGTTTGAGCTGTTCAAAAGTTGCTTAATGTGTTGCTGTCCATTGGAAGACAATTTTCCCATTTCCCTTCGTCAACTGATTCAAGGGCTAGGCTATGTGACTAAAGCTAAGTATGAACCGTCGATAGAAATTCGCCAAACCAAGAAAGCTTCTTAGTTCTTGAATGCTTCTAGGAATGGGCCAATCTTTGAGGATCTGTACTTTGTCTAGATCGACGTGAATGCCTGCAGAGTCAATTACATACCCCAAATATTTGATGTTGGTCATCGCAAAAGAGCACTTGTCCATGTTCAAATAGAGTCGATGTTGTTGGAGAGTGTCGAGGACTTGTCGAAGATGTCAGACATGTTGTTCCCATGATCGACTGAAAATCAATATATCGTCGAGATAGACAATGACCCATTTGCCGATGAAAGGTCAAAGAAGGTTATCCATATGTCGCATGAAGGTCGTAGGTGCGTTGGTTAAGCCGAAAGGCATGACTAACCATTCGAACAATCCTTCCTTGGTCTTGAAAGAATTTTTCCACACATCTGAGGGATCGATTGGAATCTGATGGTATCCCGACTTGAGGTCAAGCTTAGTAAAGAATTTAGCACCTTTCAGACAGTCGATGAGCTCGTCTATCCGCGATAGAGGGTAGCGATTCTTTACCAAAATTTTGTTGGGAGATCTGTAGTCATTGCACATGCGCCAAGTCCCATCTTTCTTCGGAACTAGGACGACTGGACTTCCACAAGGAGAGGAGCTGGGTCGAATATGACCTTTGTTGATTAATTCTTGGATTTGTCTGTGAATCTCTTCATTTCGAGAATGGATCTTCTGTAAATAGATGCATTAGGAAAAGAAGAACCAGGAACAAGTTCAATGGAGTGTTTTACCTAAGAATGTTGAGGTACTCCGTCGGGAGCTTGAAAGAGGTTTTGGTACTCATCTAGAATATGATCGACTTGCTCCTTCTGTCGGGAGCTACATTGGTCGCTGACTCGACTCGTTGTTGCAGTATTCTTAGAATGTTGTGGATGGATCATGATTAATGTGAACTTTTGAGCATGATTGATGAGCTTCTTTGTTTGTTTGGCAGATATCAGTGTGACCGTTGGTGTAGGTTGACGCTCTGGTATGCTGAACCATCGATTTCAGATTCTGACAATCACCTTCTGAGGCCGTGACTGATAACTTCCATGTCTATCCCAGAGGTAAGGTTTCCCAAATAGGGCATTGACTACGAAGAGTGGTGCCACATCACATAGTACTTCATCTTCAAAAAAATTTATGTAGTAGGCGAGTTTGCATTGTCGAGTGATCCGTAGTTCTTGTCCATCCTTCATCCAACCGATGTTGTAAGGTTGAGGACATGGAATGGTAACAAGACCTAGTTTCTTCATGATATCTTCAAAAACGAAGTTCTTCTGGCTGCCGTTGTCCACAATCAGATGTAATAGGTTGCTCTGGACCCATATCCATGCATGGAACAGGCGTTCTCGTTCCTCCACATCGACGATGGTCGAGGTTGCTAGAGTGGTCAAGGTCAAAAGGGTCGTTGCATCTGGATCAGACTCTTCCACCGTCTTGTCGAACGTGTCGAAGGTCGACAATTTTGTCAAAAATGTCTTATGAGCTTTGCATTCAGACGTATCATGCCAAGATGAGTGGTGGTAATCGCACCATTTTCCAGTTGGCAGTTGTTTTCTACATTGCCTTTTTTGAAAAGGCTTCTTACCGTGGTATGGCTTTGGCAGTGTTGGCTGAGAAGATTTTGACTTGTCGAATTCGGTTGGTGCCTTCTTGTCAGGTGGTCGTCCTGATGTCGGCTATGTCGTGAAGCGTGCTTTCCCTTTTTGCTTGGTTTCCAGTTTGATGGCGTAGTGGAATGCATTTGCAAGCGTATTGACAATCATAAATTCCATCTCCTACTGGATGTACTGAGACAATCTGCTGATGTACTTTAGAACAAGCAATTTCTCTTCTTCTTGGACGCCAATTGTAGCCATGAGTTGGTATAACTCGTCGGTGTAACTGTGTACTAATTAGTATTTCCATTGCCTTAGCTACTGCCACTTCTTATATTGCTGCTCAAGGTATTTCAACGGGTAAAAGTCCTTCCGGATGTGTTCGACGAATTTATCCCATGTGTCGATGGGGTCTCTGCTTTTCTCCATCTTTGTCAAGAGGTTCTCCCACTGCAGTGCACGGAAGTTGACATCTTTAAGGACGTAATGGTGACTTTTTTAGATTTGGAGAGTTGATTTATAGCGTAATAGGATTCCAATTGTTGCACTGAATTGTTGATGGATTCCGTGTCATTCTTACCTTCAAGATTTGATATGTCCAAATTCATTTGCACTTTGAAGGGGTTGATTTTGTCAGAGTGAGTTCTCGTCGAAGATCCTCTAGATTTTGAAGTGAATCGCAAGAGAATCTCGTTGAACTGGGCGAACATTTCAGTCCATTGTCAAGCCAGAGCTTGCTCAATAAGCTATGCTGTCTCGTCGGATGCATGTCTATCGTCTATTTCTTCTGTCATGTCTGGAGTTAGCGTCTGCTTGGATTGATGAGATTGTGAGCGAGTTTGAGCTGGCATAAATTAGGTAAATTCGAAAGAAGTGTATATGCAAAACTTAAGCATGAACAAAGCTGAGTGCTCTGAGACCAATGATATGGGTCATGTCCAGGAAGCATGAGGGGGACAACAGTTCGACTGAATGAGTCGGATTTGTTATGGCGGAAGCTTAATAAACAAAATGAGCAAAAGTAGGATTACGCAACACAGATAAACACAAATATGCACAGACAATATGCAGGAATGCGAACTGTTCTTCCATTAGATGTAAACAGATAGACTTGTTGTATGTTACAATAGTATACATGATTATATAGAATTATGAGATGCTTGGGTGCCTCCCTGTTACGTTCAGTTACAAAGAAGAAGTTAGAACGGTTTCAACAGTTCAACCGTTACAGTGGACTGGAAGACAGAGAGATAATCTGTCGAAGTTCGATAGTCATTGGTTGCATGTCGACGCTGCATGTCGATGTCGTGAAACTGTGAGGTTGCTGAACATGTCGAAGGTGCAGAATGTGTCGCAGTATGTCGAAGTCAAGACTCGTCGGAGTTGTGTTGAAATCGGAACATGTCGAAGTTGTTGAAGTCATGTCGAGTCGAAACTTATCAAAGTTGTATCGACATCAATGACTTGCCAACTATGATGCGGATCATCCTTCCTCTCTCATAGGAGGTCACTCATTGTTTTCATCACCACCTTGTTGTCCCCTTGGTGGAAACCACACCCATCATACAATGGTAGGGCCAAATCCTCCTACCCTACCTTTCATGGCTAGTCTAAATCTCCCTGATTTGGCCAAACTTATCAATGAACCCATTGCACCTGATCTAACATGGTGGGTTATGCCAGATAACATTCCCTTCGAAATTCCTAAATTCGAAGGAAAACGAGGGGATGATCCATCCAACCATGTCATGCATTTCCACTTGGAAAATGCATGTAGATCCTATGATTCCTCTTGAGGATTTGATCCCTTCAAATCCTCAAGAGGAATCAGACTAGGGGATCGATTATCCCCATTTCTGTTCTTGATTATGGCTGAAGGACTAGGTCGATCCATAAAAGTAGGGGTACAAAAAACAATATTTGGGGCTTAATTCTACATGGAGAAGCTCACAGCCACTCAAACCAACAATTTTTTGATGATACCATGCTAATTGGGAAATCCTCTGTTCAGGAAGCATGCACAATAAAGAAAGTGTTGGAATAACTTTTGCAAGCTAGTGGGATCGAGGTGAATAAAGATAAATCCCAGGTATTTTTTCTTAAATAACTACTAGAAGACATGTTCTTATAATTTTAGAATTTCAATTGGGACACTTCCTGTCGAAGTATCTGGGAGCTCCCCTATCAGATTCAGTAATAAAGAAGTTTCATGGAAAGAGTTACTAGATAAAATGAAATAAAAAGTATCTATATGGACATTGAGACCCCTTAATTTTCTAGGAAGATTGGTCATGCTACAATCGATACTAAAAGCCTTACCGACATACCTCTTTTCAGTTTTAGCAGCTCCCAAGGTAGTGATAAAAAAATAAGAGATCTCTAAAGATCATTCTTGTGGGGAGGATCAGGTGACAATTAAAAATGGTCATTGGTAGGATGATAGACGGTGTGTACCCCTAAATTTTTGGGAGGCTTAGGGATCACATATTCGGTGGTAAGCAATGAATTTTTGGGAGCCAAGATATGGTGGAGGTGGGTCACTTCCACTAATGAACCACGAGCTCAGCCGTGGCAAGAAAAGTATGCGAAGAACTGGGAAAAAATTAATCTTGTTCGATATGATGAAGATAAACCAAGATCACATATTTGGAGAGAAGCACCAAAAAATAGAAATATAGTCCAAAAATATAGTTTTGGGAAACACGTAATGGATCTTTACCTTACTTCTTCAAGGACTCGTGGAAACAACTTCCTAGTCTGACACGACATAGCCAAGGTACCAATTTTGTAGGCAAATCTAGAAGAGAATGCTATAGTAAGGGTGAAAGAGATGTGGGAGGAAGATAATCCAGATGGACCGTGTCAAAGGTGGTGAGATAAGGCGTGGTGGAAGAGTTGCATCCCACAAAAAAATGTCCAAGAACTAATGGATAATATCCATAAGCAGAAAATTAAAATTCATATGGAGCAGGATAAGCTGCGATGGGGTCACTCTTAGACAGGATCCTTTAATATCAAAGAAGCAACCTCTCTCCATGCATGATACGACCAAATACCAAAAGACCCCAAATGGGGAAATTTTTGGAAATCCAAATAGTGGCCAAAGGTCACACTTTTTATCTGGCTCCTTATAAGAAGATGAATTCTAAATTGGGAAAACCTATTGAAGAGAGGATTCATTGGCCCTTCCTGGTGTAGCATGTGTAATACAGAAGGAGAAACAACAGCCCACCTATTGGAATGCTACAAATTCACCTCAACACTATGGGAGAAGGGAGAGATGACATTTTGTAGACAACTTAGAAGCGATGGGAACCCAATGAAATCAGTAGTGGAATGGAAAGAGAAACCATACAAGAATCCAATACTAAATCGCATCTGGGAACTCTTCCCTAGATTTTTGGTATGGGAAATATGGAAAGAGATGAATAGACGCATTTTTGAAGGAAAAAGTAGAAAGGAAGAAGAAATCTGGATAAAAGTGAAGAGGAATATCCAAGAAACTCTGAAACTATCAAAGTGGGAGACAAAATATGCTCAAGCTGAGATAGATGAAAGAAGAATTCTACAGGATTGGGGAATCCATGCCATCCCAGAAACCATAGAAATAAGACGGCAAAGAACTGGGAATATCAAAAGTACAGAGAATTGGCAAATACCACCAAAAGGTTCCTATAAGTTGAACTTCGATGGAGCATTGAAGGGAAACCTGGGACTAGCAGGATTCGGGGGTGGCATTAGAAATCACCATGGATAATTAGTGGGCCTTTTATGAGGAAATATGGGGGAAGCTACCAATAACAAGGCAGAGCTAGACGAGATGATTAGTGGGATGGGATGGGTGTTAAGACAGGGTTGGACACCAGCAGTAATAGAAGGGTATTCCCATATCATAATTAATATGGCTACACTACTGCAATCGGGGACGCCAGTCAAGAAATTAGGGAGGAAATGGCACTTAGAAGAAATCCTAAACCAACTTGCAGACATACTAAGGAGTGCGCCAACAATAGTCTTTAGTCATGTCAAGAGGAAGACAAATACGTTAGCATATTACATGGAAAATCATGGAATCATAGAAAGAGACCCCATCAAAGAGCTACATTGGGAAGCAATAGAGGAACGATAGCTTTAGACAAGATGTCGATTCCTAGCATCCAGAGACATGGAAATCCCGAATGCAGGTAAGAATATAGACAGCTGGCCACATGTAAGGTGGAACGTGGCATGGGAAGGACAAGGTAGGGTGTCTCAAAAGGACAATACACCCAGCGACAGGTTGGGGGATTAATATCCCATACATGCGAAGAGCCTCGTGGCCGAAAGTGAAGAAGCTGACGGAGGAAATCAACATTTAAAAGGACGTGACAACCTGGTAGTAGATCGCATGAAGGATAAGGTTGGGAGATTGTGGAAATTGTGGTGAGGTTCAAAGAGCATAACAATGGAGTAATAACCAAAAAGGAAGAGGACGAGATGGGACAAGGGGTAAAGAGCAGCATTAAACACTGCCTTGATTACATCAGAGAAGCAATGATGATGGCCATGAATGACATCAATGCAGGGGAGTGAGCAGACAATGATATAAAACACTAGGCCAAGAAGGCTAAAGTCTTGAAGCTAATTGAGGTGTTGTATGTGCAAACAAGGTTGGACGAGGTTATGATGGCTCCCCACCAGCATATGAGAGGTCATTAAGGGGGGAGAGGTTGCAGTGAGCAGAGGGAGGAGAATGTTGAAACCTACGAAGAACAAATGGAAGGGATCCCGCCCCATATTGATGAAACCATCACAATCATGGAGGAAGAAGAGAAACATAGGCATATAGAGGAGCATGGTATGGAAGTAAAGTTAAACCCCTACTGGATAATGAGGAAAATGATGACGCAAACCATGATGGAAAGATCTAGTTTTGGTGACCTAGTCACACAGGTCCTCTCCAACCTCAAAGAAGACCTAATGCACAACCTAGTTGATATGGAAGGAGTTCTTGAACTGGCTAAAGCGCCCTTCGATACGAGTAGTGCAAAGACTGAGTCATCTCCATCTAAACCAGCAACGTCACCAAAACGAGAGGAGAATCTTCTGGAGGGAGGACTGTTTTCTGCAGCGGGAGAAGGGTAAGAGTATGGTCGTGTTGGTAAGTTTTTTGTGTTTTGTTGTGTTTCAGGATAGCTTGGGGAGGTATGTTTTGGGGGAAGAAGGTGTAATGGCCATGCGTTGGTTCTTTGGGATGCCATGTTTTGGATGGTTGTCTAGTCTAGGAAAGGGAATGTTTTGGGAGGATAGCAAATCCATGCAATGCACATTGGGAAACTTTGTGAATCCATTTATGGCAATCTATTTTGAATTTTAATGTATATGAAGTCTTGGGAGTGGGGAAAGATACATAAGCAAAGAGGTGGGAAACCCGGGGAAAAAGAAGGTCTGAAAAGCAAGAGGTGTCGAGGAGACCATTTTTGTAACACTATGTACAGTTACTGTTACTGAATTTTATTATACTTACTTAAAAAAAATGTTTCCACAGGGTAAAGGCACTTTGACTAGCAATTGAGATCTTTATAACTTGTTAATTCATGAAAACCAAAAAGAGTTAAAATAATTTTAATACAATCTATTTTATCATATAAACAAAAGGTGTTAAACATTTAAAATTTTTACCCATTCTAGTTTGTCATCACTAGAATCCTACGAGAGAATCTTGACTTATAATCCGGGGCACTCAAATTACCCCATTTTTTATGAAGGCGAATTTTATGAGACATATTTGGTTCAACCTAATATGGGTCAAAAAATCCCAAGCACCCCAATAATCTTGTCTAGAATTTCAATTTTGGATTGATTTAATTGTGCAATATTAATAGATTGATGAAATTGTGCAATATTAACATCTATACAATTCTACTAATCCAAATCATTATTGCTGAATTTTAAATTAAAAATAGGTATTTCCAACTAAATTAATTTGAACTACTAACTAAAAGTATAATTAGTTTGAGCCACTAACTAAACCTATAACCTATTGACACTATAAATAATAAATAAAACCAATTAGTTACCAAATTGATTAGGGTAGAATAAATTAAGATGTGGACCATAAAAAAATGACATATCATAATTATAGCTCCATTCTTGAGAGTCCATCTACACCACCTGCTCTCTTTAACTAAATTAATGCCACGCGTTGGTTTGGCTCCCTCTCCAAGGGACCACTCCCTTCCTTCACTTCAGTCATAAGAGTGGTGAGGACCACCGAAGTCTTTTTTGTGGAAATCAAATTTATGTTTGGAAACCTAACAAAAATCATGTCATAAATAGAAAATGGTAGGTGGAGGCTTCCCAACGTGGAGCACTCCCTAAAGAGGAGACCACCTCTCCATTAAAACTTTAAAACTAGCAATCCTTCCTATTTGAGGTAAGAAAGAATGATACCCCTCGAGGTTGAGTATCCTCTATATTATTATTATAAAATTTTAAGACAAATCTATATTCGTCTATGTTATTCTGCCAAATGATTAGTCAACTCTCCATAACCAACTACCCCTAAAATTATTACACGCAACAAAAAAATAACTAGAAGTTGTAAGCTAATGGACTTTTCTGAACAAATCTTTGTTGAAATCGTATCGTGATTTTTTATTGTTTAAATTGTATTTTTAATTAAAAAAACAGAATTTAATATTTTCAAAAACCCTTGAACACCCACATGATACAATTCTAGCGTATATTTTGCAACTTAACGGCTTGATTCCGACTAACAAAATTAACGGAAAACTTAAAATAACATAAAACATTAAGCTTTCACGGCTTCTAGACCCATTTCACCGACCGATCCTTGAATTACCCATCCCATCTCCCTTTAATTCTTTCCCTACTTTATTAGAAGTTATGGTGTGAAGTTTCTCGGCTTCTACACCAATTGCACCGACTAAGCCTTTAAATACCCCTTCGATCTACCAACCCCGTCATTGCGTCAATCCACTCGGATTTGCTCTTTTCATCTGCTCTGCTGTTGCTTCTGGTCATCAAATTTAATTCAAGTTTTGTGGAGAAGAGAAGATGGTGAAGGAAGTCGAAGGTCGGTTTGATGTTGAAGGATGGGCTGCCAGAGACGAGTCCGGCATTCTCTCGCCTTTCAATTTCCCTCGCAGGTCCGTCCTCTCTAAACTTTTATAACTTCTTCTGATGATACGCATTTGCAGAAATTTTTTCAGCCGTTTTCTAGTGTCGAAATAATGGAAGATTAAAGATGTTTCGAGGGTTTAGACTGCCCATATTTGAAAGTTGATGCCTAGAAGGTTCTGCTCGTTAGCTTTGACTTGTCTATTATTAACTTTTAATATGCTATCCTAGTCGTTAAAATAAGGAATTGTTTGAGACTCTTTGGTGGTTGACAGTCAATTTTTACTGTTCCCGATTTAGTTGTAGTTGTTTTTTCTGCTTTGCATTTTGTATATATTTACCTGTATGTCTTTGTGGCCCATCTATTAGCTTTGTTTTTACCCTTTTTATTTTATTTCCTACGGTTCTGTTGGAAGATTTCGACATTGTTGTCTATTTATTGTTTTTTTTTTTTAAATACTTAACTGTAACTTGGCAATGTTTGATGGTTAGAAAATGAGAAATTGCATCAAACACTCACCTGTGATGTTTGGGTGGATTCGAACATTGATCCCTTGAAATGGGCTGTGGAAGATCTTTGCTTGTGATGTTTTTTTGGTTATCAAATACAAGCGTAACCACTTAACCACAGCCCTGCTGAATATTTTAAAATTTATTTCTACTGTTCGTCTACCACTTTATTCTGTATTTGCCACTGCTTAAATCTTCTGCTTTCTCCCAGCAGTCTGAGTTTTCCAGAACCCCGAGTTTCCTGATTCAGATGACAAGTTTCCGAGTTTTTGCTATCTGCATTGTAATAGAATTTGAGTTCCTCTCTCATAGCGAAATCCTTGCAGGTTTTTTCTTGATAGCTTTATACGTTTAAATCAACGAGATGTGTCTTACGGTTGTTAACTTCTGTACCAAGTGTGCACGGGAAAGTTCATTTTACTGACATTTTGATTTGCCTTGACAGGAAAACCGGGCCGCATGACGTTACCTTTAAGATCGTATACTGCGGAATCTGTCACTCTGATCTACACCAACTTCGTAACGACTGGAATCTTTCCCGATACCCAATGGTTCCTGGGTAATGTCTTTATATTCTTCCACAGCACTTCAAGTTTAATAGCAAGTCAACGGGAATATATGCCGAGCAATTCCTTCTCGGTTTTAATTTACTGTTAAATTATTTTTTCAGCCACGAAATAGTAGGCGCGGTAGTTGAAGTTGGTTCAGAAGTGAAGAATTTTGTTGCTGGAGATCGAGTGGGCGTGGGCTGTATGGTTGGGAGCTGCCGTCATTGCGATTCTTGTAGCAAAGGGCAGGAGCAATACTGTGAGAATGTCATTTGGACGTATGGGAGCACTGATGTCGATGGTTCTGTCACCTTTGGAGGTTACTCATCCTTGATGGTTTGTAACCAAAGGTAATTCATCATTATTCCCAACTCTAATTGCATCCGTTTTTGTTTTGCCAAATTCCTACAAGGGCCTGGTGAGACGGGCGGTTGTTTCTTTGGTAATGCTATTATTTTTTATATTGGTTAAATGGAGGTTTTATAGATTGGGTGGTGTGGTTTGTATTTGTAAACAGCTTTGTAGTGAAGGTTCCGGAGAATCTGCCCTTCGATGCCGCTGCGCCATTGCTATGTGCCGGAATAACTGTGTATAGCCCCATGAAACACTTCCAAATGACAGAGGCTGGAAAGAGCCTAGGTGTTGTGGGCCTTGGTGGTTTGGGACACATGGCTGTCAAATTTGGCAAAGCTTTTGGGTTGCAAGTTACGGTCATCAGTACATCGCCCAACAAGGAAAAGGAAGCCAGAGAAGTTTTGGGGGCAGATCACTTCCTCATCAGTAAAGATGAGAAACAGATGCAGGCTGCAGTCAAGTCTCTGGACTATATCATTGACACAGTCTCTGTTGATCATCCCCTGGAGCCTCTCCTTAGTTTGTTAAAGCTGAATGGGAAGTTGGTCTTAGTTGGTCTGCCTGAAAAGCCCGTTCAATTTGCTGCTCCGGCTGTTATATTGTGTAAGTAGTTTTTTCCGTTTTCATTTTAGTACGTTCTTAAGTAGTCTAAGAGCTCCTTATTTTTCTCCAGAGAGATCTAAATCTTCTCCGGAGCCCTGAATTATTGTTCAATAAAAAAAATCGGATTCCTTTATTATTTTATTGGGCAGAAATTTGGGTGGTTTTGTAGCTGGTTTTTATTTTAATTTTTGTGTGTGCAGGTCGACGATTTGTAGGTGGGAGTTTGATTGGAGGAGTGAAGGAAACTCAGGAAATGTTAGACTTTTGTGGAGAGCATAACATCTCCTGCATGATTGAGAAGATTTCAATGGACTATGTTAACACAGCAATGGAAAGATTGGTAAAGGGAGATGTCAAGTACCGTTTTGTAATTGATTCTGCTCAAAGTTTCAAGTCTGACGGCAGATCTGATGAGTGAAGTGTCGTTTTCATTAGTATGCAAGGTAGATAGGAATGCTTTGGAATTTCGTTGAGACAATCCTTTTAATCAGACAGACGAGATTATGGATTTATTGAACAGTTGGAATCTCAAAGGATCGGCAGTGTGATAATTGAAATAAATAAATGGTTTATTTTGTGATGCTTATTAATAAGCATCTCTTTATTACTGTTATATGTATTATTTATATTGATATGTCTCTGTAAATCTACTCTCGATGACAGATTAGTAGTAGTGCTAAGAGTGTTTTGAAACTCCATATTGATGAAGTATTATGTTTAAATCAGTTTTGTTTTTAAATGTAGATATGATTATTTGAAGGACTAAAAGTATCCTGTCGGTAATATTGATACAGATTAGTAGTAGTGCTAAGAGTGTTTTGAAACTTCATATTGATAATGGATGTTGAAGTATTATTTTTAAATCAGTTTTGTTTTTTAAATGTAGATATCATTATTAGAAGGACTAAAAGTATCCTGTCAGTAATTTTGATAATGGATGTTGAAGTATGGCCAACAATAAGCTGAGCAGTATTGAATGCTGCAGCTAGTGCTTTGCTGTAGGTGGATCTCAAACTGTTTGATAAGCTGAGCAGTATTGAATGCTGCAGCTAGTGCTTTGCTGTAGATGGATCTCAAACTGTTTGAAATTCAACTGACTGCAAACAGTGCAAACAGCAATGCACTGTGCAGCTATGTGCTTATTGCCTTGAAGTATTATGTTTAAATCAGTTTTGGTATTTTCGATGTAGATATGATGTGTATATTTTTGAAGTACTTAGTTTGAATGTTTTCCAAGACAGATTCTTAGAAGTGCTAAGAGTGCCTTGTTTCGAGTAGTGTGTTGATGTCGAAGTATTCTATTCAAATCAGTTTGTCAGTATATTTTTGAAGTATTTGGTATTTTCAACATAGATATGATTTTCATATTTAGACTTTAGACTTTAAATAGTGCTCATATTTAGACTTTAGACTTTAAATAGATATGATGTTCATATGAATAGTGCTCTGTCAATTTTGAATTCGACAATATTCTGTTAATCTTGTTTGAAGTGCACCAATTTTACCAAATAAACAGGGAATAGCATAAACCTGATTTCTTACCCAAGATTCAATTTTTTTATACTGTGTTTGAACTGCAAATTCTAGTTTAGCATATAAAAGAGTATCATAAACCTTATTTTTCATCCAAAATATTGATTTCTCCCTTGTGCTTCCGTTGCCGGCTTAAGTAATGTCTTGTTGATGCCTTCCGTTGCGGTGATGGTATTTAGCACCAGTTATAGGGGGTATAAAATTATTTACCATGCAAATGAAGATTATTTTTTTATTTTTTCAATTGAATGGAAAGAAAATTTATTATAACAAGTAATACTTGTCATTGTTTTTATAGAATATTTCGTAGTTATTTAGAATATTTTAGTGCATTGTAATTAAAGAAAGTTAAGTTTTAAGTTTATCCGTCTTATAGATGAGTTAAACCATGAATTTTATATTTTTTTTTTATCTATATAGTGATTTTGACCCAGGAATTTGATCCCAAGATCTTTTGCTTATAGCTCACAGCTAGGCATTTTAATAAATTTGTAATATTAAAGAAGTTTTGTCTTCTCATAATGAATTTTAAGATGATTGGATTTTTTTTCATTTCCTTTTTTATATTCTTCTTCTTATTTATATTTATAAGAGTAGAGCAAATCTCCTAATAAATTTGTAATATCAAAGAAGTTTTGTCATTTCATGAATTTTAGTATGATTGGAATTGTTTTTCATTTCTCCTTTTTCTTAATCTGTAAATGTAATACTTGATTGTTGTTCAAATGTGATTGTTGGTTCTTTCGTATAACCTTTATGGTTCACTCCCTATTAAAAATTGTTATTCTTGAAACTAACACTAGTCACTTCTTGGGCACTTCTTGGATTAGACATTTGATGTTGCTTTGTTTTAGGTTGAAAGTGTTTGTATCCTTATAGATTCATCCTTTCTAGACCCATTAACTATAATGTGTAGTTGTATGTGTTTGGGGATTATGAAGTTGGTAGGATATGTAATATTTTTTTAGGATTAGCTTGTGAGATTAGTTGTGAGATTGTCATTATTCTTCTAACTTTTAAAGTTAGAAGATGTCTATGCATGATATCTTTTTACTACATTGTTAGTTAAGTCATGTTCTTTTCAAATGCCATGAACTGCCATGTTGGTCTACAATTGATGTAGGTCACTATCTATTGGTGTGGATCACATGAAAAGAAGGTGGCAATGGACATATTCATAAAATGTCTAAATAAATACAAGCTGCTCTACATTTCATCTTCGGCCGAAAAGCAATTTAAGGGAATAATATATCTCCTACAATGAAGGTTGATCTCTCACAAGCATTTGGCTATAAGCTCATTACAATATGGCAAAGATTCATCTTGATGTTGATGATGGAGAAAATCCACTACTTGAATCCAAAATATGACTACAAAAGTGACTCTAGCTTGTGAAAATAGTGAAAAATGACTATACATACGATCTCCTTTGCCTCACAACTAGCCACAACAGTGTCCCTCTCTCTCTATATATAAGTTAGACTTACATAGAGAAAATGGTGCTCAAAAGGCACTTGGATCATCACTCTACCTTCGAAGGCCTTCCTACATTTATAGGCGCATCCTGTTAAAGAAACGGGCGGGAGCCCTACTTTATTTAAAGGGGAGGCCGACAGTCACTTTTTCCTCCCACCTTACGCACCCGTTCTAATTTGCTTGCTGTGTCCCACGCCCATTTGATATCATTTGAATGAGTGAGTACGCTAAGGGGGGGTCCAACTCCTACTATTGCTATTGCTATCCTTCTGCCCCCACGCGGATGTATGGGGAAGCAAGCCATGTTCAACTTGCATGTGCTAGCGTTCGTTCTGAGCCAGGATCAAACTCTTGTTTTGAGTATGATGCTATGATATTTGTTTGAGCATAGAATTACCAGATTCTATTACTTTATATATGTAATAAAACGGTGATTCGGTGGAGTGGATCCTCCAAAATGGATCTTCAATGGATCTCTCCAAGCTTCATGGTGAGAGTGATTATATAGAACAATGATTGGTTTAACTTTCACTTCTATTTTTTTACCACCAAACAAATGATAATTAATCACCAAATTTTTTCATAACCATAGCCATCTTAACATGCATATGATTTCAACCACCATATATACATTTCCCTTTCGGGCTTGGCATATTCCAAAACTTAACCGATTTGTTATGTCTCCTTTTTAAAATTTGGGCATGGTTTTAAAATGGCATAAATTTTGTTGTGTGAAGAATATTCAAAGTTGTTGTGGCATAGGTTTAAACAACAAAACCCATATAAAACATACCCATGCTAACCATAGCATGTGGCCGTCACCAACATAACATGTGCTAAATGTTTTTTTTTGTAACTACTGCTAACTATGTGGTTATAACAACCCAAAACCAATATAAATATCCTTTGTTGGAGCGTGGAACAAGCCCCTCCTTGGAACTTTGCATAGTTATTGAAACAACTATGGCATATGTATTAAATGGTATATTATTGCAACTCCACGGGTTTGTTGGTATATGGTATACATGGATCCCCATCACCAACCTCTTCCAAACCTTTGATATCGTGGTATTTAAATTATATGGGGTTATACAAAGGACCATATGCCCATCCTTTTGATATAATAAGGGGGTCAAGGGCTAATCCCTTGGCCCCTTTTTAACCATCATGTGAAAATCCAATGGAGTTAAATATAAATCGTGCCATCATATGTCAACAAACAATTAGAGGGCGTAGTGGTGAGGACTCTAAGTTGCTATACAAGAGGTCACATGTTCAATTCTTGCATACCTCACAAAATATTTTTGTATACAATACTTAGTCGATTGGGACTGCCACGTGGCAACTCCCTATTAGTCCACCTACAAAACTAATGAATAGTCCTGTGCCATGTGTCAACATATGATTGGACCAAGTCATCTTCCAACTCAACAGTGACTCCTGTGATGTCATCTACAACTGTTAGCTGGATGTACATCTTGCCACATGGAAAACTATGAGAGTGCCATGTGGCACCTCTATTTTTGTCAATTTTCCTATTTACTTGAAACTTCATAACATGATAACTTTTGCATACAGACTCCATGTGACGTGTCGTTTGCGCCGTTGGAAATATATTGTTCAACCCTTTGCGATGATGCTTCTCTTTCTAGTAGATGATCACTTTGATTTCTGAGTATCTTCAAATTCTCCTGGATCATTACTCCCCACTAAAGGACTTTTGGACCCCAAAATTTTACATAGAGATCAGACATGCTTCTCAGCTTTACAATATAATCCATACCCCTTTCTAATTCAACAAAAGCCTTAAAATATCACTATGTTACCTGAATAAGTGATGTTATACATCTCATCACTTTTACAAATGTTCCCTTCTATGGGATCTTAAAAGCAACAAACGATTTACAATGATTGGATTTTTTCAATTAACTCTAAAATTCTACTCATCTTAGTCATCAAGGAGAATAGGTCCTCCTTCCTGAGCTGTCTTTGTAGCTAACCTTCTTCCTTGTGGTGGATTTCTTTATGAGCTTCTTCGTTGGCTCATTCCTTCACAAGTGCTTGCTCAAATTTCTTGTCCTTCTTGGGAAGCAACTCTTGATGGAGTGCCCAACATGTGGCTTCTTGATGTCCACCCTTGTTGCAATGGGTGCAATGGTTCTTTTTTACCCATATTTTCTTGCCATTCTTTTTCTCCTAACGTGGAGAAGGGTCTTTATGTCTTGGCTTCTTCCTAGTTTCCATGACCTTCCTGTACAAATCCATTCTTCTCCAACACTTGGAAATATCATGGTTATCCTTACCACAAAACATACATGGTATTTTATGCCATAACTTTGCTTTACATTGTCAATTTTCCTATAATAAGAAAAAACATTGGAATAATGAGACTTTCTATACCTTGTTTGGTTTTCTTTGGTGCAGGTTAGGTGCAGAGAACTTAACTTAGCTCCTCCTTTGTAATGCTCATCTCCCTTTGGAGATGAATCACAATCACAATCATCATGGAGTGGTAGGTCACCTTCTAGTACTAGCTTGGCTTCTTTTGAAGCTTTGATTGCTTCAACTGTTTCGGAGTTTCTTTCATTTGTGGTATTGGAGAATGCTCCATCTTCCTCTCTACTATAGCCTAGTCTTGCATATCAAGGTAGGTTTACCAGTTGGATGGGATTTATAATTCCTTGGCCATTAGCTCCAAGGCTCTTTCCGTCATATCCCATTCTCTTCAACAACTTCATTCCAATTCCCTTGGTGTGATTTTTGAAAGCACCAAAACCATCATCAACAGCATGGGAAGAACAAGAAACCAAATAATTACTAACATTGTTTACCTCGGTGAAGGTTTTTGCATCTGCAGTAGAAGTAGGCTCTTCATTCTTCTCTACTCCATCATTGTTCTGAATATTGGCCAACATCGTGTCCTTGGCTTGCAACTCAAGTTGCAACTCTTGAAATATTTCTTGCAACTTTTGAAGACTGTCTTGCAAATATTTCTTTTCATCTTTTGATTTCTACAGTGGCCTCCTCAATTCATCATTTTCTACGTAAGTTGTCTGGTTTGTTTCTTCAAGCTCCTTGAGACATGCATTCTTCAATGCTTTTCTGATTTCTGATTGAACACCTGCAATCTCTGTCAATCTTGCTCTGATACGAAACTTGATATGATCCGAGGTGAGCTTGATACCAACTTTATGAATGTGTCATTAGTTCATTTATCATCACATAATGAACATAATGAACTTAAATGCAGAAAATAACATGCACAAATAAACATGAGACAAGCAATACTCATTTGGTAACGGAGTTCACCAGACTCCCTGGCTACGTCTCTGGGCTCACTCAATCATCGAGCTGCTTTATTCTCTTCTTCAAAAGATGTTGTCCTTTACAAAAGGGTTTATTCCCACATCAACAGTGGCAAAAGAATTCCCACAACAGTGGCGGAAGAATTCCCACAATAGTGGTAGTATCGAAGAGCTACTCTCAAACATTGGAAAAGCTGGTGCTCTCAAACAATGCAAAGAGCTGGTTCTCACAAGCATATGGCAATGTCTCTCATACGAAGAGATGATATCCTCATATGAAGGCTGATCTATCACAAGCATGTGGCTATAAGCTCACTAAAATATGGTGAAGATTCATCTTGATGTTGATTATGGTGAGAATATGTTGCTCTGATCCAAATTCTGATTGCACCAGTGACACCGGCTCTTTAAAACGATGAAGAATGACTATACATATGGCCACCTTCGCCTCACAACTAGCCACAACTATATTCCTCTCTCTCTCTGCACATAAGGTAGGCTTACATAGAGAAAATGGTGCTAAAAGGAACTTGGACCCTCCAAAATGGATCTCCAGTGGTTCTCTCCAAGCCTCTTAGTGAGAATGCTTATATAGCACAATGAGTGGTTTAACTTCCACTTCTATTTTTTTATGTTAAACCCTAAATTTGGGCACATTCCCCCCTATATTGTGGTGCATTACATTAGTTTTGATGTCGGATTTGGTCCATTAGTTGTAATTTTCATTAGTATGGTTATATTAGTTATGTCGGCTTGGGTCAACGATTTGTAATTATACCTCTTAATCTCCTATATATAGGAGGGAGATCTTTTCATTTTAACATCTTGTTTTGTCTTGTCTTGTGCACTCAATACATTGTATAAGGAGGTTTCCCCCTTGAAGTGGCTTGCTATTCATATTTTTTCTTCATTATTAAGGCGTGGAGTGCTCTCTTTGGTCTATTTATGCTCTTTTCATGCTCGTTTTGGAAATTTGTTGCATAACATTTGATATTAGAGCTTGGACGCTTCCAAAACAAGTCATCTTGGTAATTTCACTATATTTCTTTTTCTATAGGGTTTTAGATAGCAAAACTTGGAACCACAACTATCGTAAAATTTTCAGATCCTAACCATTAGAGGTTCGAATTTATACCCTATGGAAGTTAAGGCTTTTGACTAGTCTCAAACAAGTGTTCTAGGGAAAATTGTTATATACGGAGCACACGAGATCCAAATTCAGTGAGACTAGTTGCATCAGAAAGAAGACAAACTCCATTATATGTGGTATCATTTTCATAATCATATTAAAAAAATTGGACACGTTGAAGTGTGAAATTATAAATCACAATAGATCATGGAGCTGAGTATACCTCACAAAGAAAGAATGAGCAGAAAAGATGAATTACAGTGAAAATTGTAGTAAAAATGAGCAGACAACTAATCATGCATGAGAAATTAGATAGGAACAAAATAGTGTGTAATCATCCAATAATCAGTATACTCAACAATGATGTTACAATGGATAGAATTGGAATCACCTAGGAGAATTCGAGTCTCAGTCTGTCTAGCATAGGAATTGTCACCATTGGAGTGCTCTAGAACACCCAAACTCAACTCAACTGAACCAAAACTCAGTTAACTGACCAAAAGGGGCGCATTATTGAGTTTGTCATGCAAATCACTCAGAAAAGGGCACATGAGGCCACAAACAATGGCAATCGGAGCATCTAACTTAGGTGGACTGAAATAGAACATTGAGTTGGCTCCTAAAATGTAGGGAGCTGACTCATGTGGTCCTAAAATGATGCATGTAGGGCGCATTAGGTGGCTAATGGGTCCTATATGACATCTCCACACCACTAGGGGGGAAATGACATCATCAACTACAAGGAAAAATAAATAATGCTAAGTAGGGCAAGGATGGAGTATTAATTATCCTAACAGGAAGGCCGTACACTATCGCTCTTTTAAAAAGACCAAAATTAACAAGTGTTGGTAAAATTATCACAATTCTTTTTTGGAACATCCAAATTCAACGAGACCTATGGCATTGGAAAGAAGACATATCATGATACCACAGGCTGAGATTTCAGACTCATACATGCTGATATTTCAGGTTTACCTCAGTTTAAATGTAGACTAGAAAATCAATCTTCAATTCAGGGTTGGAAAAAGGTATGCCATTTTAAATTTGAATCATTTTTAGTAGAAGGATCTATGTAAGGTGAACCAAATGTGTGATATATATTTATACTGTTAAAAATGCCACTAAAATGTAGTGGAAAAATTTAGAATCCACTCAAACCACCACAGGATTCATCCCTAACCTACGATGAAAGTAAATATATATCTTTTAGGGTGTCCAAGTTGGAAGAGATGATGGAAGGGATTGTGAAAATGGTTGATTTAGTTAACTTGGAAAATAAGATAGCTGGTAAAGAGGATCTCAAGGGGATATATAGTAAAGATGATACTAAGGGGATGGATAGAAAATATGATCTAGAAGATTTGAAGATACTACGAAATTATATAAGGCTTAGCCTTCCTACATAGTTGTCTATTCAAGAAGAGGATAGGGAGGAAAAGGGGAACTTCTTCCATTCACGTACTGAGAAAATTGAAAAACAGTTAGAGAATAAGTGGTTTGAGTACCCCAAAATTTAATGATCTACTCCATCATCACGAGTTCAACTTAGGTCCAACGAACTACTTTATTCCCAAGATTGACATGAGAAAGTTTGATGGCAATGATCCAATAATATGGATATTCCAGATGGAGCAATTCTTTGATCTACACCAAGTGCCAACTTTGCAAAAGGTAACTATTGCATCATTATATTTAGAGCCTGATCAATTTGTATGGTATCAATGGCTTTGTGACCATGAAAAGGAATCTATTATCTCTTGGTATATATTCACGGAAGAATTGATTGCACATTACGAAGATATTAATAGCAACACTTTGTTTAGTCAATTGATAAATCTCAAACAAAAAGGTCCAGTTACAGAGCACATCAAGCAGTTTCAGAAGTTAAGACTTAGAGTGAAGAATATTTCAGAAGCTAATTTGTTGGATCTCTTTATGGGCATGTTAAAGGAGAATATTCAACATGAGATATGTATCCTTGAACCTAAACCATTGGAGAATGCTTTTAGTTTTGCAAGGAAAATTGAAAGTAAAAATATGGCAATGACTACTAGAAGGACCACCTCCAACACATATAGAGATAATAATGTTCCTTCTTCTAATTCCCTTCAAAGGTTGACACTTCAACAACTGGATGAAAGAAGATAAAAAGGTATATGCTTTAATTGTGACAACAAGTATAGTAAGGTATTTAAGTGTGGCGAGAAGAAATTATTCTACATAGATTGTGAAGAGGAAGAAGCAAAAGAACAAGAACCTTCTCAAGCTGAACAAATAGAAGAGATTACTTCCGAATATATTACTCCCACCATTTCCTGTCATGCATTGGCTGAAATTAGCACTCCTCACAACTATCAAGATTTAAGTATATATAAAAAAGAAAAAAGTAATAGTGTTGATTTATTTTGGTAGCACTCTTAATTTCATTCACCGTAAATTAAACAAAGTTCTCAATTGCTTTGTATATCCAGCACCAGAGTTTCAAGTAATGATTGTAGATGAAGGAACTATCAATTGCTCAAGGAAACACCATAATATAAATCTTACTATGGGGGAATATGTATTGAATAGTACAGTGATTTTTATTCCAGTGGGTGGAGCTGATGTTGTCATAGGATTTCAATTGTTACAATCATTGGAAACCGTGGCTTTTAATTTTCAGAAACTTTTCATGAATTTTTTATGGGAAGGAAAGGAATATGAGTTAAATGGTATCACAGGGAAACTAAGCAAGGTGATAAGCTCTAATAGTATGAAAAAATTCATGAAAAAGGGACATCAAGGTGTAATTGTACAATTATGCTCATTAGATATTCAAACATCTAAGCCTCCTATTTCCCCAGATCTCCAAAGAGTCATTAATAACCATTCCAAGCTATTTGAAGATATTCCAAAAGGTCTTCCACCTGTTCAAGATTTTGATCATGCTATTCACTTAATTCCAAGAAGTGTTCCTCCTAACATCAGACCTTATAGATACCCGTATGGATAGAAGAGTGAAATTGAGCGTATGGTTGAAGAAATTTTAGAGGCTGGCATAATTAAGCCTATCCAAAGTTCTTACTCTGAGCATTAGTAATGGTACACAAGCTGGATGGATCATGGCGTATGTATCTAGATTATAAAGAGCTCAACAAGATCACCATTAAAGATAAGTTTCCCATTCTTGTCATTGATTAATTGTTAGATGAATTACATGGAGTGGTTTTTTTCACAAAGTTGGATCTCCATTCCAGGTATCACCAAATTAGAATGAAGGATGAAGACATCCCAAAAAAATCATTTAGAACTTATGAAGATCATTATTATTTTTTGTTCATTCCATTTGGTCTCATGAATGCACTTTCCACATTTCAAGGTTTGATGAATTCCATTTTCAAGCCTTTGCTTAGAAAATTTGTGCTAGTATTCTTTGATGATATACTAATCTATAGAAAGTCTTGGGAAGAACATGTTCAACATGTTGATAGGGTACTACAAATACTAAAGGAGAAACAACTATATGCAAAACCTTCCAAATGTTTCTTTGGGGTAAAGGAGGTAGAGTATTTGGTTCATATTGTATCTCATGAAAGCATCAAGGTAGACCCTAACAAAATTAAAGCCATGGTAGACTAAATGATTACCACAACTCTAAAGAATATTCGAGGATTCCTAGGTCTGACAGGGTTCTACCGCAAGTTTGTTCAGAACTATGGAAGAATAGCATCACCTCTAACAAAATTATTGAAGAACAGTGCATTTTCTTGGACTCCAGAGGAAACTCAAGTGTTTGAACAACATAAAGAGGAAATGTGTAAAGCTCCTGTTTTAGACACACCAGATTTCACAAAAACCTTTATTGTGGAATGTGATGCTCAGGAAATCGCATTGGTGTTGTTCTAATGGAAGAAGGACACTCGCTTTACTTTAGAAGTCATCCAATCAAGGGAAATAACTTACAGAAGCCCATTTATGAGAAGGAAATGTTGGAAATACTACATGCTCTTCAGAAATGACATCCTTACCTCATAGGTAGGCACTTCAAGGTGAAAACAGATCATGATATTCTTGAATACTTCTTGGAACATAGACTATCTTCAGAAGAGCAACAAAAATGGGTCACCAAGATGTTGGGATATGACTTTGAAATCATTTTTCGAAAAGGGAAACAAAATGTGGTGGAAGATGCGCTCTCTAGAAAAGATGAATATGTTAGGGCATTAATTTTTGAAATTTCCATTCTACAACCAGATTGGGTAGTAGCAGCAAGGGAAGAATGGAAAAATGACCTATATGTGTGAACGCTCATTCAAAAGATATGGAATGATCCCAGTGTATCAGATAATTTTGTGTGGAAAAATTATTCACTATGGTATACGAACTACTTATATTTATACAAAAATTCCCAACTCAAACAAAATGTCCTCTCGGAATTACACACCTCTCCTATAGGTGGGCACTCTGGAGTCTTGAAAACTTACCATAGGGTCAAGAAGGAATTTTTTTGGGAAGGTCTTAAATCTGATGTTCAAAGGTTCATGGCCGAATGTTTGGTTTTCCAACAAAATGAGAGTGAAACAGTTCCCAAGACTTCTACAACCATTATAAATACCTTGCTAGCGCTTGGACGAAGTCTCAATGGATTTTATCACAAGTATACCCAAGTTAGAAGGAAAGAATTTCATTATGGTGGTTGTTGATAGACTCACGAAGTATGCACATTTTTATGCACTCTCTCACCCTTTTAATGCAAGTACAGTAGTTGCATCCTTTATGGAAACTGTTCAGAAGTTACATAGAAATCCAAAGATTATTGTAAGTGATAGAGATCCAATTTTCACTAGAAAATTTTGGACTGAATTATTTTCTTGTTTGGGTACCCAATTGCCTCACAGTTCATCTTATCATCCTCAATCTAATGGGAAAACTAAGATAGTGAACAAATGTTTGGAAGGTTATCTTTGTTGGTTTGCATCTGATAAACAATCATAGTGGGTGAAATGGTTGTCTTTGGCAGAATGGTGGTACAATACTTCCTTCGATACATTATAAAAAATGTCTCCATTTATGGAACTTTACAGGTACCGGCCTCCATCTATCACATATCCCTTAAAAGGAAAATCTAAAGTTCAACACGTGGAAGATCACATAGAGCACCAATAATAAGTTCTCTAGATACTTAAGGAAAACCTGGCTATGCCAAAAAATAGGATGAAACAACAAGCTGATCAACATCGGAGTGAAAGGTGTTTTGAAAAAAAGGATGGGAATTTTTTAGGTTACAACCTTACAAGAAGATGTCCCTCAAGCAACTAAATAAGGACAGTAAATTAGCACCCAAGTATTATGGTACTTATAATGTGTTGCAGAAGATTGATAGTATGGCTTATAAATTGGAGCTCCCTTCATCTTCAAGAGTACATCCCATTTTCCATGTTTCTTGCTTAAAGAAGGTAATAAGAGACAAGATCCCAATTCAAACAATCTTGTCGGAGCTTGATGAAGAAGGAAAATTCATATTGTAACTTTAACAAATCACTGAAACAAGGACCAAACAACTACGAAATCGAGTTATTACGGAGTACCTCATCAAGTCGAAGCGCTTACCAGTTGAAGATTCAACATGGGGATATGAGTCCTTCATACATAAGCATCCGCAACTAATCAAGCGTTGAGGACAACACTTGTATGAAGGGGAGGGGAATGTTAAGCCCTAAATATGGGCACATTTCCCCCTATATTGTGGTTCATCACATAAGTTTTGATGTTAAATTTGGTCCATTATTTGTAATTGTCATTAGTATGGTTATATTAGGTAAGTCGGCTTGGGTCAGTGAGTTGTAATTGTACCTCTTAATCTCCTATATATAGGAAGGGGGTATTTTCATTTTAGTATCTTATCTTGTCTTGTCTTGTGCACTCAGTACATTGTATAAGGAGGTTTACCACCCGAATTGGCTTGTTATTCATCTATGTTCTTCATTATTAAGGCATGGAGTACTCTCTTTGGTCTATTTCTTCTCTTTTCATGCCCTCTGTTAGCACTCAGATTTTACCCTTTGGCTGTGGAAGGATAAACCTAAGGTAACTATCTCAAACCAACCTTTAGGAGGAAAATTATCGTTTTTCCTCCCATAGAGGGCTCTCTTAAAAATATGTGAATGGCTAAAGATATATGAAAATGATTTGGATTTTTCAAAACAAATATATATGGTTGAAATATAGACAAAGACCATTGGGCATGGAGTCAAAACTGGAAAATTTATGGACCAACAGATAAACAGCAATAATTATTTTTACAGAGGCAATATAGTTGTCACATTACAGTCAAAGTTTTTTGCAGGTGATAAAGAAATAAATATAGACATTCCACCAATAATGGGCACCAATTTTCAGATGAATCCATTATCGATTTTGGAGAAAAAATGAATACTCAGACCCGATAAATCAAGGCATAGACATATGAATCTTGAATTATTTAACTTTCATCCAAGCATAGAAGATATACCATAATGGAAGAGATGAGAAAGAAGGCATACATAAACATAGGAGAAAAGAAAGTACAAACTGTAACTTCGATTAACACATGAATCTCTGTTATGCAAAATGTGATATTCTCTGCATGGCTTTTTTGAATTATAAAAATAGAACAACTGGATACAAAAGTCTCTTGCTTTTCAAAAATTTCCAACCCTTTCAAAATGATTGATATTGTATTTTATACAAAATAATTTTGAAGCAAAACCTAACTGCTTCTTTTAATTAAAACTTAAAATAACTTAACTATTTGCCATATGTCACTTGCATTTAAAGTTTATAAAAAATATTACAAATTGTTTTCAAATAAAATTTTCAAAGTCTTCCTTCTTCGTGAGACCCAACGGATACTTTCATGAATGAAGATTATATTTCATTCTTCCATATTTTTCAACTGTTGTCCATTGATCTGTTGTTATAAGATCATAGCTTGTCATCTCTTTGACCATGACCTTTATATCAATATGATCTACATAGGAAATTTCTGGAATTCTTTCACTGATGGAAACTAATTTATTCATTATTTCAAAATCTTCTTCAAGCTTTTCCATCAAAATTTTCCCTGTAAGAAGATGATTCAAATGCTGAAATTTTCCATGATCCATTCTTATATCAAATAACAATTTCTTATAATCATCCTCGGAAATCAACTCATTGTTTTCATTCCAGAATGCAGGAAAACCTTTTTCAACCAATTTATCAAACTATTTTTTGAACTCTGACACTTGTCTCTTCATTGCTTCGGCTCTAGCTTCGACTCTTTCAATATGTGCATACTTCCCTAGAATTCTCCTCGCCCAAGTAATGATGGCTATCCTGTTTTTAATGGCCATGATCTTCAAATCTTCTTCTGTCAAACCATTCAGGAAACTGATTGTATTTTGTGTTGTGTCTTTAGGCTTCTTATTCATACTCTCTCTCATTGCAGTACAAATTTCCAAAGATTCTTTAGCCACTTTCTCCTTTATCCTCATGAATTTCAAGTATGGCCTGAATTTTTCTGCCTCTTTGATAATTAAATCCCACACCATGTGTTTGCAACCTTACATAGCTTACTGAACTGTCACTTGGTTTGCCAATCTTTTGTTTGTTTCAATCTATTCTTTATACTTACCTTGCAGAGACTTTACTTCTTCATCATTCTTTTCACTTTCTTCTTTTAATCTTTGGCTTTCTTCTTTCAACTCTTTAATTTCAATATCCTTCAAACTCACCTGGGACATAGCTTGTATAAGGCTGTCTGCACTGGTTCCTTCTTCAGCTTGACTAATACCTGTTTGTTGTTGAGCCAAATTTGATAATTTATTCTTCAAATCTTCGATTTGGTTCTTTAAACTTATTTTATCCTTCTCCCAACCGGCTTCCTTTTCAATAAGTTTCAATAACTTAGTTGTAGTATCGTCCACTTCTTTTTCCCGCTACAATACACTCAACTCAGAGCCTTGAATAAGTTGAGTTTTTGGGATTTTTAATTTCTTTCTCAACTCTTCGATTATTATTTCTTTTTCTTTTAACAAATTTTTTCTTGCATTCCCTCCAGTGCCACTTCCAACCAAATCAATCTGCAACTTCTTGATTTGTTGTTGACGGGCTTTATTTTCTACTTTTTCTTGTTTCAATTGATTGTTCAGCTTATCTACAATGGTTTTCAATTTCGCAACCTCCAAGGTTGCTTCCAAAAGATCGGTATATATCACTTCCCTTGTCTGCCTATGTAAACGGATTTTGTCAGGCACAGTAATTTTCTTCAAATTGAATTTCATTTCTATAACCTTGTCACTTCATGACACGGCCAAATTTAAAGTGTTTTCTTTAACATCTCGACTAGTAACCAAATTAACATCTAAATTTGCCAAGCTTCTGACTTTTGGGAATAATTCATACATCTGTTGGGAATTATGTATCCTCCTTGAATCTTTCCTACAAAATTCAAGGAGCGCTATATCAATTTTAATTTCTGCAGTCATCTTGTTCGGTAGGTGATCAAGGAAGTTTGAATTTTCTCCCTTCCAGGCCATCAAATTTTTTATCTTTTTAAAAACGTTAACCAACTTTTGTCATATTGAGAAAGCAACTACATAGATCTCTTTCATTCTTTCTATCATTTGTTTCATCTTATAAATTTATTCAGTTGACAATTCCTATGAGCGGCATATTTGTTCCTGTATTTTACATGCCTTCTCATGAAAAGGAGTCATGTCCTATTTTCGATTGTTTTCTAACTCGACCTGTTCCAATAGAGACTCCTTCTCACTAACCAACTTGTCCATATGAGATTGAAAGGTTTCTGCTTGTTGATTTGATTTCATATATTTCCCTTCCAATTCATTAATGCGGGTGTACAAATCATTTCTCTCACCCTCCACAATTACCAATTGTACGTTCAAAGCATACTTTTTAGTTTCCAGATTCTGATAATCGGACAGGAATTTAATCCTTTCATCTATTACTGTATCATGTTTTCTTTTTAACTCTATCCTTTCACCTCATGCTTTCACCAGGTTATCTTTTAGCTTCAACATTTTTTCTGTGTTGCGTTTGAGGTCGTTCATCAACTTATCAACATTATCTGCACTTGCTTGTGCAGCTACTATATTCACTTATGATGTGAACTTGGGATCCTTAGGGGTGCCTTCCATTATGGTGCTCTCTTAAATGGTCACCACATTAGGCTGTTCTCCCATCTTCAGTCTTTTCTCTATTCTTCTGGTTATTGTCTTCCTTTTTTAGTCGAAGACTATTGTATCCATCTTTGCCACCTAGTGTTACTTTTATGGGGTGAAAGGAATGAGTCCAAGCTCTGCAAATGGGAGGTGTTATAGGTCAAATCTACACTTCTCCGTCTGTGATCACATTGCTCTGTCGATCACACAAAAAGATACTATGGATGGAGGAGCTATATTGACCCTGGATGAAGTATTGTTGAGATCACACTCTTCTTCAGCTGAAAATTTTATTTTTTCTACAGTTTTCATGACATGTGCACTACTATTGGCACAGTGAACTAGCATTCTAAACTCTACTATGCTCAAGGAAAACCAGTGCACACCTTTAAAATGTTAGAAACGCTTGTTGTAAAGAGTAAAAGTTGCTTATTGTGTGCTACTCTAGTTGTATGAAACCCGCGCACATCTTAAGATGAAATGAAAAAATATATTAAGATTACGAATTGGGATTGGTTGAAGTTGGTTCTGCAACTTCCCCAACCTCCCAATTCAACCACCTCTCAATTCCAACTGCCTACCTTGTCCCATAAATACAGGGAGGATCTATGAGAGAAGGGACCTAGAAGAAAAGTTTTAACTGTTGTTACGATGGAGGAATTCCTGAGTCATTGTGAAGAGTAGGATCCCATGACTCGATTGTAGAAGTGTCTGGATAGGTCAGGTATATCTGTACTTTTCTACATTTCTTTGACAATAAAAGGTGGAAATACCCTTCCCGTCCCAAATTGAATGTCTATTGGATCAAATGTTCATTTGGTTTAATGTCTAATTGTATTTGATGTTAAGTTGTTTATGATTTCATCATATTTATTACAGTCAAGATACACTGAGGAAGGTTTACTTTGTGTTGCAGGTTCATCATAGAGGAAGATCAAGTGAAAGTTAGGACCAGCTGTCGATAAAAAAGGTACTTCTTTCGATATCTTGATCTCTTTCCATTTGTAGTAACTAATGCAAGACAATGAATGTATTTACCTGTCACCCCACCCAAGTTGGTAGTGTCTTCTGCTCACTATAAGGTATTTTTCCTGCACAACAGATTGGCAACTCCGCAGGGGAGTAACCGGTTGTTTTTCTGCTCTAGGATACCTTGTTAAGTTTTCTTCCAGTTTATTTTAGTCTTTTTTTCTCTGAGAGGTCTTATAGGTCATTGTTTCCTTTTCTTTCTATCTGGATTCATCTCAATCTACTTTAGCAAAGCATTTTTGTTTGATTTCAGTGCCTGTTCGCTGGTTTACCCTACTTACAGTAGCGCATTTTTGTCATGAACGTTGCTTTGTCTTATGCACAGTAATGCATCTTTCCTGGCATGCACTGGTTTCTGTACTACACAGTAGTGCATTTTCCTGTAAGTTCCAGTCCTCTGTTAGGGTTTGATTTCCAGGTGTTTGGGTTCAATTCTAGCCTTTTGTTTTGCTTCTCTGACTGACCCCTGAGACTGGTATCTCTCTTTTGAGTCCTTTTTGCCTCTTGGAAGTCCTTTAGTTTGTCTTTAGTAAGGTGTCTTTACTGTTTTTTAACCCTGTTTAAGGCTGTGCACTACTCTTTGTGAGACATGGCTACGCATTTCTTTCCCTAGATGCTTGTTTCTTTTATACAGACCTACGTTTAGAATGCTTGTTGTCTGTGAAAACAGTAGTGCACTTTTACCGTGTCCTATCTTTTTTTAAGGTTTGATACTAGTTTGAGTTCTTAGGGTGGCTTTGAAAGGTTGTTTGGTCTAGATACCTTCTGAATATCTATTCAGACCTGTCTCAGTGAGTTAAAGCTTTCTAGTTAGCTTTCTTTTGAGTCCATGTGTTGGTAAGGTTACTTTTTGGTTGGCTTACCTACTCCTTTGCTTGGCGGGTGTTTTCTTAGGGTTTTGGTGCTTAGGAGCATCCTTTTAGGTTTGTCTTTCCGTTACGGGCATCTCTTTTCCTTTCTTATTTTACATTTTGTTCCAAGCCTAGAGTTTTTTCCTTTGAAACAACTCTGTAGGTCGAGTCTTTCTCAAGTATTTTTGATTTGATTGTTTTGAGCCATTAGGTTGTTTTTCTTACTCACACTTTGCGTTAGGTCTTACTTGCTCCTTCCCAAGTTCTTTTTCTTTTGCAATTATTAGAAAAGACAAAAAGTGAATTCGGTAGCTAAGTAGTAAGATTTATCATCATTTTGAAGTAGCATAATTTGCTTTGCTTTGAAATTTAAAAGAAAATAAAAAAGAAATTTGATTTAGGATTGCTAGTTTTCAGTTTTGAAAGAATATAAACAAAAAAGAAAAGAGTCTTTTGTGAATTTAAAAGCATTACTTTACACGCACTTTGCTTTCTGTCGAAATCATTCCACACACTGCACTACCCTATTGAGTAAAAACTAGCCCTTAAAAAGAAATATTAATAAAATTAACTAGCAACATTTTTCTTTTTAGGTATACACATCATCATTTAGCTTAGGCTAGGGTTTCGGGTTTAAATCACCTTAAACCACCCAAAATCGGCTTCATTACTCAACAATCGTAGTACAACTATCTATTAGGTAAATCCACCTCTATCAAATTGTCTTGGGAATGCTCTACTCAAACCAGAGTTAAGCACGAGGCCGTGGGTGATTGGAATTGTTGAGGATACCCCCTAACTTTCCTCTCAACCATAAACCAGAGTTGACTCACGTACGGGGGTCCACTAGTGCTTTTTAAAGTGCTTTTGGATTTTGGGCTTTGCTACCCTGCCCATGCGTTTCGATTAGGCTGATGACTGTTCCCCCAGGTTTTTTCGTATTGGTGGTATCCTTAGTATCATATCCCTAGGGCTCTACATAGGTAGAGTGGAAGGATATTTCCACTTCACCTCGGACAGACGTGGAAGGTAACCCTTTGGCAGTAATCCCGGGAGGGCGGTTTGGTGATTCAAACGCTTACACCTAAAGGACCTCCATTGGATGCCATGTAACTGACCGTTGATACTCTATTAGTCTGTTCTGGGCCCTCATCATCCCAGACTTGCTTTTGAGAGTATTTTCCTTGTATTGCTTGGTTTGATCACTTAGGAATTTTTTTTAGTGGTATGTTGTTTGCTCCTTAGTCGTAGTGGCCACTAGGTTTTGTACTTAGTTTACTTTTTATAGTTGTGGAGGACCAACATCTTCGTAGGTCTCGAAGGTTTCAAAACATTCCCCCTCTCACTGTGGAGCCTCCACCGCCATCGCAATGCTGGAGGACGGATTCCCGTGGTTCATTTGAACTTACGGGTGAAACAGAAGAACTTGGAGAACCACAGCCCAGAGCCCAAGATCAACAAGTCTTTGATACTGTTGAGGTTGAGGACCTAACTTCTAGAGAGTTCAGTACTCCTTTCAACTGATGCAGGAGCATTGGCTTTCGAGGTCAAGT
The DNA here is from genome assembly GCA_027924585.1 of Larix kaempferi. Classification (NCBI taxonomy): domain Eukaryota; kingdom Viridiplantae; phylum Streptophyta; class Pinopsida; order Pinales; family Pinaceae; genus Larix; species Larix kaempferi. The sequence continues at coordinate 3,002,415 of BSBM01000903.1, forward strand.
ACAAGTGTTGGTCTTGACATCAGCCCAAGGAGGGGCCTTTGTAAAAACTCATGTGAAAAGTGTCTTATATTTCCCTAGCAAAGTCAAATAGGAGATATACCTAGTGTTAGGTGTTAGTTAGTAAGCATTTATGAAGGCATCAAAGTTATGTAACAAATCTCTAAGCTGGAGGGATGACTCGTAGTCTAAGATAGAGTTAAATGTAGTCTCCTAAAATAGAAGTAGTGGCATTAGTTTCACAACAAGATTGCTGACTGTAGGTTTCAGTTAGATAGGATGGAAGAGGAATCAAATTGTAACCGTCGAGGGGAAATCAAGAGTCTCAAAGTTGTAACTCTCGGAAAAAAAGAGAGATGGGCAGGGGAATAGCTTAAGGTTTTAAGAGGGAAATGCATGTACAGGTTTTATTCTTGGAATGAAAAGTAGATTCATCAATATTGAGTATTTTATTCTTTTACAGTCTGTGTGAATGAAGTAATGGAGTAGTTTGATAATTAGTAATTGACAAAGGAAATTGGTAATTAATTTGTATATGCAAGTTTGTTAATTTATGACTGGGTAGAACCCGAGTAGTTCTAGTTTTGTGGAAAACTTGTAACTTTCCAGAGGAGAAAATCGACAATAGCCTGTCAATTAGTAAAAAGAATGAATTCCAGAAATTTGCTAAATGGATGACCAGGTAATTTTCTGTGTGAATTTTTTAGAATGGCTGGGTGTTGTCTTCGATACTTGAACTCGTTGCAGACTTCTTATTATAGAGGCAGAAGTGTTTGAGGTTATGGCATTTAGTCATTTTTGTTCCACAGTTGGATGAGGGTTTCACGTATAAATTTGAGTTCAAGCCTTAATCAGCATGTATCCAAGCACTATTGGAAGGAATCTAAAATCAATAGATAGAAAACCCAGTCTATTCATTGTGGTTCAGTTATGAAATTGGAAGTGGAAGAAGCAGCGTGTTTTCCCATTGTCACCGACATAGAGCAAAAGAGTCTTCATCGGTGAACAGGTAAGATCCCATCATTTTGGAAAAAAATTGAGAACCTACAGTTCTGGTTACATATTACACGCAAACATATAAGCAGTTTATTGAGCCATAGAACCAATGCCTCTGTTAAGAGAGAGCCAATTGCAAGAGCAAGCCAAGTCAGAAATCCGAGTGAAGGGCATGGTGAGTAACTTTAGGTTCCTAACTAAGAGGGTGAGTGCATTGTGTGTGGTTAAGCCCTTCATTGTATGCGATGTGTTGTAGAAGAGGAAGCCCCCGGTTTCCAGAGTTGTAGTCACCTGTTATTTGGCTATGAGCGCCAAATGACTATGTGCATGGAATAGGCTCTCAAGACTTTGGGGAAATGGTATTTGGAGAGGACTAAATGACAAGTAAGAAACGAGGTTCTTAAGCCTTTGAAGATAGGCACATTGCAAAGTACACACTAGAGGGAGATAGTGAGATCCTCGGTCATGTGACAGGCTCTTGACTGGGTCTAGACAGCCCTAGCCTGGGGTCTGCATCAATTGGTATCAGAGCCAGGAAAGGAAGCTTGGACAATGGAGTTCTTGGTGTGGAAGATAGCTACTTTGGGAGGTGTAGTTGCATGCAAAAGAAGGAGAAAGCAAGTTCAGTCAAGAGATTGAAGCTGAACAGAAGTGTGGTAGTGGCCATAGAAATTTGGCAGCAGCAAGCTTTTAAAAGCTTGGGTATGGTCTTTGTTTTAATGTCATTTATATGCAGGTAACAACAGGAATGAAGGAATTTCAGCAGAAGAAGATCACATCCCTAGGAGCAGTGATAAAGGAAGCCAGTGAAGGTTTCTAGGAGGAGAAGTGTTTCCTGGACCTAGTGTTTCAACTGAGGATTGAAGCACAAGAGGACAGTTGTGTTCTCAAGAGAAGAAGAGTTGTGAGTGCAGCTCTTAGAAGATGACTATCAAAATTCATAGCAAAGGTTCAGGAGACAGTCACAAATTGAAGAAGGAAGATGCCAAAGCAAATGGCATGTAGAGCCAGATGAGTGATGAAGAATATGAGAGGGAGAAGGATGAGATAGAAGCCCTTCTAGGAGTATTGATGGAGCTGTTACAAAAGGATAAGGAAGACCAACGATGTGGTTTCCTCGTGAGAAGAAAGTTGAAGTGGCATAAGCTACAAAGGAGAAGAGAGGAACTGATAAATACTCAGTGTGAAGAAGAGATACTCAAGGCAAGAGAGTGTCTGAGGGGAGTCTTGAAGATTGAAGCTTCAAGTGAGACCAAGAGATCTCAGTGTTTTAAATCTGATACTTTGTGTATGTTTGCAGGTACAAAGAACGAGGAAAGACAATTAACTAATATTGTCATAAAGGATGAAGGAAGAGGACAGAACCTGAATCCTGTTTTGGAAGAAAATGGGACAGCTGAGTCTCATGTACATGCACATGCACAGCTGAGTGAAAGTAATGGTTTTCAGCATGCAACAAAAGCTGATGGCAAATAAAGTTGGGCCTATGATGACGACCAAGAACAAGAACAAGCAAAGGATAACATCAAGCATACCAAGGTTATGCTTGAGGAAGCTGAACATAACACTATTGAGGACTTTCTGAGTATCATAGTAGACTTAGAAAAGCCAGAGGGATGTTGTGCAGAAGACAACCCATCTTATGGACCTATATTAAGTGGAGCTGAAGGTTGTCTGGCCAAGCATGATCGTGAATGTCTCTCAAAAGAAGACAAAGTTGAATTTATGCAGCTGCAGGAGTTCATAAATTCGTTATTTGATGAAGGAAATATCTTCAATGGAGAAGAAGCAGCTATGCTTCATATGATGAGACCTGTTATTGGTGAAGATAGAGGGGAATTGGCTTTCCTAAGTGGCCAAAAGAAGATTATAGGACAGACATTTAAAGTTGTCACAGAGTTGGAAGATCAGAATTTTATCCTGATAAAAGATGATGAAGCAGTGGCACAGAGAGACTGGACTTGTGATAGAGAAGAAGGTAGCAATGAGGCAGCTCTGTCCCAGGCTAAAGAGGAATTAGTCCTAGAACTGAAGGAAGTTGAATTTGTTACTAAAATCAGTCAAGGAGTTGAAGGACCATCATTGGAGTTTGTCAAGAAAGAAGAGGAGGAAAGTTATGCCGAGATTGAAGATCAACATACTGATGATATGGTTGAGATGAGTCAAGTAATAAGTGAATGGATGGAAAGTTTGTTGAAGGGGGTTGTAGTCAATGAGATGGAAATGTCTCAAGTTTTGTCTGAAACAAAAGTAGATATTAATTTGCTAAACTATGTAATGTTAACTAATATGCAGAGAAGTGTGAATGAATATGCTACTGCAATCAGAAAATTAGAAGGCAATTTACTTTTTGAAAGTAAATTTGCAAACAGTAAGCAACAATTGGATATTACAGAGGGAGATGCTTACAAAAGAATAAAGGAAGTATGGGTGGCAGCAATATATATAGCAGTATCTGGAGTAATCTCAAGAGAAAAATTAGAAGAAAAGGTAAAGGAGGCTGAAGAAGATAATCAGCAGTCTGAACGTGAATGTGCAAAGTGTGGTGGAAAAGATATGAGAACAAATTTTTTTGCAGCAGAAGACTGAATCAGAAGAGTTCATAGATGAATTATGGGAATCAATGCAGATACCTAAAAGGAAATACAACATAATGAAGAAATCAGTCCACTGTGAAGATGATTGGAAGATGAAGAATGATGAGGACAATGCAGCTTATGAACAGCAGCAAACAAGAGTTCGGGATCCACAAAAGACGAATATTGAGGGAACATGATCAGGTGATCATGTCTTCTTCCTACACCGGGAGTCTGACGCAGGAGAATTGGATTCCGAGGTCAAGTGCAAGTGTTAGTCAGACCTTTAGGTCTTGACATCAGCCCAAGGAGGGGCCTTTGTAAAAACTCATGTGAAAAGTGTCTTATATTTCCCTAGCAAAGTCAGATAGGAGATATACCTAGTGTTAGGTGTTAGTTAGTAAGCATTTATGAAGGCATCAAAGTTATGTAACAAATCTCTAAGATGGAGGGATGACTCATAGTCTAATATAGAGTTAAATGTAGTCTCCTAAAATAGAAGTAGTGGCATTAGTTTCGCAGCACGATTGTTTACTGTAGGTTTCAGTTAGATAGGATGGAAGAGGAAACAAATTGTAACCGTCGAGGGGGAATCAAGAGTCTCAAAGTTGTAACTCTCGGGAAAAAAGGAGAGATAGGTAGGGGAAAAGCTTAAGGTTTTAAGAGGGAAATGCATGTACAAGTTTTGTTCTTGGAATGAAAAGTAGATTCATCAATATTGAGTATTTTATTCTTTTACAGTCTGTGTGAATGAAGTAATGGAGTAGTTTGATAATTAGTAATTGACAAAGGAAATTGGTAATTAATTTGTATATGCAGGTTTGTTAATTTATGACTGGGTAGAACCCAAGTAGTTCCAGTTTTGAGGAAAACCTATAACTTGCCAGAGGAGAAAATCGACAATAGCCTGTCAATTAGTAAAAAGAATGAATTCCAGAAATTTGCTAAATGGACGACCAGGTAATTTTCTATGTGAATTTTTTAGAATGGCTGGGTGTTCTCTTCAATACCTGAACTCGTTGTAGACTTCTTATTATAGAGGCAGGAGTGTTTGAGGTTCTGGCGTTTAGTCATTTTTGTTCCACAGTTGGATGAGGGTTTCACGTATAAAATTGAGTTCAAGCCTTAATCGGCATGTATCCAAGCACTATTGGAAGGAATCCGAAATCAATAGATAGAAAACCTAGTCTATTCATTGTGGTCGAGTTCTGAAATTGGAAGTGGAAGAAGCAGCGTGTTTTCCCATTGTCACCGGCGTAGAGAAAAAGAGTCTACATTGGTGACTAGGTAAGATCCCATCGTTTTGGAAAAAAATTGAGAACCTACAGTTTTGGTTACATATTACACGCAGACATATAAGTGGATTATTGAGCCATAGAACCAACGCCTCTGGAAAGTGAGAGCCAATTGCAGTAGCAAGCTAAGTCAGAAATCCAAGTGAAGGGCATGGTGAGTAACTTTAGGTTCCTAACTGAGAGGGCGAGTACATTGTGTATGGTTAAGCGCCTTCATTGTATGCGATGTGTTGTAGTAGAGGAAGCCCCGGGTTTCCAGAGTTGTAGTCACCTGTTATTTGGCTATGAGCGCCAAATGATTATGTGCATGGAATAGGCTCTCAAGACTTTGGGGAAATGGTATTTGGAGAGGACTAAATGACAAGTAAGAAACGAGGTTCTTAAGCCTTTGAAGATAGGCACATTGCAAAGTACACACTAGAAGGAGATAGTGAGATCCTCGATCATGTGACAGGCTCTTAACTGGGTCTAGACAGGCCTAGCTTGGGGTCTGCATCATCAAACCTCCTCTTACTGGACCCAACGATCCACTACTGGTACCTGTAGGTTTTCAACAACTTGAGTATAGTGCGTACTTGTTTACACCTGGTTACAGCATGACTAACCCAGGAGACGAGTAGGGAATTCCTCAAACTCCCACAACTTCTATGGCTACGAGGATTGTCAATCCTTCTTTCACAAACACTACAACACTGAGTTCGTCGCAGACTGCTTCTGCTTAGACTCCGTCCTTTAGTTTTAATGCTGGTACTCTAGGCATGCCAAGCTCACAAGCTTCGACATCTGCCTTAGTTTCTACCCCTACTTTTGGACCAAATAATGTCCCTTTGACAGGGATACCTATAGTGAATTTCACTCAGCCTCCTATTACACAATAGTTCCAGGGTGTAACTCAAACTATTGCTTCCACTTCCGTTGTAGGATCAATTCCTTCTGCATCTATACCTGTTATGGGTACGATGATGACATCGTCTGTTACTACCATGCCTAGATTTAACCCCTGTGCAAGTTACAATGTTAATCCATCAAATATACCTACAGGGAGTATCCCTTTCTCTTTGTTTGCTGGAGGAGGGGGTAATATTATTAATCCAAAAAACGGTGTGGTTAACACCCACCCGCAATGGACCACTTCCCCAGGAAGTAATACGCTTTCCTTTTGGTGGAGCGATTTTAATGCATTCACTTCACAACCGATGGTTGGGGGCAACCCCAACCAGCAGTACACGAACCAGGTGATGGGAGGTCCCCAATACCAGGTTCTGGTGTATCAAATGCCATCGGCATGCCCACGTTTACCATTATTGGCAACTTTGAACTTGCCAGATCTCTCAAAACTCACAAACAACCCCGTGCGCCATGATCCCCCAATAACAAATGGAAATGGCGGATAAGAGGCCTTCTTATGTTCATTCAAAAAATTACCTACCCCATTAATGAAAACCTACCTTACCACCTCTTTGTGCACTACATAATCAGTCACATACTTCGGCATTAGAGGTGGGGCCTTGGTACCCCTATACATCCTGATATAAGTGCCTTCTAGAGAAAAATGGAAGTCTCCATATTGATTGATAACTGCCATAGCGTTATCTGACAAGCAATTTGGTTCTTCGTTGAAAATTTTCCAATACAAAGGGATGATTAGTTCTTCACTGGAAAATCTTATAGTAGCTTGCGTACTTGTGGGCCCATGTGATCTAGTAAGCTACATAAATTGGGGTCTCATTCTAGTTCCACAAACACCCCAACTGAGGGAATGGATGTCTAAAAAGGATGCAATCAATAAGATACGAGGACATGAAAAATTATGCTTTATTTTGGGTCATTCCTCCTTGATCTTCTATTATCGTCGATGCCATACTTTCTGATATAATATTAGTCTATTGAAGATGGTACCATGGGAGGTGTGGTAGAGAATTCTTCCTACGGATAGGTAGATATCCCCTTGGGATTGGAAAAGGCCCCTAGTTGCCTACCCAAGACAGAGAGGAAACAAATAGACACTATAGTCCTCCTAGATCTAGCTCATACATCAGCTAACAAGCTATGGAAAGACAAAGAAAGTAGATGGTGTACCTCACTCTGATGGTTGTCCTTGTTGCTCCTAAGTTGATCCAGCTCCAGCCTTTGATCATGGACTTATGAACCTCTTCACAAAGGAAAGACAACACCTTCTCCAAAGCAATGTATGTATAAACAAAGATCTAACTATATAAATAGAGACAATTTCATGCATTCATCTTTAAAGGCATGAAAATGAGAGGAATAGGCTACGTTATATTAATGATAAGAAAGACAAAAGAAGCTGATTACAATGTTATAACTTGATGTCAAAAGTAGAAACACCTCCTTTCAAGCTCTCCAACATCACCCTTGCAAGACTCATACGATCATAAGTTTGGTGTTTCTAAGATCACCCCCCATAGCTCATGGATGGCTCTCTTCAAGTAGGATTTGGGAGGCCAACCACTAAGAGGAGATTATGGATCTAAGTGAGGAAGATGTGGATCAAGGATCTAAACCATGCCAAGGAGGGAATGTGAGATGGGATTCGAAGGGGTACCTCATCCCAAGAAAATTTCCATGAGATCCAAGATCCAAAATCAAAGAGATAAGCCTAAACCAAAATTGTCGCTCCCCTATAACTAAGAAAAGCACGAAAATATTGAAATTTTCGCTCCCCTGTAGGCATGCAGGGCGCGAAAATTTGAAATTGTCGCTCCCCCATAGGCATGCAGGGAACGACAATTCCAGGAGGCTAAATTTTGGAGGTTGTTAAGGTGGGTTTCAACCCCTTGCTCGTTGGATTTTCTTCCAAATGTGATTAGGGAAGGGATCAACATTAGAATGAGGGGTCGATCCTAACACCCTTAGGAGGCATTAACATCATGTTTTCCATGGTGGTGAAACATGTATATTCTCACTTACACATGGTGTGTCAATTTGACGTATAATAGGAGGTGATGTGATACATAAGTGGTACCCAACTGATCTTATATATATTTCCATTCACCTTATCGAAGACACTCCTCAACATCAAGGCTATGATTCTAAATGGTGTCTTTAGATTCTGGCTGTCATGTTATACACTTGCGCTCTGTCTCAATTTCTTTCCTAGAATCAACATCTTCTTAGCGTATTCAAAGTGATCTATGTTGACTCCTCTTATCCAGTCATCTGTCATCATGAATTTGGGAGAGGGTAAATTATATGTTGCAGGGATATGGCCTGGTTGGAATGAAGCAAATACTTCTCCCCCTGCCCCTGCTATGATCTTTGTGCCAACGTCTGCATGAGGCAGAATCCATCCAATGACCCCAGAGCATAGGAAAATTTCTAGTCGGCTGGAAGCTTTATGGAGGCCATACCTTCTAATATTTTGATACACCATCATCTCCTCAATGGATGCATCTGGTACAGTTTGATCTCTGATGAGGTGATATAGTTCATCCCATTTGTATTCAGGGATGGTTCCTGTCATTGCTTTGGTGTCTTCAAATAATGTCTCCATTCGAATGTCTAAGACAACCTCAATGTCAGAGTCTGATTCATCTCTCCTGAGCTTTTGCTTGGTAGCCCTCTTTTGCATCTCTGAGTCCTAAGGAAACATCAAGTTAATGTGTAAGCAAATTTCAATGTTAATATTAGAAAAACAGGATCGCCGAGAAATAACAATAAATAGAAATGCAAATATCATCACACAAACACATTACAAGAGAGACACCAATATATCGTGGTTCACCCAAGATGGGCTATGTCCACACTGAAATTTTCAGTCCTTATTATTATACCATCCAACAAATGAAGGGATACAACCTGCAGCACATCCGGTACACTTCCTCTTCACTATCTCATAGTCTCTATTCTCGATCTCAAAGATCTTTACAATGCATAATATCTAATACATCAACCCTAGCCGTATTACAATGTCTTTCTTTTATAGGGGAAATACAATGGGAAAATACCACGGGTTACCCAAAAACATGGGCCCGTAAACTGTTGGCGAAAACAACCCCAAAATTTTTTCTCGAGGGAACGAGTGTACAGTAAACCTGGGGTACAAACATGACTAAATAACATATCTGAATCTCGAATATCAGGCTCCACAACCAACAGTTAAAGCAATAGATTTAAGCAACATGTAAAGATATCCCTTATCAATATTATTTATAAGAACACAAAGTTAGAATATTCATTACTTCCATGGTGCCAGGTGTGTTTGATGTTGGCTGTATTTTATCACAACATTATCACTTTAGTAAAGAAAATTGTACACTTGTGTGCAATAACCAATGTATAAATGGATTTTTTATGTGGCTTCATCTAGATCTTCTAATGCACCATTTTCCAGAAAAAAAAGTCACCAAAATGTCTTCAAAATTCTTTCAGAAACATACACAGTCTCATCATCTCAATCATATTTGTGTTCAGGAAAAATTTTAACCAAGGTTTTATCGCAGACCCCCATCGATGGGGTATATAACAGTGTAGCATGCCCACTATTTTAGAGAAAACAAATAATAATCAAACAAGCACAAAATCTGGATTTTCTCTTCAAAAGAATCGGATGCTTCACTCGTTTAAGTGGCTCAGAAAGCTGAAAGTGTTCAAATAGCTTGAGGAATTTCCCTAGCTTTGACGAAACCCAGGATTTTGGATAAATGTAAGTCAAAACACAAAACCTCATTCATTCCCCAGAGGTCCCTTCTACCTAAGAAGGCCACGGCGATGAACCTAGTTAAGCTTGCCTCTACAGTGGTGCATTATCATGAGACGACGGGAAGCAAAACGACGATGTAGGTGTTAGATACAAGGAATTCAATTTAACTTAGCAAGCTCTATTCAAGAAGTTTTCAATGTTCAAAAATAAATTCCTACGTTTTGAATCCGAATGTATAAGTTCTAAATATTTGGACGGCTCGAGGCGGTCACCGTAAAGGGAAACCCTAATACGTTTCGGTTTAAAAAAGAAAAAATCTTCTACTTACAATGCACATAGAAGCTATCAAAACAAACCCTTCTACCCTCTTCCTAACTGGAAAACAAAATGGTTGCCCTAAGGTTTTGAAGTTAATAAGAAAAACTAATCTTACGTTCATAACCTATCACATTTTACAATTTAAATGGGTTTGCGAATTCCTTTTAACCAGGGTGAAACGTCGTTTCCAACCATAAAATAACTGGTAAAAAAAAACCTACCCGGCGGTGAAGGATTGGTCCAACATAATGCTCAATGGCGTTGGGGGATTTGTAGCATCCAATACAGTCTCCAAATGAGAATGGCGTTACAAATGACATGTCACAAAGGATAAGTTTTTACCATTTATATAAAACAATGTAACCCTAGTCATAAATGAGCAAGGTACATATGCTAACGAGGCCCACAAAATCAATCGAGACCGTTTCGGGCACTTTTCAAAACTTCCACCGATCGCGTTTTAGAGTTATTTTCATTTCCGTTGAAGCGTTTTGGAGTCCTTCCTTAAACTCACTCCGATTATATTCATGTGAACTTCTTTAATTTCACATTTATATCGTCTCGAGGCCTTTTGTTTCTTTACCTCAGAGGAATTTTTCATTTTCCAGTGATATGTTTCGGTGTCACTTTTCTTTTGGCAGCGACCCGTTTCTGAGCCTTTCTCAAATCTATGTCGATCCCCTTTTCGCCGAAGCGTTTTCGGTGCCTTTTCCATTTCATGCCGAATTTTTGTAGCGTGTTTTTCCATTTCACACCGAAGCGTTTCACTAACTTTTCCGAATTGCTTGTTTTCCTCTTGGCTCCATTATGTCGGTGTGACTTCTGATTTTGCTCTGAAACACCAATTCCAACAAAAAATTCTAAGTGCTCCGAAGTCCTCTCTTACCTTCTTCGACCCTTTCGGCGGAGAATTCCATGTTTCTCTGACCATTTTGGAAGAGAATGCCAAGTTTCTCCGACCGTTTCAGCGGAAAAAGACAAGTTATCCTGATTCCAAAATCTTCCTTTTCACTTTTTTTTTTAAGAAAAAATGTAAGTGACAAAAAGTAAGCTTGTCAAATATGAAAAAAAATATTTGTGAGGAGACCTCAATGGTTCACTCAAACATTGAGGGATGCTTAAGAAGAAGTTGAATATCCTAAGAGCATATTCAGGGAGATCATCCCTCTGATGAAGTTTTGGAACTATATGGAATTGATGAGCAACATCATAGAAGGAGGGTCCCTACAATTTTAAGAAAATTTTGGGGATTAGGTTGCGGAAGCAACACAAAGGCATACTGTTAACACCTAAAAAGTGCTCACTAGCTCATTCCCTTACTCACATGACCCATTTGTCCACTTTTCCACCATCTGAGCCTCTGAAACCAACAAAAGGTCACCAAAAGACCTTGGTACACCCCTTTTTCCATTAAAAAAGATTATTTTTCCAAGAAAATCATAAAAAACCCTCAAAAAGGGTCCAAATTCCCAAAAATATTAAAAAGGGAATTAAAATATTATTTTTATTCAAAAAAGGAAAAAGGAGGGAAAATTACCTAAACCATGTTGGTCAATACCATTGGTTTCCACAAAACCACAAATGGTATTCCTCACCACCAAAACCTATAAAAAGGTGGTAGGGGCTCCTCATTTCAGATCCTTCCATTATCTCATCCTTATGCTGCTGGAATCTCCCCTGAGCACTTTTAGCCATTGAAGCAACCTTGGAGAAAGAGACCTATTGGAGTTTGGAGCTACTCATCTTGGGAGTTGCTCAACATCAACCTTCACCATTGAAGGTAATATCGCAAGCACTTGCTTGCCCCCCACTTTTCAATACAAAAATTATTTCTTATGTTTCTTGTTCTTGATTTTTGAAATATTTAAATTATTTGCTTAGATTCTTGCTTAGATCCATGAAAAGTATTGTTTATTTAGTTTATTGTTTTTATTTCTATTGAAACTGCTACTACTAGTTAGTAGGTGCCCATAGCACTAAGCTTGGTTGCAAAACCGAGCCAACAGTTTTGGCGACTCCGCTTTGGTTTGAACTTTAGATCTCTAGCTTTGCCATTAAATCTTAGTTTTTATGAGTTTTTAACCATTAGATCCATAGATCTGCCATCTTAGACAGCAGATCCATTGCTGTTCTGAGATTTGGCCCCAAAAAACAGCCCTAAATTTTAAATTTTCGAGTTCGTTTCTCGTTTTCCGTGCACGGCTTCCGCCTCGCGGCTTTTTGCCAGACAGTCGCGCGGTCCATCGCGACTTTTCTGCATTTTTCCGCGCGGTCCATCGCGGCCTTTTTCCAGACAGTCGCGCGGTCCATCGCGACTTTTCTGTGTTTTTCCGCGCTGCGCACCGCGGCTTCGCGGCCTTTTTCCGCGCTGTCCATCGCGACTGTGCGCCCAAAACCTGCGCGGTCCATCGCGACTGTGCGCCCAAAACCTGCGCGGTCCATCGCGACTGTGCGCCCAAAACCTGCGCGGTCCATCGCGACTGTGCGCCCAAAACCTGCGCGGTCCATCGCGACTGTGCGTCCAAAACCCGCGCGGTCCATTGTGACTGTTCGGCCAAAACCCGCGCGGCCCATCGCGGCTGTTCGTCCCAAAACCCGCGCGGCTGAATTTTTTCATTCGGCCATCCCGATTTTGAAAAATATTTTTTACTGTACTTTCTGCCCATAGCACATTTTTTACAGTATCAAATTCTGCATATTTTCCAGATTTAGAAAAAAAATTTACTATTTAAAAGTGCATACATAGAAATCTTTTTAAAAATTTTCAAGAAAGTGAAAGAAAGATTCATTTTGCATTCTTTATCTAGATTCAAATTTTTTCTTGTTTACTTCTTTAGAATCTTGCCCTTAGCAAATTTTATTGAAACGAAGAAATCCATTTATTTCTTTTAGAAGTTTATTATTTGCTTTCACAAATCCAAAAAATCCATTATTTTTTGAGTTATTTTTGAAAAAACAAATTAATTTCTTTTTAGTGAAAAAGTCTTAAATATTTGCTCGTTATTTTTCGAAAAGTCCTTTATTTTTTGAAAAATTTCCCTTAAAGCATTTAATTTTTTCAAGTTCAGTTTATAACACCTCACGTGCACTCACACGATCACTTAATTGAACTAAGACTTAAAACTTACCCTAATTTGAACACACTCTTAACCCCACTTGGGGAACACGAAAAGAATTCTTGTAGCTAGGTAGTATTGGGGGGATAGGTGTTCCAATAACACCCCTCAGTTCATACATCTGAGACATAGAAGTTGTCCAATTAGGGAGCTAAAATCTCTTAGTATTTTTTGGCGCGGTCACAACCGGTTTGTGGGAAGGCCTCTCCCCTAGGAGGGTTGAAGTCGCGAGGATGGTTCCGGAAGCCTGAGTGGGATACCGAAAGCCATTCAGTAACCGAAGGGCTACCATTCGCAGTTCTCGGGATATCCCTGTATTGGGATATTGCGATCAAAGGACCAAACGGCAGATTTACCTTTTCTCGACGCGTCATGAACGGAGTATCCTAGTAGCCTGTCTTTTTAGGATTGATTACCCGGTGTCCCTCCCGGTAGGGGGATATCTAGCCGTTGTCTCTACATTCATATTGTCTGACTTGGATTTCATCACCTTGCAGGGGATATCGTCTGTTTGAGTCACAATACTTTTAGATTAGGTGTTTGCATGATCTTTACCACCTTTTGAGTCTAGTTACACTTATTTTTTCTAGGAGCCGCTTGCATGTTGGTATTCTGACCGGTTGTTGCATTCCTCCACTTATTGTAGCACAGCTGCTAGAATAAGTGCATTTTTTGAGGATTGATTTTTTGGCCTGTGAGCCTTCTTTTTTCACTCCCCTTTTTGCACCCTTGGTTGCATTAGGGTTTTGAGTCTTTTACATACATATATCACCACCTGATACTTAAAACAAATTTTTACATAAAAAACATATTCTCACCATTGAGAATTCTAGACGTTCTCGTCGTCTACAGGGCGAAATCCCAGAGTTTAGTCCACTTGGCTCTCCACGTCACGGACGCAGAGCATTATCCCTTGATTCGACACATCGTCGATCATCTAGACGGTCATCCGATTCTGACATACCCCACTTCACCTTTGATTTGGAGGTAGAATCCGAAAACCCCACAGAGTTACCACCTACCACAATTATGTCTGGAACACCAGAAGATCCACAATTTACATTAACCATAGGTCAGACATCCGCAGACCTTTCTGCGGGGATACCATCCATGACAACACCCACCCCCTTGGGTATGCCCAATATGGGTAACACTCCACATTTAGGAATGCCTAGCACAGGACCACAACCTGTCATGGGCATGCCCAACATGGGGGTCATACCCCCTTCGGTTTCCACAAACCCTATCCCAGGAATCCCTAGTGCGATTCCTAACCCAAGTGTAACCCACGTTGCACTCGGTAGTAATATACCAGGAATCCCTAGTGCGATTCCTAACCCAAGTGTAACCCAAGTTGCACTTGGGAGTACTAACCCATATTAGGCCACACCTGTTGGAGGGCACATACCCGCCATACCTAGCATACCTATAGGAGCTACTGGACCCCTACACCATACCACAATGGCTAGGCCAATCCCGGTTCCAATCACCACATCCGCTAGTCTACCATACATGGCAAGTCTCAACTTGCCAGATTTAGCTAGGCTTACGAATGACCCCATCAGGCATGACCTTGCTTGGCCCCACATGCCCACTAAACTTCCCTCTGACATCCCTAAGTTTGAGGGAAAGGCCGGAGAAGACCCCCAGAACCACATCATGTCTTTCCACTTATGGTGTTCCTCCAACTCCATAGTGGACGACTCTATCCGCCTCCGTTTATTACAGCGCACCTTCACTGGCTCTGCAGCCAAATGGTATATCGAGCAACCCCATGGGACGCATTCCTCATTTACCTCCCTTGCCTCGACCTTCCTGCAGTTCTTTCAGCTACCGGTCCGCTATGATGCGGGCGTCGAAATCCTACTGTCTTGCAGACAGAACACGGCCACGCACATCACTGACCATATCCATGATTGGCGTCGGCGCCGAAGCCTATGCAAGATCAAATTAGACGACCGAATCTTTTTAGACTGGTTCCTTAAATCCCTCCTTCCCCTCATTGCGAAGGATGTAGCTTCTGAAAGACCCCAGTCTGAAGAGGAGGCCATCCTTAAGGCCCAACAGTTTGACCTTATCTATGCCCAGTCAGGATACCTATACACCATCATACCTGACGCCCCACGAGGCGACTCTGCACGCGGTGACACACCGGGGGCATCACATGCCGCTGATGGCATTATTGGCCAAATTACACCGCAAGCAAAACCTTTCAGTATGGTGAGCACCATGCCCGCCCCAGACCTTTCTAGGGCTACATCCAGTTCCGGAGCAACAACTTCTTATGCTCCAATAAACCAGACCCATCATGTTCATGGACCCTCTTGTCCACAACATTGTTATGGCCAAGCGCCATCAGCATATGTACCTCCTACATACTATGCTCAACCTACGGTACAAAACCCCATGCAGTTTCCACAACAGCCCATGCATTACCCACAACCGGTTGCACCGGCTAACCTCACACCTCCACCAGCGCAGGGGTACCAACAACCCCAACAGGCAACTGGACCACCTCCAGCTCCACCTGCATACTATCCACCGCAACCTGCTCCCGCACCTGCGGCTCCTCAGAATCCCCCCAATGCTCAAGGGCATGTGTACGCACAACAACAGCAGCCCCAATATCAAAATAACCAACGCAACCAGGGTGGACAACCCAACCGCGGAAGAGGACGCAACCGTGGAAACAATCAAAACCGTAACCAAGCTCCACAACCTACCCAGCCCCCGCAAAACAATAACGCGGCGCCCGCTCATCAGAATCCTGATCGGCCACCTAAGCAACCTAAAAATGCTAATTTACGGACAAACCATCCTTGTTCCATTTGCGGTGTCTATGGCCACTATACCCACGCTTGCCCACATCTCGAGCGAGCTCGACAACTATGGACAAATGACGCCCATCGTCAAGGGCAGGCGGCTCCTCAGCCACCACCCAACCCCCCACCACCTCCACAACAACCTCTGGTTCTCCAAAACCCCTTTCCAACACAGGGGGTGGTAAACACCCAGCCGTTAGCCCCCCAACAGGGCAACGTGCAACCACAACAAATTACTTACACAGCTCCTGATCAACCCATGTTTGATTCAGGCACCCACCACTTATTGATGATGTCCACCGCTGACGTCAATATCCAAACCCGTCGGAATCAATACGGACCGACTTCTGAAGCCCCCCCCGCCGAAAAGGATACCACTGCTAATCCCACTGATCAGACATTGCGTATACCTCAGGTTCCACTTGATGGCGCTTCTAAAGCACCTCGCTTCCCCCTTCGCCGAATCAACAACAACCCCAATGCACGAGCTGCGTCCAATTACAACATCGTAGATGACTTAGCTCAATCTCCCGCAGCCATGTCTGCGTTAGAAGTCTTAAAAACCTGTCCTACTCAGCGCAAGACTTTACTTTCCGCCATTGGGGCGATTGACCCAAATGATTCGAACTTGATGACCTTTGATTTAGACCAATCTGAACCACGACTGCCTTCTACCATAGCAGTCCAAGTTTCCGTTTCTATTCGGAATCTTGTCATTCATCGATGTATCATCGACGAAGGTGCATCCACATGCGTCATGTCCACTTTTGTTTGGCAGAAGTTGGGCTCCCCTGCTCTCCAGCAATCCACCACTGCATTGCGGGCCTACGACGGCCGGTCAGCTCAACCTCAAGGTTTATTACCCAAGGTACCTGTACAATTAGGTGGGAAGACTGTGCTCATCGACATAGAGGTCATTAACGCCCAGCTTGACTATAACCTTTTACTTGGCCGCAGTTACATGTACGCCATGAAAGCGGTCGCCTCCTCCGTCTTCCGCACCATGATGTTCCCCCATGAGGGCCGCGTGGTCAAAATTGACCAACTCACCTACTATGACCCCAACGCCCCTGCAGCACCGGAGAATGTTCTCCCCATGATTGAACAACCCGCTTCTAGTGCAGTTACCTCCTTTGTGTCTTCTGTGGCACCCGGACTGTATTCGGATACACCAATGACCTCTACATTCCAGGCCATCCCACCACCGACACCGGAGACACAGGTCGCAAATCTCTGTACTGTTTCGCAGAATACGCAAACAGCCGGCGGTCAACCACCATTGATCCCCAGTCACATTGGTGTTACACCCATCCACACCATCCCCTTCCTATTTCCTCCTTCGGGTGTAGTAAGCGCCCCGGTTATGGCTACCCTTAGCCTACCCGGGCTAACATTGGGATTACCCGTGTGGTATATTCCGCCTCCCGTTCGATTACCGACACCAGACGTCATCCTCCAACCGGTACAACCTATTGTTACCACAAATCAACCTCCTCCTGGCGTCGCGATCCCTTCGTCGGCAACGACACCTCCTCCTAACCTCAATATTCCTTCGTCGTCAATGAAACCTCCTCCGGGTCTCACGATTGCGTCGACGTCAAAGGATCCCCCTCTCCTTGCTAAGCCCACTGGGGGCAGAGGTCCACAACCCTACACTGCCATACCACCTCCTAAGACAGCCAAACCCCCACCGGTGTTTCGAGCTCCCCCCAAATGTTCATTATGCGATGAAATTGGCCATCCAACTCATCAATGCCCACATTTACCGGCACTCCAAGAACATATGAATATGTTGGACGATGACATCGGCATCCCAGTAGTCAAATTAGAGCCACCTCTACAGCCTCGCGACAAATCACTGCGCACTAACCATCCTTGTGCTATATGCAGTGTCTACGGCCACTACTCACACCATTGCCCTGATCTACCAGACTATAGAGCAGCGCTGTACGAATTAAACAATGCCGATTTAGAGATATCTCCTCCCCTCATCGAGGAGATTCACCCTCCACCATCATCCTCGTCAGAAGAAGTCAATACGATATATATGATTTCGACAACCTTCAAACCAGAACCCCTTGATTTATGGTCTGACTACTTCAATACTGACGAGCAGATTTTGGAAACACTCACTGCACCCGACTACCCTTGGGATGATATGCATCATCGCTCGTACTTCCTCCCGGAAGCATCTACCTCCACCGCATCCAACCAGCTATCAGTCGAGTCGAAAGACTTCATACCTGCTAAGGTCGATTGGTTAAAAGACCCCATCCCAGCACCGGATGCCTTTGAAGAAGGGAACATGTCCAACATTTCCCCCACCATACAGATAGACATTTCCATAACACCAGGGAAACCTGAGCTCATCTCGCTGGGCGCATCTTGCACTCAAGCAGAAACTCAGGTATACAAAAAACTCTTTCAAGAGTTCCGAGACGTCTTCGCCTGGTCCTATACCGAGATGCCTGGTCTCGACCCCGCCATTATTGAACACCATATCGATACATGGCCGGAAGTACCCCCTGTTCGTCAGAAACAGCGACCTATTCACCCTGCCAAGCTCCCCGCTGTCAAGGCTGAAGTCGAGAAACTTCGAACAGCAGGTTTCATCTACCCTGTTCCGTACACCACATGGGTGTCGAACCCCGTCCCTGTCAACAAAAAGCAAGGCACCCTTAGAGTATGCACTGATTTCCGCGACCTAAACCACGCTTGTCCAAAAGACAATTTCCCCACGCCATTCATTGACCAACTCATTGATGAGTGTGCGGGCCATGAGGTCCTATCCTTCATGGACGGGTTTTCCGGATACAACCAGATTCACATCCGCAAGGAGGATCAGTACAAGACTGCCTTTACCACCCCATGGGGCACCTTTGCCTATCGAGTCATGCCCTTTGGCCTTAAAAATGCTGGTGCCACTTTCCAGCGAGCCATGACCTACTGCTTTCACGACTTGGTCCATATCCTGCGGGTCTATCTTGACGACCTCACAGCGCGTTCCCGAAAACGATCAGACCACCTTAACGACCTCCGGCAAGTTTTCCTGCGTTGTCGTAAATATAAAATCCGCTTGAACCCACACAAGTGTGTCTTTTGCGTCCCGGCAGGCCGGTTGTTGGGTTTCATTGTTTCCCAAGACGGGATCACCGTTGATCCCCTGAAAGTCAAAGCCATCTTAGAACTTCCCCCTCCTCGCACGCTTCGCCAGCTTCAGAGCTTGCAAGGTCGGTCCAATTTTCTTAGGCGCTTTGTTCCTGATTACGCCACCAAAGTCCATGGATTCTTACGCTTACTTCGTACCCACATACCCTTTGTCTGGGACGAACAAGCTGACACGGCATTCGAAGCCCTCAAGAAGGCTCTCACACAAGCCCCCTTGATATCCCCACCGGATTTCTCCCAAGACTTCACCCTTTACGTCTCGGCATCCGAACATGCCGTATCCGGAGTTTTGGTCCAGGAAGATGCTTCCCACAAAGAGCATGTAATTTATTACGTCAGCCAGACCTTGTCTGGCCCACCTCTACGTTACCCGTACGAGGAAAGATTAGCCCTAGCTGTAGTCTTTTCCGTACAAAAACTACGACACTACATTTTGCTTAGTCATACCACGGTCGTGGCCGACTCCAACCCCATGGTCTACCTCCTCACCAGGAGACTCCTTCAGGGTCGTGTCGCTAAATGGGTCATTATCCTCCAGGAATATGACCTTACTTTCAAGACTCCCAAAAGCACCAAA
Organism: Larix kaempferi; assembly: GCA_027924585.1. Taxonomy (NCBI): domain Eukaryota; kingdom Viridiplantae; phylum Streptophyta; class Pinopsida; order Pinales; family Pinaceae; genus Larix; species Larix kaempferi. The sequence continues at coordinate 3,021,943 of BSBM01000903.1, forward strand.
GCCCTCGCGCTTGCTCACTTAATTACAGATCTCCCGTCCTCTTCGACATCACCCGTTATCCATACGGACCTGATTGACGAGCAGATCTTCGTCATTTCGTCGGACGACCCTTGGTACGGAGACATTTTGACTTACCTCCGTACACAAAAATTCCGACCACACATCGATCGTGATGGACGCCGTCGCATACGACACCACGCACCCCGATACCTACTTATTGGAGATGTACTTTACCGACGCGGCGTTGATACTATTTTACGCCGCTGCCTATCCCATAGTGAGGCAGAACAAGTCCTCAATGATTGTCATAGCGGTGCCTGTGGAGGCCATTTCTCCGGCATGGCTACCGCCCAGAAAATCATTCGGGCAGGTTATTTTTGGCCATCGTTGTTTACTGATTGCATCACCGCAGTCAAGCATTGCCAGAACTGCCAGCTCTTTGCCCCCAAAGCAAGAACCCCCCCTGCCCCCCTTCATCCAGTCATCACTGTTGGACCATTCTGCAAATGGGCCATAGACTTCCTCGACTGCAACCCCCCGTCAGCCGGCGGTCACAAACACATCATTGTGGCCGTAGATTATTTCACCAAGTGGGCAGAAGCCATGCCGACCTATAACTGCAAAGCCGACACCGCGGCGCGGTTTTTCTTCAACCACGTCATCGCTCGTTTCGGAGTACCACAACAGCTAGTCTCTGACCACGGCTCTCACTTCGAAGATGCCGTCTGGAAAGAATTATCAACCATGTTGAAATTCGAACACCATTTCTCTTCCGCTTACTACCCCCAAGGAAACGGCCAAGTCGAAGCGATCAATAAAATCTTGAAGACCATTCTCCAACGCACTGTAGACAAGCACAAGTCCAATTGGCATCACATGCTTTTCCCAGCACTCTGGGCTTACCGCACATCAACCAAAACCGCCACCGGTTTTACCCCTTTCCATTTAGTTCACGGTGTAGAATCTGTCCTCCCTATTGAGTGCCAGATCCCAGCTTTACACATCGCCGTTGAGCTCCTACCAGATACTTCCCCGATCGAGCAACGTTTACTGCTCCTAGAGCAGGCCGATGAAGATCGGCGCACAGCCATTCAAAACATGGAAGCCGCTAAACAAAGATCGAAACTAAGTTACGACAAACGCGTCCACCCAAGAACCTTTTCGGAGGGAGACCTTGTCCTCGCTTACGATCAAGCTCATGATAAAACCGGAAAAGGGAAGTTCGTGTCTATGTGGCAAGGCCCCTACATCATACACACCTGCCTCGGGCAGGGGGCATACATTCTGACCGATTCAGAAGGCAACACCTTACGCAACCCACGCAACGGGTTGTACCTTAAAAGATTTTACCCATAGAAAATCTCATGGACACCATCGTCCATTTTTTAGTATAGGCATACGTTTTTCGTTCACAAAATTTTTTCAAAAAACCTAAATATTTCTTTTCCCTGCATGACCACAGATGGAGCCTCTTCCACTCTGCCATATCGGTTTCGCTGATGGTGCAAGCCGTTGGTCTCCCAATCTCGCCTCCGCAGCTTGGGTAATATACTCCCCTTCACATGAGTTAATTCACATCGATGGAGTATGTTTAGGTGCCGCCACCAATAATCAAGCTGAATACGATGCCGTGACCGGTCTCCTGGCCGCTGCTCTCCAGATGAGCATACGTCACCTCAACGTTTTCTTGGACTCACAGCTCCTAGTTTCCCAGCTCAACAATGATTACCAGGTACGCGATCCCTGTCTGTTCAGAAAATTCCTGCGCACTAAACAAATGGTTAGACAGTTTGAATCCATTACATTCACACATGTCCCAAGACACCTCAATAGTGTAGCAGATAATATGGCCAACAGTGTCCTCGACTGGCACACCAATCACATCATGTCATATCCATAAACAACCATGCACCCAGGTGCAAAACATGTGCCTCCACGGGCATATACAAAAAACCAATAATGCATCCATGTGCATAGCATGTGCCTCCACGGGCATATATAAATCTACAAACACACTGCATCCACGTGCATAACATGTGCCTCCATGAGCATATACAAAAGACAAAGTGCATCCACGTGCATACACATCAAAATATCCAAAATATATATCCACATATATATACGAACCAAAAAGTCTACATGTCATAAGTGCCCTCAGCACTCGATATACACAAAATACATCTGTCATACAAAAATGCTTCCCCATATGCTCATGAGCATTTGGGGGCAAGTACAATGACGTCTAATCATCAGGATCCTCCGGATCCTCAGGATCCTCCTCCGGCTCCTCCTCCGACTCCACCTCCGCTGGCCCAGCCGGGTCACGACGACCCCGAACTCGCCGCTCGGCTGGCCCTGCTAGGTCGTCCCTCAGACGTATCCTCCCCGGGGCCGGCTCTGCCGGAGCATCTCCTCCACCACCCCCGTGTCTCGCAGCAAGCACCGCTGCCCTCAACAACAGTGACTGCCACTCGGGCGGTGCACCGAGACATCCCTGCAAAATGTCCCGATCAAGGTCCCTCCAGCCATCCTCCGGAAGTCTAGCTACGATCCGGGCCAAAGTCCGTCGAACACCATCTATAGCATCGTCTTGAGGGCCAACCCCTCACCCACGGGCTCCAAATCCTCCACCACGAGGAGGACGTACAGGTACTGGAGGACGCGCAACCACTATCGCCCGCCCCTGCCGAGCCACATAGTCAGGTGGTGGTACCGGACCAATATCTGCACAAAGCAAGTAGAACCATCAGATACTATACAACAGACATCATCATGACCAATCATAATACATATGGTATAAACATCACATAAGACACAAAAACATACCGTCTAAGCTCCAGGCCTGTCCTGGGGCACGTGGCATCTCCGGGTCTCCCCGGTAGTCCATACCGGCGTATGGATAGTCCTCGATCACCAGTGGCATCTGCTCCCACTGCTGGAAAAAATCCTCTGTAAAGAAGCCACGGATACCACCGCCAGCACGAGGCATCATCTGCCCCCACCTCATCATACGAGGCTCGCTAGGTAGACCAGCACGAACCGGTACGTGTGGCCGTAGGGTCGGCACCCGCTCAAAGAAAAAACAACATAAAAATGAGGCGTAACAGAACTCACCTCCCTCTCTCACGGCCTTGTCCAGATCTCTCCGGACACCGGCCAAGAACATCTGAGCCCAAGCATAGTAAGTACCCCGGAGAACGGAGTCCACCAACACCGTCTGCCCCCCAGACATACGATGTGGTGCAGCAGCACCCAAAACCCTCAGAACGCAGGCACCAACGGCCCGCATATCCCACTCACGTAGGAACTTCAGACTGATAGAGCTGTTTACCAAAACAGCGTCATCCCCACAAAAGGTCTGTAAGAGGTCCTCCATATCCACGCCTGGAGGCAACCTCGGAGAGATATCACCCACCTCACCCAAGCAAGGCAAACCGGTCAAAAAATATACATCAGTGAGAGTAATCTCCAACCTCTCACCACCAATAATAAAGGCACCCTCTGCCGGCACCCACCACTGAACGAGCTTGTTCAGGAGTCTCCTCACTGAACGGATATAAGGTATCTGAGCGAACTTCAAGAGTCCGCTCATGGCTAAGGTCTGTCTCACCCCCCCATCATCCTCGATCCTCGCCACAATCTCGGCATCAATATCTCTCTCCCGCCATACGGACTGAGCCCTCCGCAACATCCTGCCAAAAAAAACATAGAAAATTTTAGCCCCAGCATAAAAAATTTTAGAAAAAATCCCATCGCGGCTTTTTCACAGAAAGCCGCGATGACCATCGCGGATTTTCCACAAAAGCCGCGATGACCATCGCGGGTTCCATGAAAAAACTCGCGATGAACATCGCGAGTTTCGTCCAGACAGTCGCGATGAACATCGCGACTGTCACCCATGAACACGCGATGAACATCGCGGGTTCCGACCTCACAGTCGCGATGAACATCGCGACTGTGTGTCTAAAACCCGCGCGGTTCATCGCGGGTTCCGCCCCGAAACCCGCGCGGTTCCACGTTGGAGAGTCAACGTGGAGTTTCGCGGCTTTCGGGGGCCCACCGCCAACTAAAAAAGACATAATTGACTAGGTTAAGGCGAATAGAGTTACCTGCAACTCGCTAAATCGAAAACCAACGGTGAAATCTCCCGGAAATCGAGAAATAGCTCTGACTGCTCTATCAAACTCGCACGTGACAATGACAAGTCATATTGGGCCCCACGTCCTATTTATAGAAATTCCACAAATTTCAAACAACCATTGCGGTGTCATACGAAGTCCATTTCTCAAACCGTTGGTACCGTTGGGATCAGCACAGCGAGAACTTCATAGAGGTTCTTTCCGTTTCCCGTTTTTCCCGGGGTCCATTTTTGACCATTTTTTAGCCCCTCTCGTGGCCTCGGTTTGCGTGCCACATCGGCCGTACTCCATTTTCGAGGTGCCTTATATGGCCGGATTCAGTTTTCCGCGCTCGTGATGATGCTTGAGACCATTTCTCGCTCTCACCTTTAGATTTTCCGGGCATTTTTTCCCACGCCCCCTCGTCGCCTCGGTTTGCGTGCCACATCGGCCGTTCTCCGTTTTCGATGTGTCTTATATCGCCGGATTCAGTTTTCCGCGCCCTTGATGATGCTAGAGACCATTTCTCGCTCTCACCTTTAGATTTTCCGGGCATTTTTTCCCACGCCCCCTCGTCGCCTCGGTTTGCGTGCCACATCGGCCGTTCTCCGTTTTCAATGTGTCTTATATCGCCGGATTCAGTTTTCCGCGCCCTTGATGATGCTAGAGACCATTTCTCGCTCTCACCTTTAGATTTTCCGGGCATTTTTTCCACGCCCCCTCGTCGCCTCGGTTTGCGTGCCACATCGGCCGTTCTCCGTTTTCGATGTATCTTATGTCGCCGGATCCAGTTTTCCGCACAGATGACGATGCTTGAGACCTTTTCTCGTCCTCGTCAATCCATTTTTGTTCGGTATAATTTTATCCCTTTTTTGGGTCGAGCAACCCCTTTTACGAAAAAGGCACTTAGGGAGTTTCTGTTAAGCTCTTTTCTGACTCCTAAAACAATGAAAAGATCGCCGAGCAATCTTGCTTCCTTTCATGCTCGATAAACGTATCTGAAAGGGCGTCTACCTGGTATAAGTTTACCCCTTTTCCGGACCTTGTAGACTAATTACGAAAAAGGTATACTCTAGTCACATCGGCTAGAAGAGTTCTCCATCCGCATCATTTTATGCTTTTTCGGGCCTTGGAGACTAAACTTACAAAAAAGAAACACCAATAGAGTCCACTTACCATTTTCAGACTCTCTAAACATGAAAGCAACCATGAGCATGCGCCGTCCTGGGCTCACAAAATCCACAGGACCGTACCATTTCAGAGCATACTTTTATCCCTTCTTGGAGCTCATTAAAACCACGAAGAAGGAATCAATGGTGCCTCTTGGCGCTACAACACATCACGTCTACTCACATAGCAGCTTCCCCATTTTGGTCGCCTTTGTTCAGAGTATTCTGCAGTATGTCACCTTGACAATTCCTCGACGGCACCTATCAGCTCGTCCTCCCCCCCCAGAGTAAGTACATACCCTTCAGTCCCTAAAAGATGATCCCCACACCTACAAGTCAGTCCCCTACGCTGCCAGGTCAACCGTGTCATCATGCTCTGAACAAAGGAAGTTTGAGTCTACCCATTTTTTGACCCAGTTATTTCCCATCCCCACAACTATGTCAGTCCTACCAGCAGTACTACATCACTTCAGTTCTACACCTCGAGCTCCTATTAAGGAAACATCATTGCCTTGTTAGTTGCTGGTCTCCCTCTGTCGACGACAACCACATCGATTCCAGAGGATAGGCCTAGAGGTCCCTGTGTCTTGGACTCATTACCATTTATAATGAGTGCCTACGGATCATTTCGAGAGGAATCCTCAGTGCCTCTCCAAATGGTTGTTTCTCACATGCTCGACTTCAACACCTTGATCGCATCGTTGAGACTCGCACAGGGTATTGGTCCGTTCAGTTATTAGTCGAAGACCCCGGATACCACCTGACTCCTCCACATTTGAGAGTCTACCTATGGATAAAACCAGTTACATTTTTTTCTATAGATATCCGGGCTGCGCATGGCGACAATATTCAGATTCACACCTGTTTCATACTCCCTTGAGTATACAGTTACATTTATTCCCAGATTTGACTCATAATCTTTGAGTCCCTACAGATGTTGGACACCTTCAGTTTCAGCAGTTCCACAGTTGATCCAGTGTATCAGTTATTGAGATCATTCATGATCATGAGTATATCCCACCATCATGTCCCCTCTGGACCATTATGATGTACCAGTATATTTCTTCACGTATTAGATCCCCCTTCTTGGGACTAATTGTTTTGTATATGCCTTGATACGAGCATGGGAATGCCCGCCTCGTCCTTTATCAGAGATTATACCTCATTCATATTGAGGCCATGTAATATTTTTTGTTTTTGCAGCTTCCAAGGGCCGTGGCTCCAGTCTCCAAACGGTCTCTTCTCTCCCCCAAAACCCAGAAAAAGGACAAAATAACTATGATGTCTATCGGCCATACGATGAGCTCCTGCCCTCACACATCAGGGGGCAATCTGTTAACACCTAAAAAGTGCTCACTAGCTCATTCCCTTACTCACATGACCCATTTGTCCACTTTTCCACCATCTGAGCCTCTGAAACCAACAAAAGGTCACCAAAAGACCTTGGTACACCCCTTTTTCCATTAAAAAAGATTATTTTTCCAAGAAAATCATAAAAAACCCTCAAAAAGGGTCCAAATTCCCAAAAATATTAAAAAGGGAATTAAAATATTATTTTTATTCAAAAAAGGAAAAAGGAGGGAAAATTACCTAAACCATGTTGGTCAATACCATTGGTTTCCACAAAACCACAAATGGTATTCCTCACCACCAAAACCTATAAAAAGGTGGTAGGGGCTCCTCATTTCAGATCCTTCCATTATCTCATCCTTATGCTGCTGGAATCTCCCCTGAGCACTTTTAGCCATTGAAGCAACCTTGGAGAAAGAGACCTATTGGAGTTTGGAGCTACTCATCTTGGGAGTTGCTCAACATCAACCTTCACCATTGAAGGTAATATCGCAAGCACTTGCTTGCCCCCCACTTTTCAATACAAAAATTATTTCTTATGTTTCTTGTTCTTGATTTTTGAAATATTTAAATTATTTGCTTAGATTCTTGCTTAGATCCATGAAAAGTATTGTTTATTTAGTTTATTGTTTTTATTTCTATTGAAACTGCTACTACTAGTTAGTAGGTGCCCATAGCACTAAGCTTGGTTGCAAAACCGAGCCAACACATACTCAACAAATCCAAACTATAACACGAGTCCAAAAGTGCCCAATACCAGTCAAAATAAGAAGTCGCTGAGATGAGCCATTGTTAACCTATGTTATAGTGCATGTTCTTAGTTCAAAGCCCATGCGATACTCACGTGACGTTTCCTTTGATAGCCGCGCTACTGTCAAAAAAGTGGGACCACCTACTTCCCACGGTGCATTGAAGGCTCCATCACCTCCAACAATAAGAATTTTTCTCCTCACACACTTGGTGGCATTAAATGGCCCCCTTGGTGTACCTTGGAACTCGTTCATGGAGTGTATCAGTTCACATTTGGATCTAGTTGTTTCTTGGACACCTCTTGGCCTATAAAAGGAAGCCATTGACATGCATTTTGTAGAGAGAAAGAAGAGCAAAGTTATGCTGCTAGATTTGTGCTGGATATTCCTCATAGCCCACCTCTTCCTACCTTTGTACGCATTCCCAAGCTCCCTTGACACCTTCCTCGAAGGTGCAAGAATTTCTATCCATTGTTCTATCACCCACTTAGCATATAGTTTGGAAAAAAAAGGCCTCCCTATGATATATTGTTGACTTCCCTTGAATCCCACGCCTCCTAGGTGTTGTACATCTTGACCATTGGGAAATAGAAAGTGGTTTTGCATACCTTTGATTGTTGTTGGAGTTTGCATTCTCCCCCCACTTCCTTTTTATTGTATTTTGTTCAATTTTATTTATTTCATGTGAATTCCTCTAACAATACCGTGCATGATCATTTGGAGAAAACCACACACACATAGGGGCTCCAAGGATTGAGGCCTTGCTGCACCCTACAAGTCCTAGTCCCTTACCAAGTGGAGGAATGCACACTTGTGTAATTGTTTCCACAACAATTCTAATAGAGACTCCACTTATTTTTGTTTATATGTTTTAAACTAGGTTGTTTTATGTTTGGTGGTTAATTCTTGGTGTTTTTCATTGGCAGGAGATTAGGTTTACTACCTCCTATCCCATAATTCCCCCCCTGTCGGCCAAAATTAATTTTTACATAGTAGCGCAGATCTCGGCCTCTCAGCCACACTACCAGCACATAAATGCCTTCAACAATCATGCTACACGTGCAAGTAATTAGTTCACGACCCATGCGTAATTCCTTAGTTTGACCTGCGCACCTTGTTTGTGTTCTTCCCGCGCTACATGTATGTTTTGTATTTTTCATGATACCGCGCGATAGAGTATTGTTTTCCCAAGCTACACTCATTTGATTTGATTTTTATCTACATACAACAATCTTGCAGCCCTATTGTTGCTCACTATTGAACTTAAATTAAGTTAATTTGCAAAAATTACTTACTTTTTTAGTAATTAGTCCACATAGACCAATATTAGGGAGTAAAGAGTTCATATCTCTCGAAACTTACCTAGGTAACCAACTTTGAGGTTTTCAATGGGCCTCATTGTTGTCACTAGTATTCAAGACCTCTATTGTTTATGATCATTGACAAGTTTTTATGATCAAAGCTAGTGTAGAATCCACCTTTTGCACACAAAGCAAGGACCTAAAGACTCTTTCCCTCCTAAGTATGCTCTTCACCTCGCACTTCTTGTGATCTTGGTGAATCAGAAAAGGGTGAGAAGTGTGAAATACCTCCATCGCACACTATTCATTAGTTATCATTTTGATTTGCAAAGTACCTAAGCATATTTTAGAGTTAAAAGTACATCTACTTGTGCATTTATTTTATAGTCTTCTACTTTATTTGCCGACAATTGATTTTCTTTCATCACATGTGTTTGCACCACTAGTACACACTAACAAACCTAATGACTCTTCCGATCCAAGTATGTTCTTCACCTCACACTTCTTGTGAGTTTGGTGAATCAGAAAAGTAGGAATTGTGAAATACCTCTCTTACACTCCCTAAGTGAAATTAAAACCCCTTAAAATCAAATTTGTACATGCCAACCAACTAAAATACTCCATGGGAGGTCACAAAATGAAATTTTAGTAAGGTAGGATTGATTGGGCTAGGCATCCATTAATTCCCACCAATCTAGTTTCATTAGCGATATTTTGAAACATAGCATTGTTAACTTATAGGGTACTTTCAAAATCATGCTATAAGCAAGTGTTCAAAGAAAACCCAGATTAGAAGTGCACCGTGATCAATGAGGTGAAAGTCGAGGTATAGCTTCCCTTCTTTCCTATATGAATCACTTAGCTCATTGTAGGGAGATCACACTATACTATGTAGGCTGAACCACTGATCCACACTTGACGCAAGGTATCTTAGTGGCCAAACTTAGAGCATTACCAAGGAGCAATTGTGGGTGAAATTAACTCCTGAAGTTAGCTATTTCCAAGTCTCCTTGATTGGAACATTGGCCCCATTTCAAGTAGAACTAGTTCTTTGTTATCTCCACTAGTCGATTAGTGTGTGGATCCCATTGTCACCATCAATAGTACTTTTGGGAGGCCCAGTTGCATTTGAGAGAAAGGATGCTAGGTAGTTTTAGGGAATTTACATTTATTTTATTTTTAAATACAAGTTCACTAACTTGTAATTAAAAAGAACCTACATGTGGGAACACTTGAACTAAAACTGATTTTTGCACATATCACTCAATTGTTGCACCATATTGCATCTATTGTGGTTAGCATATTTTTTCATTTGTTCAATTGTGTTAAATTCCACCATCACTCCCATTTGACATAAATCCTTCACCATTAAGAAATGAAACAACCCCCTGAGGCCATCCTGAAGACTGCAAGGCCTCTCCTCTCTCTCGAGGGTTCATTTTTACAGCATCTCCCTATGGTTCACTTGGAAGATACTCCAGACGGGTTCGTTCCTAGGGAACTTTGATAGGATCATCTGGGTGAGGTCAATCCTTGCTCAAGGCATTCTCTCCTCTCAGAGAAATTGAGTATCCTTCCACCTCCTCCACCACCTGGAGAGGCACCCCTTTGGCTTCTCCTCTCGGAGATCCTTTTGAACCCTTTGATCATTCCTCTGTCATAGGAGGTCGCTCATTGTTTTAATCACCACCTCGGTCTCCCCCTAGTGGCAACCACACCCATCATGCAATGGTAGGGCCAAATCCTCCTACCCTACCTTTCATGGATAGTCTAAATCTCCCTGATTTGGACAAACTGATAAATGAACCTATTGCACATGATCCAAGATGGTCGGCTATGCCAGATAAACTTCCTTCTGAAATTCCTAAATTCGAAGGAGAAAAAGGGGATGATCCCTCCAACCATGTCATGTATTTCCACTTATAAAACACGTGTAGATCCTATGATTCCTCTTGAGGATTTGATCCTTTCAAATCCTCAAGAGGAATTAGACGAGGGGATCCATTATCCCCATTTATGTTCGTGATTATGGTTGAAGCTCTAGGTCGATCCATAAAATTAGGGGTGTAGAACAACAATATTTGGGGATTAAATCTACATGGAGAATCTCACAGCCACTCACACCAACAATTTGTTGATGATACCATGCTAATTAGGCAATCATCTGTTCAGGAAGCATGCACAATAAAGCAAGTGTTGGAATAATTTTTTCAAGGTAGCGGGCTCAATGTGAATAAAGATAAATCCCAGGTATTTTTTCTTAATACCCCAATAACTACTAAAATAAATGTTCTTAGAATTTTAGAATTTCAATTGGGACACTTCTCGTCGAAGTATCTGGGAGCTCCCCTATCAGATTCGGTAATAAAGAAGGTTTCATGGAAAGAGTTACTAGATAAAATGAAAGCAAAACTATCTATATGGACATTGAGACGCCTTAATTTTCCAGGAATATTGGTCATGGTACAATCGGTACTACAAACCTTACCGACATACCTCTTTTCAGTTTTAGCAACTCCCAAGGTAGTGATAAAAAAAAAAGATTTCCAAAGAGCCTTCTTGTGGGGAGGATTAGGTGACAATAAAAAATGATTGTTGGTAGGATGGAAGACTACCCGTAAATTGTTGGGAGGATTAGGGATCAGATATCTGGTCGTAAGCAATGAATTTTTGGGAGCCAAGATATGGTGGAGGTGGGTCACTTACACTAATGAACCATGGGCTCAGTCGTGGAAAAAAAGGTATGTGAAGAACTGCTAAAAAACAATCTTATTTGGTATGATGAAGATAAACCATGATCACATATTTTGAGAGCAGTAGAGATAAATAGAAAGATAGTCCAACAATACAGTTTTTTGGAAATACATAATGGAGCTTTAGCCTACTTCTTCAAGGACTCATGGCAACAAATTCCTATTCTAACCGACATCGCTAAGGTACCAATTTTGCATGCAAATATGGAAGAGAATGCTATAGTAAGGGTGAAGGAGATGTGGGATAAAGATAATCCATATGGACAATATCAGAAGATAATCCAGATGGACCATATCAGATGTGGAGAGAGAAGGCGTGGTGGAAAAGTTGGAGCCCACAGGAAAATGTCCAAGAACTAATGGATAATATCCAGAAGTGGAAAATTAAAATTCAGATGTAGTAGGACAAGTTGCGCTGGGGTCACTCTCAGACAGGATCCTTCAATATCAAAGAAGCAACTTCTCTCCATGCAAGATATGACAAAATACCAAAAGAACCCAAATGAGAAATTTTTTGGAAAGCCAAACTGTAGTCAAAGGTTGCACTTTTTATCTATCTCCTTATAAGCAGATGAATTCTAAATTCGGAAAACCTCTTGAAGAGAGGATTCATTAGCCCTTCCTGGTGTAGCATGTGCAATACAGAAGGAGAAACAACATACCACCTATTGGAAGGTTGCGAACTCGCCTCAACATTGTGGAAGAAGGGAGAGATGACATTTCACAGACAACTTAGAAGTGATGGGAACCCCGTGAAATCAGTAGTGGAATGGAAAGAGAAACCATACAAGAATCCAATACTCAATCGCATATGGGAACTCTTCCCTGGATTTTTGGTATGGGAAATATGGAAAGAGAGGAATAAACACATTTTTTAAGGAAAAAGTAGAAAGGAAGAATAAATCTGGATAAAAGTGAAGAGGAATATCCAAGAAACTCAGAAACTATCAAAGTGGGAGACCAAATATGCTCAAGATGAGATAGATGAAAGAAGAATTCTACAGGATTGGGGAATCCATGCCATCCCAAAAACCATAGAAATAAGACATAAAAGAACTGGGAATATCAGAAGTCCAAAGAATTGGAAAAGACCACCAGCAGGTTCCTATAAGTTGAACTTCGATGGAGCATCAAAGGGAAACCCGGGATTAGCAGGATTCGAGGGGGGGCATTAGAAATTACCATGAAGAATTAGTGGGCCTTTTATGGGGCAATATGGGGGAAGCTACCAATAACATGTCAGAGATAGACGGGATGATCAATGGGACGTGATGGGTGTTAAGATAGGGTTGGACACCATCAATAATAGAAGGGGATTCCCATATCATAATTAATATGGATACAGGACTGCAATTGGGTCTTAGATTTTCACAATTTAATTCAAGATTATCTAGGATCTTATCTGAGAGAATAACATGCACAAAAATTCAAACATAAGAGACAAGAGACACAAATAATTTCATCGGGGAAACCATAAAGGAGAAAACCCCGCAACTTCCTCAGAGATAGAATGAGAAACAATATAATAAACCCCAAAAGTAGAAATGGTCTCCAACAACTTCTCTCTTCTTCACTTGTGGGAACTTGTCCTCCTACTCACTTATGCGAACTTGATGAGTGAGTGAATGAGCAAATAAAGAGGAGCACCCTCTCTATTTATACTTTATATTTCACTTGACCTTTACTCCAACTAGATTGGGATTGACTTCTCTAGGAGAGTCTAATAACCCATTAACAACTTAACTTTGGGGTCTATTGCCCCAACATACAATGGAGGGTTAACCTCAATGAATTTACATGACCCAAATACAATAATGCCTCTCTCAACCGGAGGAATAAACATCTTCGTCGAAGGTACAATGATAAAATACAAATACAATATAAAATATACAAGTGAATATATTCCGAAGTTACAATTACTTTAACACTCCCTCTTAACTAGGAAGGTATTCTCTTGACACAGTCATCAGCACAAGTCTTCATCACTGGATCATCATCAAAGGTGGATCATCATCATCAGTGCTGCTGCTATCTCGACCATCAGTATCCAATCTACTCATCATAGGAATTTCTACATAGCCATCCCTTTTTCATGTTGGATGTAGGCCTAGCCTCCATGTAGGTCTTCATCATCTCTTTGAGCAAGCCATCAAGTAGGTACATCTTAGGACTTATTATATGCCACTTCAAAACTTGCAAGATCTCCTAGGATTGATTATATGCCAATGCAAAACCTGAAGGACCATCCCAGGGATGATTATATGCCTCTACAAAACCTGCAAGATATACCAGGACTGATTATATGCCACTGCAAAACCTGAAGGAGCATCCCAGGACTGATTATATGCCTCTGTAAAACCTGCAAGATCTCCCTACTATCACCTCATCATGTCCAAATCATCTCAATGTCAATGGAGCAAAGCCCAGATGCACGTCACACAACACTTACATCACCCGACATGGGAGAAAAAATCTACCACCATTCGGAAAAAGGTTCCAACCCTTACACCTACACCATGGGAGGACACACCTACCACCGTGTGAGAATGGATCCTGTGCATTTGCGTATTCTGGACTCATCACTTCCCCCTGGAAGGAACCTCAATCTGGAATACACCAAGCTTCTCTCTAAAGCACTTGAACTTCACTCTAGCTAGCGATTTGGTCAACACATCGGCTATCTGCTCGTCTGTTGCAACATATTATAGCTTCACTACTCCTATCTGTACCATATCCCTGATATAGTGATACTTGATCTCGATGTGCCTCGACTTGTCATGGAACACCGGGTTTTCAGACAACTTCACACAACTCTGGTTGTCGCAATATATACAAGTCGCATCCAACTGGAGATCAAAGAAATCATATAGTAGCTTCCCCGTCCATACTACCTCACAACTAGCCGAACAAGCTACGACATACTCTTCTTCGGCTGTACTCAGTGCCACGCAGGACTGCTTCCTGCTAAACCAAGAGATCAGACCTGATCCCATACTGAATCAACACCCTGAAGTTCTCTTCCTATCAATGGCACTTCCTTCCCAATCTGAATCAACATAACCCTCCAGGTTAATCTTCTGATTCGCATCATACTTGAGACCATAATCCACCGTACCCTTCAGGTACCTCAAAATATGCCTTGCATCAATCAAGTGAACATATCTTGGATCCGTCAGGAACTAGCTCAATGTGTTTACAGAAAAGCAAATATCTAGTCTCGTATTCGTCAGGTAAATCAAAGATCCAATCATCTAGCAATACATCCTGGAATCGACCGACTTTGATGAAGCATCACTTAATAGATTCAGGTTCGATGCCATAGGTATGGCCATGGCCTTCCAGTCCATAATCCCGAACCTCTTCGGTATCTCTACTGCATACTTCCCTTGTCCAAGGAAGATTCCATCTACACTCTGCCACACCTCCATACCTAGAAAATAGTGCATCATACCCAAGTCCTTCTTCTCGAACTCGACAGCAAGCTTCCTCTTTGTGTCAACAATCAACCCATCCTCACCTGTCACAAAGAGGTCATCTACATAAAGTAGAAGAATCACTGGGTTCCCTTCCTCAACCTTGTAGTAAAGGTTGGAATCCGCTTTACTCTTGGTAAAGCCCAAACTCGTCAAGAAGTTGTCTATTCTTTCATACCATGTCCTGGGTGCCTATTTTAATCCATACAAGGATTTCTTCAATTTGCACACATGAGTCTCCCTCTCATGTGTCTCAAATCCGAGTGGTTGATCCACATACACTTCCTTCTCTACTACACCATTCAAGAACGTTGTTTTGATATCCATCTAGTGTACCTTCCACTTCATCAATAAAGCCAGAGCAAGTACTGATCTGATGGAAGTGTATCTAGCTACAGGTGAAAATGTCTCCTCATAGTCTATCCCTTCCTTATGGGAGAAGCCACGTGCCACAAATCTTGCCTTGTGTTTCTCTATGCTGCCATCTGCACAATGCTTGATCTTGTAGATCCACTTGGAAGTCACAACAGGCTTCCCTACTGGTCTTGGGACCACATCCCAGACATCATTATTCATGAGCAACTGGTACTCCTTGATCATGGTATCCTTCCATTCTTTCTTCTCAGTTGCTTCCTCATAGTTGGAAGGTTCTTTTTCAATGATGTCACACAGCAGGGCAACATAGCTGGAGTATGGCCTTGGTCTCTTGCTTTCTCTATGCATTCCTTATGGAGCACCATATATCTCTACATCTTGAATTGCTTCTTGTAACCATGATGGTTTCCTCTTGTGAGAATTCTTCTCATGTGGTGGATCTACAGGTTCCTATGGGTCTTCCATATCACATTCTTCATGGTATTCTGGATTTGCTTCATTCATTGTTGTATCTCGAATCCTGGGTGCTTCTAGTTCTTCAATGTCTTCAACAGGTATCTTTCTGGATTTGTGATATGCTGAGTCTTCGTTGAATGTTACGTCCCTACTGAAGTCGATCTTCTTGAACCCAAGAAAATATATTCTGTAAGCCTTCGAGCTTTCACTATATCCCACGAATATGCCCTTCTTTCCTCAAGGATCTAACTTTGTCCTTTTCTCCTTCGAGATATGTATGTATACTGGGAAACCAATATCCTGAGATGGCTGACCTCCGGTTTCTTACTGGAGAGAGCTTCTTCTGGTGTCTTGTTTTCAAGTACTCTATGTGGAGTACGATTATGTACACACACGGTTGTTCTCGCAGCTTCTTCCCATAGATGCATTGGAAGATCCTAGTCGTGAAGGATTTCTATTGTTGCTTCCATGATTGTTCTATTCTTCCTTTCTGCAACTCCATCCTGTGTTGGATTATATGGAGTGTTCAACTCCCTTTTAATCCCTGAATCTCTGCATAATTTCTTGAAGTCTTCTAATGTGAACTCTACACCATTGTTTGACCGGAAAGTCTTGATTTTCTTCTCTGTGTGGTTCTCAATCAAGGATTTGAATTCTTTGAACATGTTGAATACTTCATCCTTGTTCTTCAAGAAATATATCCATGTTTTCCTAGAAAAAACATCAATGAAAGAAACATAATATACATACCCATTCAATGAATTGGATGACATTGGGCCGCATACATATGAATGGATGATTTCCAAGTTTCCTTTTTCCTTGCTCTCGCTGCTTGGAAATGAATTCTTCACGTTCTTTGCTTTCGCACACCCTTTGCAAATGCCTTCATGCTTTTCCTGGATTTCTGGAAGACTATCAACTACTTTGCTTGCAAGTGAAAGTGCTCTATAGTGCACATGTGCAAGTCTTCTATGCCATAGTTCACTTGGTTCTATTGAGTCATGGACTAGGAATTGTTCAGGTTGGCCCTTTAGTTTGTATAAACCTTCCTCTTGCTCTCCAATCACAACTGCATCGTCTATAGTCTTTCCCTTGGCCACATAAGAACTTGGCCATCTACAAATGCAACCCTCATGCCTTTAGCATCTAAAGATGATATTTAGAGAAGATTCTTCTTTAGTCATGTTACGAACATGACATCTTTCATCTTCATAGACTTTTCAGAGTCTAGCTTAGGAGATTGCGGAAATTATGCTGAGGTTCGAAGAGAATAACAATGGAGTAATAACTAGCAGGGAAGAGGATGAGATGGGACAAGGGGTGAAGAGCAGCATTAAACAATGCCTTGATCACAACAGAGAAGCAATGATGATGGCCATGAATGACATCAATGTAGGGAAGTGAGTAGACAATGATATAAAACACCAAGTCGAGAAGGCTAAAGCATTGAAGCTAATTGAGGTGTTGTATGTGTAGAGAAGGTTGGACAAGGTTATGATGGCTCCCCACCAGCGTATGAGAGGGCGTCGAGGGGGGAGAGGTCACACAGTGAGCGGAGGGAGGATAATGTTGAAACCTACAAAGAAAAAATGGAAGGGATCCCACGCCATATTGATAAAACCATCACAATCATGGAGGAAGAAGAGAAACACAAGCAGATAGAAGAGCATGATATGGAAGCAAAGTTAAACCCCTACTGGATAATGAGGAAAATGTTGGCGCAAACCATGATGGAAAGATCTATTTTTGGAAACCTAGTCACACAGGGCCTCTCCAACCTCAAAGAATACATGATGCACAACCTGGTTGATATGAAAGGAGTTATTGAACTGGCTAAAGCGCCCTTCGGTACGAGCAATGCAAAGACTGAGTCGTCGCCATCTAAACTAGCGATGTCACCAGAACGAGAGGAAAATCCTTCGGAGGGAGTACTGTCGTCTGCAATGAGAGAAAGGTAAGAGTATGGTCGTGTTGGTCTATTTTTTGTGTTTTGTTGTGTTTTTGGATAGCTTGGGAAGGGATGTTTTGGGGGAAGAAGGTGTAATGGTCATGCACCGGTTCTTTGGGCTGCCATGTTTTGGACGGGTGTCTTGTTTGGGAAAGAGAATGTTTCAGGAGGATAACAAATCCATGCAATGCAGATTAGGAAACTTTGTGAAGCCGTTTCTGACAATCTCTTTTGAATTTTAATGTATATGAAGTCTTGGTAGTGGGAAAGATACATAAACAAAGAGGTGGGAAACCTAGGGAAAAAGAAGGTATGAAAAGCAAGAGGTCTTGAGAAGAGCATTTTTGTAACACTATGTATAGTTACTGAATTTTAATAGAATTTAACTATACTTACTCACAAAAAAAAAAAATTGCCACCAATTGAGATCTTTACAACTTGTTAATTCATGAAAATCAAAAAGAGCTAAAATGATTTTAATACAATCTTTTTTATCATATAAACAAAAGGTGCTAAACATTTTAAGTTTTTACCCATTCTAGTTTGTCATCACTAGAATCCTATGAGAGAATCTTGGCTTATAATACGCGGCACTCAAATCACCCCATTTTTTATGGGAGTGAATTTTACTAGGAGACATATTTGGTTCAAGCTAAAATGGGTCAAAAAACCCAAGTACCCCAATAATCTTGTCCAAATTTTCAATTTTGGATTGATTTAATTATGCAATATTAATAGATTGATGAAATTGTGCAATATTAACATCTATACAATTCTATCCATACAAAATCATTATTGCTGAATTTTAAATTAAAATAGGTATTTCCATTTGAATTAGTTTAAGTCACTAACTAAACCTCAAAGAAAATTTTAGGGTCGAAATTAGTCCATGGGCTATTTTTCAATGTTTTTTTTCCAAAAATAGATTCGCCAATTTGCATTTTTTGGGGGTAAAAAAATTTCACTCTAAAAATCGCTAAATTATTATATAAAGTATATATACAATCCTTAGAAATTGAAATATTTTTAGAAAAATATCCCAAATATTTTATAGTTGACATTTTAAGAAGTGGTAAGATTCTCAAGGTTTTTACAGTTTCTAACAAAACCTATAACCTATTCACACTATAAATAATAAATAAAACCCATTAGTTACCAAATTGATTAGGGTCCAATAAATTAAGATGTGGACCATAAAAAATGAAATATCATAATTGCAAAGATCATGGCCCGTTCAAATAAAAACAACAAAAAAATCCAAAACATAGAATGATTAGCCAACTCTCCATAACCAACTACCTCTAAAATTATTACATACTTTCACTACTTCTATAATAACTTAAAATCCTCTAGAGTTATTGCACACTTCCACTACTTGTGTAATCACTAAAAGTTGTGAACTAATGAACTTTTCTAATAACTTTTACCGATAAATCATTATTAAAATAATGATTTTTATTGTTTAAATTGTATTTTTAATTGAAAAAAATTCAATATTCTCAAAAACCCTTGAACACCCACGATGAAGACCCACATGATAAAATTCCAACTTATATTTTGCTTCTCAGCATAATTCTGAATAAAAAATCACGGAAAACATAAAAAAACATAAAACATTTAGTTTTCTCGGCTTCTTGCCTCATTTCACCGACTGATCCTTGAATTAAACTTTTTTAGAAATCATGGCGTGAAGTTTCTCGGCTTCTACACCAATTGCACCGATTAAGCCTTTAAATACCCATTCCATCTACCAACCCCGTCATTGCGTCAATCCACTCAGATTTGCTCTTTTCATCTGCTCTGCTCTGCTGTTGCTTCTGTTCATCAAATTTAATTCAAGTTTTGTGAAGAAGAGAAATGGTGAAGGAAGTCGAAGGTCGGTTTGATGTTGAAGGATGGGCTGCCAGAGACGAGTCTGGCATTCTCTCGCCTTTCAATTTCCCTCGCAGGTCCGCCCTCTCTATAATTTCATTTGCAGAAATTTTTTCCGCCATTTTCTAATGTCGAAATAATGGAAGATTAAAGATGTTTCGAGAGTTTTACGAGGGTTTTAGACTGCCGATATTTGAAAGTTGATGCTTAGAAGGTTCTGCTCGTTAGCTTTGACTTGTCTATTATTAACTTTTAATATGCTATCCTACTCCTTTAAATAAGGAATTGTGTGAGAATTTTTGGTGGTGGACAGTCAATTTTTACTATTTCCCGATTTAGTTGTAGTTGCTTTGTCTGCTTTGAATTTGTATATATTATGATTATTTCCCTCGGAATTTCAATTCAACGATGGGTTATTTACCTGTCTGTCTTTGTGGCCCATCTATTAACTTTGTTTTTACCCTTTTTATTTTAATTCCTACGGTTCTGTTGGAAGATTTCGACGTTGTTGTTTTTTATTTTAAAAAAGATTTAGCTGTAACTTGCCAATGTTTGATGGTTAGAGAATGAGATATTGCATCAAACGCTCACCTGTGATGTTTGGCTGGATTCGAACATTGATCCCTTGAAATGGGCCGTGGAAGATCTTTGCTTGTGATGTTTTCTTGGTTATCAAATACAAGCGTAACCACTTAACCAACCTTGCTGAATATTTTATAATTTATTTCTACTGTTCGTCTACCACTTTATTCTGTATTTACCACTTAACCAACCAATCTTTTGCTTTCTCCCAGCAGTCTGAGTTTTCCACAACCCCGAGTTTCCGAGCTTTTGCTCATGTTTTCCTGATCCTGATGCCAAGTTTCCGAGTTTTTGCTATCTGCATTGTAATAGAATTTGAGTTCCTCTATCATAGAGAAATTCTTGATAGCTTTATACGTTCAATCAAGGAGATGTGTCTTATGGTTGTTATCTTGTGTATCAAGTGTGCACGGGAAAATTCATTTTATTAACATTTTAATTTGCCTTGACAGGAAAACCGGGCCGCATGACGTTACCTTTAAGATCGTATACTGCGGAATCTGTCACTCTGATCTACACCAAGTTCGTAACGACTGGAATCGTTCCCGATACCCAATGGTTCCTGGGTAATGTCTTTATATTCTTCCACAGCACTTCAAGTTTAATAGCAAGTCAGCGAGAATATATGCCTACTAATTGCTTCTCGGTTTTAATTTACTCTTAAACTATTTTTTCAGCCACGAAATAGTAGGCACAGTAGTTGAAGTTGGTTCAGAAGTGAAGAATTTTATTTCTGGAGATCGAGTGGGCGTGGGCTGTATGGTTGGGAGCTGCCGTCATTGCGATTCTTGTAGCGAAGGGCAGGAGCAATACTGTGAGAATGTCATTTGGACGTATGGGAGCACTGATGTCGATGGTTCTGTCACCTTTGGAGGTTACTCATCCTTGATGGTTTGTAACCAAAGGTAATTCATCACTTTTTCCGACTCATGCAACCATTTTTATTTTGCCAAATTCCTACAAGGGCCTGCTGAGACGGGCGGTTTGTTTCTTTGCTAATGCCATTATTTTTTATATTGGTTGGAGGTTTTATAGATTGGGTGGTGTGGTTTGTATTTGTAAACAGCTTTGTAGTGAAGGTTCCGGAGAATCTGCCCTTCGATGCCGCTGCGCCATTGCTATGTGCCGGAATAACTGTGTATAGCCCCATGAAACACTTCCAAATGACAGAGCCTGGAAAGAGCCTAGGTGTTGTGGGCCTTGGTGGTTTGGGACACATGGCTGTCAAATTTGGCAAAGCTTTTGGGTTGCAAGTTACGGTCATCAGTACATCGCCCAACAAGGAAAAGGAAGCCAGAGAAGTTTTGGGAGCAGATCACTTCCTCATCAGTAAAGATGAGAAACAGATGCAGGCTGCAGTCAAGTCTCTGGACTATATCATTGACACAGTCTCTGCTGATCATCCCCTGGAGCCTCTCCTTAGTTTGTTAAAGCTGAATGGGAAGTTGGTCGTAGTTGGTCTGCCTGAAAAGCCTGTTCAATTTGCTGCTCCGGCTGTTATAATGTGTTAGTAGTTTTTGCCGTTTTCTCTATTAGAAGGAAAAAAAAACCATGAATTTCACTGAAATATGATCCCTGGAACCCTTATTGCTTCATTTTAGTACGTTCTTAAAATAGTCTAAGAGCTGGACTTATTTTTCTCGAGAGAGATCTAAATCTTCTCTGGAGCCCCTGAATTATTGTTCAATAAAAAAAATTGGATTCCTTTATTATTTTACTGGGCAAAAATTTGGGTGGTTTTGTAGCTGGTTTTTATTTTAATTTTGGTGTGTGCAGGTCGACGATTTGTAGGGGGGAGTTTGATTGGAGGAGTGAAGGAAACTCAGGAAATGTTAGACTTTTGTGGAGAGCATAACATCTCCTGCATGATTGAGAAGATTTCAATGGACTATGTAAACACAGCAATGGAAAGATTGGTAAAGGGAGATGTCAAGTACCGTTTTGTAATTGATTCTGCTCAAAGTTTCAAGTCTAACGGCAGATCTGATGAGTGAAGTGTCGTTTTCATTAGTATGCAAGGTAGATAGGAATGCTTTGGAATTTTGTTGAGACAATCCTTTTCATAAGACAGACGAGATTATGGATTTATTGAACAGTTGGAATCTCAAAGGATCGGCAGTGTGATAATTGAAATAAATAAATGGTTTATTGTGACGCTTATTAATAAGCATCTCTTTATTACTGTTATATGTATTATTTATATTGATATGTCTCTGTAAATCTACTCTCGAGGACAGATTAGTAGTAGTGCTAAGAGTGTTTTGAAACTCCATATTGATGAAGTATTATGTTTAAATCAGTTTTGTTTTTTAAATGTAGATATGATTATTTGAAGGACTAAAAATATCCTGTCAGTAATTTTGATAATGGATGTTGAAGTATGGCCAACAATAAGCTGAGCAGTATTGAATGCTGCAGCTAGTGCTTTGCTGTAGGTGGATCTCAAACTGTTTGATAAGCTGAGCAGTATTGAATGCTGCAACTAGTGCTTTGTTGTAGGTGGATCTCAAACTGTTTGATAAGTTGAGCAGTATTGAATACTACAGTTAGTGCTTTGCTGTAGGTGGATCTCAAACTGTTTGAAATTCAACGTACTGCAAACAACAATGCACTGTTCAACCATGTACTTATTGCTTCAGCAATGCACCATGTACTTATTGCTTCAGCAATGCACTGCTCAGCCAAGTGCTTATTGCTGTATGTGGATCTCAAACTGTTTGAGATTCAAGGGACTGCAAAACAGCGATGCACTGCTCAGCCAAGTGCTTGTTGGTTGCCTTGAAGTATTATGTTTAAATCAGTTTTGGTATTTTCAATGTAGATATGATGTGTATATTTTTGAAGTACATAGTTTGAATGTTTTCCAAGACAGATTCTTAGAAGTTCTAAGAGTGTCTTGTTTCGAGTAGTGTGTTGATGTCGAAGTATTCTATTCAAATCAGTTTGTCAGTATATTTTCGAAGTATTTGGTATTTTCAACATAGATATGATGTTTATATTTAGACTTTAGACTTTAAATATTGCTCATATTTAGACTTTAGACTTTAAATAGATATGATGTTCATATGAATAGTGCTCTGTCAATTTTGAATTCGACAATATTCTGTTAATCTTGTTTGAACTGCACCAATTTTACCAAATAAACAGGGAATAGCATAAACCTGATTTCTTACCCAAGATTCAATTTTTTAATACTGTGTTTGAACTGCAAATTCTATTTTACCATATAAAAGAGTATCATAAACCTTATTTTTCATCCAAAATATTGATTACTCCCTTGTGCAGATATCTCAGGAGTCTCGGCGAGTTTTATATGTGTAATGTATTGTAGATGCCTTCCGTTGCGGTGGTAGTATTTTAGCACCAGTTATAGGGGTATAAAATTACCATGCAAATGAAGATTATTTTTTATTTTTCAATTGAATGGAAAGAAAATTTATTATAACAAGTAATACTTGTCATTGTTTTTATAGAATATTTTGTCGTTATTTAGAATATTTTAGTGCATTATTGTAATTAAAGAAAGTTAAGTTTTAAGCTTACCCCTATCTCAGGGAATTTGATTCCAAGACCTTTTGCTTACAGCTCACAGCTAGACTTTCTAATAAATTTGTAATATTAAAGAAGTTTTGTCTTCTCATAATGAATTTTAAGATGATTGGATTTTTTTTCATTTCCTTTTTTATATTCTTCTTCTTATCTATATTTATAAGAGTAGAGCAAGTCTCCTAATAAATTTGTAATATCAAAGAAGCTTTGTCATTTCATGAATTTTAGGATGATTGGAATTGTTTTTCATTTCTCTTTTTTCTTAATTTGCAAATGTAATACTTGATTGTTGTTTAGATGTGATTGTTGGTTCTTTCATATAACCTTTATGGTTGACTCTCTATTAAAAATTGTTATTCTTGAATTAGACATTTGATGTTGCTTTGTTTTAGGTTGAAAGTGTTTATATCCTTATAGATTCATCCTTTTTAGACCCATTAACTATAATGTGTAGTTGTATGTGTTTGGGGGTTATGAAGTTGCTAGGATATGCAATATTTTTTTAGGATTAGCTTGTGAAATTAGTTGTGAGATTGTCATTATTCTTCTAACTTTTAAAGTTAGAAGATGTCTATGCATGATGTCTTTTTACTACATTGTTAGTTAAGTCATGTTCTTTTCAAATTCCATGGACTACCATGGATTATCTTGTTGTTTTCAAGCATTTTGCAATTTTCAAACTTGAATGAGTTTTTTTTGTAAATTATGAAAAGGATATTATTAGTTAAAAATTTTAAAACTATGTCAAATTATATGATTTTAATTATATGAATAAAAAGTTATGTTTTGGGGATTGCATATTAAAAATTAGATTTTTACTAATATTAAGTTTTAGTTTTCATTGTATATATTAAGTTTTAAATCATTATTTTGATGGTGTGGCCTTATTTAAGGGCTCAGGAGGTGGGATGCTGCTGAAATGCACAAGAGATCATTACTTTTTGCTCTGGGATGTGGAACTGGAACTAATACCAAAGCAACAATCTTGACTTTATGGCGTTTCTTATTTTTCGCTAACATCAAGCAAATTCAATCGCTCAGATCGCTGGTCTACAATTGATGTAGGCCATTGTCTATTGGTGTGGATCACATGAAGAGAAGGTGGCAATGGATATATTCCTAAAATGCCTAAATAAATACAAGCTGCTCTACATTTCATCTTCGGTCGAAAAGCAATTTAAGGAAATAATATAGCTCCACATGGTTCTTTATATTGCAAAAGTTCTTTGGCTCTGTGCTTTGTAAAAGAGCCTAGCAATGGCTTCTTCGATTCCAATTGCTCCCAAAAATTGGTTACAATGCAATCAAAGACAATTGGTTACAATAATTGATCCACGCAAACAAGTTTTTTAACAAAGTAGCCCTAACAATAATTTAGTTAAACAAATCGGTGAGGAAGGTTGTTGGATCCATCAAAATTTGAAGGCCTTATGTTATTGACAATGTACCAACTTCCTCATAACCAGTAAAGCTTATAGTTGTATCAGGTACCAACTTCCTATCTTAATGGTAATACTAATTATTTCATCAAATTTGAGATCATAAATATAGAAAATTGGATTATGAAACCATAGATTGAAAATTAAAACCAAGTCAACATTTCTAGTGTACTGTTCATTAGTTAACTTCTTCGTTAGAAATGGATGGAGACCTAATCAGGCAATTAGAAGATGTAGAAAGGAATTTCGAGTGGCAAATTACATCAGAATACCCTTTGGTGTGTCAATCAAAGTTCCATCAAGATCGCCAAATATCCAGTTCAACATAAATGCAAAAAAGCACATTGAGCTACTTATGCACTTCATCAGAGATCTTGTTCATGATTGCGTTATTTAAGTGCTCTTTTTGCATATAGATGATCAAGTTGTAGTGATCTCATCCGAGGTGAGCTTGATAACAACTTGAAACTGATTCAAGGTTCACTTGACAAAAGGATCAACGATAGGATCGTTTGTATTGAACTTGATTGCATTTAAAGGCTTGAATCCAATGTGCATATTAAACTTTATGAATGTGTAATTAGTATTAATTATCTTCACATAATGAACATAATTACGGAAAATAACATGCACAAAGAAACATGAGACAAGCAATACTCATTTGGTAATGGAGTTCACCAGACCCCCTGGCTACGTCTCTGGGCTCACTCAATCCTCGAGTCACTGTATTCTTCAAAAGATACTCTCTTTTACAAAAGGGCTGAATTCCCACATCAACAGTGGTAGAAGAATTCCCACAATCGAAGCAGTATCGAAGAGATGCTCTCAAACAATGGAAGAGTTGGTGCTCTCAAACAATGTAAAGAGTTGGTTCTCACAATCATGTGGCAATGTCTCTCCTACGAAGAGACAATCTCCTACAATGAAGGTTGATCTCTCACAAGCATTTGGCTATAAGCTCATTACAATATGGTGAAGATACATCTTGATGTTGATGATGGAGAAAATACACTACTTGAATCCAAAATATACTACAAAGTGACTCTAGCTCGTGAAAACCGTGAAGAATGACTATACATACGACCTCCTTTGCCTCACAAGCAGCCACAACAGTCTCCCTCTCTCTCTCTACATAAGTTAGGATTACATAGAGAAAATGGTGCTCAGAAGGCACTTGGATCCTCCAAAATGGATCTTCAATGAATCTCTCCACGCTTCATGTTGAGAGTGATTATATAGAACAATGAATGGTTTAACTTTCAATTCTATTTTTTTACCACCAAACAAATGATAATTAATCACCAATTTTTTTCATAACCATAGCCATCTTAACATGGCATATGATTTCAACCACCATATATACATATTCCCTTTCGGGCTTGGTGTATTCCAAAACTTAACCGATTTGTTATGTCCCCTTTTTTAAAATTTGGGCATGGTTTTAAAATGGCATAAATTTTGTTGTGTGGAGAATATTCAAAGTTGTTGTGGCATAGGTTTAAACAACAAAACCCATATAAAACATACCCATGCTAACCATAGCATGTGGCCGCCACCAATATAACATGTGCTAAATGTTTTTTTTTTGTAACTACTTCCAACTATGTGGTTATAACAACCCACAACCAATATAAATATCCTTTGTTGGAGCATGGAACATGCCCCTCCTTGGAAGTTTGCATAGTTATTGAAACAACTATGGCATATGTATTAAATGGTATATTATTGCAACTCCACGGGTTTGTTGGTATATGGGATACATGGATCCCCATCACCAACCTCTTCCAAACCTTTGATATCGTGGTATTTAAATGATATGGGGTTATACAAAGTACCATATGCCCATCCTTTTGATATAATAAGGGGGTCAAGGGCTAATCCCTTGGCCCCTTTTTAACCATCATGTGAAAATCCAATGGAGTTAAATATAAATCATGCCATCATAGGTCAACAACTAATTGGAGGGCGTAGTGGTGAGGACTATGAGTTGCTATACAAGAGGTCACATGTTCAATTCTTGCATACCTGACATAATATTTTTGTAGAAAATACTTAGTCGATTGGGATTGCCACGTGGCAGCTCCCTATCAGTCCACCTACGAAACTAATGAATAGTCCCGTGCCATGTGTCAACATATGATTGGACCAACTCATCTTCCAACTCAACAGTGACTCCTGCAACGTCATCTACAACTGCTAGCTGGATGTACATCCTGCCACGTGGAAAACTATGAGAGTGCCATGTGGCACCTCTATTTTTGTCAATTTTCCTATTTACTTGAAGCTTCATAACATGATAACTTTTGCATACAGACTCCATGTGACGTGTCGTTTGCGCCATTGGAAATATCTTGTCCAACCCTTCGTGATGGTGCTTCTCTTTCTAGTAGACGATCACTTTGATTTCTGAGTATCTTCAAATCCTCCTGGATCATTACTCCCCACTAAAGGACTTTTGGACCCCAAAATTTTACATAGAGATCAGACATGCTTCTCAACTTTACAACATAATCCATACCCCTTGCTAATTCAACAAAAGCCTTAAAATATCACTATGTTACCTGAATAAGTGATGTTATACATCTCATCACTTTTACAAATGTTCCCTTCTATGGGGTCTTAAAAGCAACAAGCGATTTACACTGATTAGATTTTTTCAATTAACTCAAAAATTCTACTCATCTTAGTCATCAAGGCAAATAGGTCCTCCTTCCTAAGCTGTCTCTGTAACCAACCTTCTTCCTGGTGGTGGATTTCTTTATGAGCTTCTTCGTCGGCTCATTCCTTCACAAATGCTTGCTCAATTTTCTTGTCCTTCTTCGGAAGAAACTCTTGATGGAGTGCCCAACATGTGGCTTCCTGATGTCCACCCTTGTTGCAATGGGTGCAATGGTTCTTTTTTACCCATATTTTCTTTCCATTATTTTTCTCCTGACGTGGAGAAGGCTCTTCATGTCTTGGCTTCTTCCTAGTTTCCATGACCTTCCTGTACAAATCCATTCTTCTCCAATACTTGGAAATATCATGGTTATCCTTACCACAAAACGTACATGGTATTTTATGCCATAAACTTTGCTTTACATTGTCAATTTTCCTATAATAAAAAAAACATTGGAATAATGAGACTTTGTATACCTTGTTTGGTTTTCTTTGGTGCAGGTTAGGCATAGAGAACTTACCTTAGCTCCTCCTTTGTAATGCTTATCTCCCTTTGGAGATGAATCACAATCACAATCACAATCATCATGGAGTGGTAGGTCACCTTCTAGTACTATCTTGGGTTCTTTTGAAGCTTTGATTGCTTCAACTGCTTCGGAGTTTCTTTCATTGGTGGTCTTGGAGAATGCTCCATCTTCCTCTCTACTATAGCCTAGTCCTGCATATCAAGGTAGGTTTACCACTTAGATGGGATTTATAATGGCTTGGCCATTAGCTCAAAGGCCCTTTCCTTCATATCCCATTCTCTTCAACAACTTCATTCCAATTCCCTTGGTGTGCTTTTTGAAAGCACCAAAACCATCATCAACAGCATGGGAAGAACGAGAAACCAAATAATTACTGACATTGTTTACCTCGGTGAAGGTTTCTGCATCTGCAGTAGAAGTAGGCTCTTCATTCTTCTCTACTCCATCATTGTTCTGAAGATTGGCCAACATCGTGTCCTTGGCTTGCAACTCAAGTTACAACTCTTGAAATATTTCTTTCAACTTTTGAAGACTGTCTTGTAGATATTTCTTGTCATCTTCTGATTTCTATAGTAGCCTCCTCAATTCATCATTTTCTGCTTAAGTTTTCTAGTTCTTTTCTTCAAGCTCCTTGAGACATGCATTCTTTGATGCTTTTCTGATTTCTAATTCAACACCTGCAATCTCTATAAATCTTGCTCTGATATCAAACTTGATATGATTCGAGGTGAGATTGATACCAACTTTATGAATGTGTCATTAGTTCATTTATAATCACATAATGAACTTAATTGCAGAAAATAACATGCACAAATAAACATGAGACAAGCAATACTCATTTGGTAACGGAGTTCACTAGACTCCCTAGCTACATCTCCGGGCTCACTCAATCATTGGCCTGCTTTATTCTCTTCTTCAAAAGATGCTCTCCTTTACAAAAGGCTTGATTCCCACATCAACAGTGGCAGAATAATTCCCACAACAATGGCAGAAGAATGCCCATAATAGTGGCAGTATCAAAGAGCTACTCTCAAACATTGGAAAAGTTGGTGCTCTCAAACAATGCAAAGCGCTGGTTCTCACAAGCACATGGCAATGTATCTCCTATGAAGAGATGATATCCTCAGATGAAGGCTGGTCTATCACAAGCATGTGGCTATACGCTCACTACAATATGGTGAAGATTCATCTTGATGTTGACTATGGAGAAAATATGTTGCTCTGATCCAAATTCTGCCAGCACCAATGACTCCGGCTCTTTAAAACGATGAAGAATGACTATACATATGGCCACCTTCGCCTCACAACTAGCCACAACTATATCCCTCTCTCTCTCTCTGCACATAAGGTAGGCTTACATAGAGAAAATGGTGCTAAAAGGAACTTGGATCCTCCAAAATGAATCTTCAATGGTTCTCTCCAAGCCTCATGGTGAGAATTCTTATATAGCACAATGAGTGGTTAACTTCCACTTCTATTTTTTTTATGTTAAACCCTAAATTTGGGCACATTCCCCCCTATATTGTGGTGCATTACATTAGTTTTGATGTCGGATTTGGACCATTAGTTGTAATTGTACCACTTAATCTCTTATATATAGGAAGGAAATATTTTCATTTTAACATCTTGTTTTGTCTTGTCTTGTGCACTCAATACATTGTATAAGGAGGTTTCCCCCTTGAAGTGGCTCGCTATTCATATTTTTTCTTCATTATTAAGGCATGGAGTGCTCTCTTTGGTCTATTTATGCTCTTTTCATGCTCGTTTTGGAAATTTGTTGCATAACATTTGATATCAGAGCTTGGACGCTTCCAAAACAAGTCATCTTGGTAATTTCACTATATTTCTTTTTCTACAGGGTTTTAGATAGCAAAAATTGGAACCCACCTAGAAAATAGGCCTAAAAAAATGTGGTAAAATTTTCAGATCCTAAACCATTATAGGTTCAAAGTTATACCCTATGGAAGTTAAGGCTTCTGACTAGCCCAAAAACTAGTCTCAAACAAGTTTTCTAGGGAAAATTGTTATATATGGAGCACGCGAGATCCAAATTCAGTGAGACTAGTTGCATCGGAAAGAAGACAAACTCCAGTATATGTGGTATCATTTTCATAATCATATTCAAAAAATTGGACATGTTGAAGTGTGAAATTCTAAATCACAGCAGATCATGGAGCTGAGTATACCTCACAGAGAAAGAATGAGCAGAAAAGATGAATTACAGTGAAAATTTTAGTAAAAATGAGCAGACAACTAATCATGCATGAGAAATTAGATAGGAACAAAATAGTGTGTAATCATCCAATAATCAGTATACTCAACAATGATGTTACAATGGATAGAATTTGAATCACCTAGGAGAATTCGAGTCTCAATCTGTCTAGCATAGGAATTGTCACCATTGGACTGCTCCAGAACACCCAAACTCAACTCAACTGAACCAAAACTCAGTTAACTGACCAAAAGGGGCACATTATTGAGTTTGTCGAGCAAATCACTCATAAAAGGGCACATGAGGCCACAAACAATGGAAATCGGAGCATCTAACTTAGGTGGACTGAACTAGAACATTGAGTTGGCTCCTAAAATGTAGGGAACTGACTCATGTGGTCCTAAAATGATGCATGTAGGGCGCATTAGGTGGCTAATGGGTCCTAGATGACATCTCCACACCACTAGGGGGGAAATGACATCATCAACTACTAGGAAAAATAAATAATTCTAAGTAGGACAAGGATAGAGTATTAATTATCCTAATAGGAAGGTCGTACACTATCGCTCTTCTGAAAAGACCAAAATTAATAAGTGTTGGTAAAATTATCACAAATGTTTTTTGGCACATCCAAATTCAACGAGACCTGCAGCATTGGAAAGAAGACATATCATGATACCACAGGCTGAGATTTTAGACTCATACGAGCCGATATTTCAGGTTTACCTCAGTTTAAATGTAGACTAGAAAATCAGTCTTCAATTCAGGGTTGGAAAAAGGTATGCCATTTTAAATTTGAATCATTTTTAGTAGAAGGATCTATGTAAGATGAACCAAATGTGTGATATATATTTATACTGTTAAAAATGACACTAAAATATAGTTGAAACATTTAGACTCCACTCAAACCACCAGAGGATTCGTCCCTAACCTATGATGAAAGTGAATATATATCTTTTAGGGTGTCCAAGTTGGAAGAGATGATTAAAGGGATTGTGAAAATGGTTGATTTAGTTAACTTGGAAAATAAGATGGCTGGTAAAGAGGATCTCAAGGGGATGTATAGTAAAGAGGATCTTAAGGGAATGGCTAGAAAAGATGATCTAGAAGATTTGAAGATACTACTAAATTATATAAGGCTTAGCCTTCCTACATAGTCGTCTATTCAAGAAGAGGATAGGGAGGAAAAGGGGAACTTATTCCATTCACGTACTGAGAAAATTGAAAAGCAATTAGAGAATGAGTGGTTTGAGTACCACAAAATTTAATGATCTACTCCATCATCACGAGTTCAACTTAGGTCCAACGAACTAATTTATTCCCAAGATTGACATGAGAAAGTTTGATGGCAATGATCCAATAATATGGATATTCCAGATGGAGCAATTCTTTGATCTACACCAAGTGCCAACTTTGCAAAGGTAACTATTGCATCATTATATTTAGAGCCCGATCAATCTGTATGGTATCAATGGGTTTGTGACCGTGAAAAGGAATCTATTATCTCTTGTTCTATATTCACAGAAGAATTGATTGCACATTACGAAGATATTAATAGCAACACTTTGTTTAGTCAATTGATAAATCTCAAACAAAAAGGTCCAGTTACATAGAACATCAAGCAGTTTCAAAAGTTAAGACTTAGAGTGAAGAATATTTCAGAAGTTAATTTGTTGGATCTCTTTATGGGCACGTTAAAGGAGAATATTCAACATGAGATATGTATCCTTGAACCTAAACCATTGGAGAATGCTTTTAGTTTTGCAAGGAAAATTGAAAGTAAAAATATGGCAATGACTACTAGAAGGACCACCTCCAACACATATAGAGATAATAATGTTCCTTCTTCTAATTCCCTTCAAAGGTTGACACTTCAACAACTAGATGAAAGAAGATAAAAAGGTATATGCTTTAATTGTGACAACATTTTTTTTTGTGTTGCGTTCGAGGTCGTTCATCAACTTATCAACATTATCTGCACTTGCTTGTGCATCTACTATATTCAATGATGATGTGAACTTGGGATCCTTAGGGGTGCCTTCCATTATGGTGTTCTCTTAAATGGTCACCACATCAGGCTTTGCTCCCATCTTCAATCTTTTCTCTATTCTTCTGGTTATTGTCTTCCTTTTTGAGTCGAAGACTATCGTATCCATCCTTGCCACCTAGTGTTTCTTTTATGGGGTGAAAGGAGTGAGTCCAAGCTCTGCAAATGGGAGGTGTTATAGGTCAAATCTCCACTTCTCCATCCGTGATCACATTGTTCTGTCGATCACACAAAAAGACACTATGGATGGAAGAGATAGATTGACCCTGGATGAAGTATTGTTGAGATCACACTCTTGAGCTAAAAAACTTATTTTTGCTACAGTTTTCATGACATGTGCATTACTATTGGCACAGTGAACCAGCATTCTAAATGCTACTATGCTCAAGCACAACCAGTGCACACCTTTAAAATGTTGCAAACTCTTGTTGTAAAGAGTAAAAGTTGCTTCCTGTGCACTACTCTGGTTGTATGAAACCCGCGCACATCTTAAGATAAAATGAAAAAATATATTAAGATTACGAATTGGGATTAGTTGAAGTTGGTTTTGCAATTTCCCCAATCTCCTAATTCAACCACCTCTCAATTGCAACTACCTACCTTGTCCCATAAATAGAAGGAGGATCCATGAGAGAAGGGACCTAGAAGAAATGTTTTAACTATTGTTACGTTGGAGGAATTCCTGAGTCATTGTGAAGAGCATGAGCCTAGGACTCAGTTGCAGAAGTGTCTGGACAGATCAGGTATATCTGTACTTTTTTACATTTCTTTGACAATAAAAGGTGGAAATACCCTTCTCGTCCCAAATTGAATGTCTATTGGATCGAATGTTCATTTGGTTTAATGTTTGATTGTATTTGATTTTAAGTTGTTTATGATTTCATCATATTTATTATAGTCAAGATACGTTGAGGAAGGTTTACTTTGTGTTGCAGGTTCATCATAGAGGAAGATCAAGCGAAAGCTAAGACCAGCCGTCGATAAAAAGGTACTTCTTTCGATATCTCGATCTCTTTCCATTTATAGTAACTAATGCAAGACAATGAATGTATTTACATGTCACCCCACCCAAGTTGGTAGTGTCTTCTCCTCACTATAAGGTATTTTTTCTGCACAACAGACTGATGACTCCGCTGGGGAGTAATCGGTTGTTTTTCTGCTCTGGGATACCTTGTTAGGTTTTCTTCCAGTTTATTTCAGTCTTTTGTTCTCTGAGAGGTCTTATATGTCATTGTCTCCTGTTCTTTCTATCTGGATTCATCTCAGTCTATTTTAGTAAAGCCCTTTTGTTTGATTTCAGTCCCTGTGCGATGATTTACCCTACTTACAGTAGCGCATTTTTGTCATGAGCGTTGCTTTGTCTTATGCACAGTAGTGCATCTTTCCTGGCATGTGTTGGTTTCTGTACTACACAGTTGTGAATTTTCCTGTAAGTTCCAGTCCTCTATTAGCGTTTGATTTCCAGGTGTTTGGGTTCACTTCTAGCCTTTTGTTTTGCTTCTCTGGCTGACCCTTGAGACTTGTATGTCTCTTTTGAGTCTTGTTTGCCTCTTGGAAGTCCTTTATTTTGTCTTTACTTGCTTATGTACTTGTTTAAGGTGTATTTACTATTTTTTAACCCTATTTAAGGCTGTGCGCTACTCTTTGTGAGACATAGCTGTGCATTTCTTTCCCTAGATGCCTGTTGCATTGATATAGACCTGCGTTTAGAACGCTTGTTGTTTGTGAACACAGTAGCGCACTTTTACTGTGTCTTGTTCTATTTTAGGGTTTGATCCTAGTTTGAGTTCTTAGGGTTGCTTTGAAAGGTTGTTTGGTCTAGATACCTTCTGAATATCTATTCAAACCTGTCTGAGTTAGTTAAAGCTTTCTAGTTAGCTTTGTTTTGAGTCCGTGTGTTGGTAGGGTTACTTTTTGGTTGGCTTACCTAGTCCTTTGCTTGGTGGGTGTTTTCTTAGGGTTTTGGTGCTTAGGAGCAACCTTTTAGGTCTGTCTTTATGTTACGGGCATCTCTTTTCCTTGCTTCTCTTACACTTTGTTCCAAGCCTAGAGTTTTTTCCTTTGAAACAACTCGGTAGGTCGAGTCTTTCTCAAGTATTTTTTATTTGATTGTTTTGAGCCATTAGGTTGTTTGTCTTACTTGCTCCTTCCCAAGTTCTTTTTCTTTTGCAATTATCAGAAAAGACAAAAAGTGAATTCGGTATCTTAGTAGTAAGATTTATCATTGTTTTGAAGTACCATAGTTTGCTTTGCTTTGAAATTTAAAAGAAAATCAAAAAGAAATTTGATTTAGGATTGCTAGTTTTCAGCTTTGAAAGAATATAAACAAAAAAGAAAAGAGTCTTTTGTGAATTTAAAAGCATTACTTTACATGCATTTTGCTTTCTGTCGAAACCATTCCACACACTGCACTACCCTATTGAGTAAAAAGTAGCCCTTAAAAAGAAATCTGAATAAAATTAACTAGCAACATTTTTCTTTTTAGGTATACACATCATCATTTAGCTTAGGCTAGGGTTTTGGGTTTAAATCACCTTAAACCACCCGAAATCGGCTTCATTACTCAACAATTGTAGTACAACTATCTATTAGGTAAATCCACCTCTATCAAATTGTCCTGGGAACACTCTATTCAAACCAGAGTTAAGCACGAGGCCGTGGGCGATTGGAATTGTTGAGGATACCCCCTCACTTTCCTCTCAACCATAAACTAGAGTTGACTCGCGTACGGGGGTCCACTATTGCTTTTTAAAGTGATTTTGGATTTCAAGCTTTGCTACCCTGCCCATGCATTTCGACTAGGCTGACGACTGTTCCCCAGGTTTTTTCGTATTGGTGGTATCCTTAGTATCATAACCCTAGGGCTCTGCACAGGTAGAGTGGAAGGATATTTCCACTTCACCTCAGACAGACATGGAAGGTAACCCTTTGGCAGTAATCCCAGGAGGGCGGTTTGGTGATTCAAACGCTTGCACCCATAGGACCTCCATTGAATGCCATGTAACTGACCATTGATACCCTATTAGTCTGTTATGGGCCCTCATCATCCCAAACTTGCTTCTGAGAGTATTTGCCTTGTATTGCTTGGTTTGATCACTTAGGAATTTTTTTAAGTGGTATGTTGTTTTCTCCTTAGTCATAGTGGCCACTAGGTTTTGTACATAGTTTACTTTTTATAGTTGTGGAGGACCAACATCTTCGTAGGTATCAGAGGTTTCAAAACATTCCCCCTCTCACTGTGGAGCCTCCACCGCCACCGCGACGCCGCAGGATGGATTCCCGTGGTTCATTTGAACTTACGGGTGAAATAGAAGAACTTGGAGAACCACATCCCAGAGCCCAAGATCAACAGGTCTTTGATACTGTTGAGGTTGAGGACCTAACTTCCAGAGAGTTCAGTACTCCTTTCAACCCTCCTCTTACTAGACCCAACAATCCACTATTGGTACCTGTAGGTTTTCAACAACCTGAGTACAGTGCGTACTTGTTTACACCTGGTTACACCATGACTAACCCAGGAGCTGAGTAGGGAGTTACTCAAACTCCCACAACTTCTATGGCTACGAGGATTGTCAATCCTTCTTTCACAAACACTGCAACACCAAGTTCGTCGCAGATCGCTTCTGCTTCGACTCCGTCCTTTAGTTTTAATGCTGGTACTTTAGGCATGCCAAGATCAGAAGCTTCGACATCTGCCTCAATTTTTACCCCTGCGTTTGGACCAAATAATGTGCCTTTAAAAGGGATACTTGTAGTGAATTTCACTCAGCCTCCTGTTACACAACAGTTCCAGGGTGTAACTCAAACTATTGCTTCCATTTCGGTTGTAGGATCGATCCCTTCTGCATCTATACCTGTTATGGGTACGATGACGGCACCGTCTGTTACTACTACGCCTAGATTTAACCCCTATGCATGTTACAATGTTAATCCATCAAATATACCTGCAGGGAGTATCCCTTTCTCTTTGTTTGTTGTAGGAGGGGGTAATATCTTTAATCAACAATACGGCGGGGTTAACACCCAGCCACAATGGACCATTTCCCTGGGAAGTCATCCGCTTTCTTTTGGGTGGAGCAATTTTAATGCATTCACTTCACAACCGATGTTTGGGGGCAACCCCAACCAGTAGTACACGAACCAGGTGATGGGAGGTCCCCAATACCAGGTTTCGGTCTATCAAATGCCATTGGCACAACTGCGTTTACCATTGATGGCAACTTTGAACTTGCCAGATCTCTCAAAACTCACAAACGACCCCGTGCGCCATGATACTACATGGCCACCTATTCCCACTAAGTTGCCCTCAGACATCCCGAAGTTTGAAGGTAAGACTGGTGAGGGCCACGGTGACCATGTCACGACATTTCATGTCTGGTGCTCCTCGAATTCCCTGAATGATGACTCAATCAGGTTGAGGATTTTTCAAAGAACCTTGACAAGTGTCGCAACCAAATGGTATATTGATCTTCCTATGGCCCCTTTTGGGATCTAGCTACTATTTTTCTGAACCACTTTCAACTTCCTATCTGGTACAATGCCGACACAAACCTTCTGTCGACCTTCCGACAGAACAAAGCCACTCATTTATCTGATCAAATTCAGGAGTCGCGAAGGAGAAAGAGGCTCATTAAAGCCAACATCCCTCCAGCATTTTTACTAGAGTGGTATCTCAAATCACTCCTTCCTTATATTTCTAAGGAAGTTGCAACTTTAGGGGTGTCCTCCGAAGAGGAAGCCATTTTGAGAACCCAGCAACTTGAATTGGTATATGCTCAATCTGGGCTCTTATATGAGATTATTCCTGATGCACCGAGGTCTAACATAGAATTATGTAAACCTAAAACTGGACCACATGCTGATGGCATTGTGGGTTCAGTAGACTCTACAGCATTTGATGCTTTAACAAAGCAGGTTCACGCCTTGCCAATCAAATAGTCTACTGCAGAAGCAACTTCGGTTGCATCCTCCCCTTCAAAAATAGAATCTGTACAAGAAGTGCAGACAAACCAAAAGGGCCCTCGGCAACCAAACAACAAAAGAAAGGGAAAGAAAGGGGAGGGAAACCAACAAAATCCCAAAAACACGAAAAATGTCGAGGAGGGTAAAAAGGAAAAAAGGAAAAAGAAGTTCCCTTGCAAGTTATGCCAGGAGGACCACCTTACCCATCAATTCCCTCTAATGGAAGAAGTTCTGAAGCTTATCCGTGAAAAGAAACCAACTGTCTTAAAAGACCCTTTCCCTCACGGATAGAGTTCAGCTTCTCGCAGCTCTAGTGCTGGGGCACTACTCATGCCACCTTCGCTGATCAACCATTCATTAATATGGTTAATTCAGATGCTCCTTTGCAAACTCGAGCTAGAAATTATACCCTGGACCCGTAGCAGAAGGATGTTCCTGAGTCATCTACCCCTCTCCACATCGAGAGACCAGTGGATCCGCTTCTGAAGATTCCGAAAGGTGTCTTCAAATGGGATGTGCACAACCCCAACACGATGGATGCCTCCAACTACAACATAGTGGAGGATTTAGCCCAAACCCCTTGTGCCATGTCCACTTTAGAGGTACTACAAAGTTGTCCATTACAACGGAGTGCACTTCTCATAGCGATCGGGAGTGTGGATTCATCCAACATGTTTGCTCGTTTTGATATGAAAGATATCAAGTTCCGGTTGTCGTACCATGTCGCTCTCCAAATAGAGGTCATCCATGGTCCCAAGACCATTGGACGAGCTGTTGTAGATGAGGGCGCGTCTACGTGCATAATATCCATTTCTTGATGGAAGGCTTTAGGCGAACTTGAGTTAGCTCCCTTGAACACGGTACTTACTGCCTTTGATGGAAGATCTTTCCGTCCACACGGAGTCTTACCATCATTTGATGTTGAACTTGCGGGAAAACTAGTATTGGTAGAGGTTGAAGTTCTGGATGCTCCGCTCGATTATAACTTGATGTTGGGTAGGAGCTAGACATATGCCATGCAAGTAGTGCCGTCAGCTGTCTTCCGGATAATAATGTTCCCTCACAAAGGCAAGATCATCACAATCGATCAACTTTCATTTTCCTGGAAGACCAACCAGACTTCATCGGATTCAAAAATATCATTTGTTGATCAATCACACCCAGTTACTAAGAGTTTAGGAGTAGGGCTCTATGGGTCATTAATAGGCACTTTTGACCTACCTTCTCTTGTTCATTTTATTGGTTCTGAAGAATGTTCTTCGTCTGAGATTTTCACGGTTAGTCCAACGACAGATCCTTGGGTTCTCCCAACTGAATCAGAACCAGTTGTGCCTTTATCTGTTGCAGAGGTGGCTTACTTAGATTCACAACATGCTGCAACAGAACATATCGTGACTCTGTTGGTCTCTGCTGAGTCAGATATGGACTATGCTCCTAAATGGTCAGTAGACTCTATCCACTCTTTTAACTGTCTAGACACTGTTTTTCCCTCTGATGAGGCAATTTTGGAAGCAATGATTGGCCTGGACAATCCTTGGGAACATATGCACCACAGGTATTATTTTCTTCCTGATATAGACAGGATTGAGAGAGGTGAGTTTTCTATGAGACCCGATGGGAATGTTGATTTGTCTGCTATCCCTTCTATTTCAAAAGTTGTTTATGCCAAAGGGAATATGGCAAATATATCAAGAACCATTCTGATCAACATTTCCATCAAACCTGGGGTCGTGGAAAATATTTTCATTGGAGCAGACTTTTCTCCCAAGGAGATCATTTTGTATACCAATCTCTTTAAAGAATTCCATGACGTCTTTGCCTAGTCATACAAGGAGATTCCATGCATTGAACCTACCATTGTTGAGCATGTCATCACAACGTATCCCAACGCTAAACCTGTGAGACAAAAGCTTCGTTCAGTTAACCCTCGAAAAGCTGCTGTAATCAAGGCAGAAGTAGAAAAGTTGGTCAAAGTTGGATTTAGCTATCCGATAGCTATGACGGAATGGGTTTCAAATCCTGTTCTGGTAGACAAGAAGAAATGTACTATTAGAGTGTGCACTGACTTCTGGGACCTAAATAAAGCTTCTATGAAAGACAATTACCTCACGCCATTCATAGACCATATAATTGATGCATGTGCGGGCCATGAAATGTTCACATTCATGGACGAGTTTTCAGGATATAATCAAATACAGATCAAACCTGAAGACCAACACAAGACAACTTTTATTTGTCCTTGGGGGACCTTTGCCTATCAGAAGATGTCATTTGGTTTGAAAAATGTTGGAGCCACCTTCCAGTGAGCAATGAATTTTTCTTTTCATGACATCAAGCACGTGGTAGAACCCTACCTTGATGATCTCCCAACGCGATCTCGGAAGAGATGGGAGCATCCTGATCATTTAAGACTCGTGTTTTAAAGGTGCAGATACTACAAGATTCGATTGAATCCCAACAAATGTGTATTCTGTGTTGAATATGGACGACTACTGGGTTTCATAGTATCCAGTCATGGCATAATGGTGGATCCATTGAAAGTTGAGGCGATTGTAAATATTCCTCCTCCTCGAACCTTGAGACAACTTCAAAGTCTTCAGGGCATGTCCAACTTCTTGAGACGCTTTATCATTAACTATGCCAAAATTACAAAAGTTTTCATGAGATTGCTTAAACAAGACACCTACTTTTTGTGGGATGAGGCTACTCAAGCATCATTTGAGGCCTTGAAAAAGGCATTACTTTCAACTGCCTTGTTAAGCCCGCCAGACTACATGAAGGATTTCCTCTTGTATCTGGCTACATCAGTATACACAATAGGCATAGTACTGATTCAAGAGGATGGCATGCTCCAAGAGCATGTCATTTATTATCTGTTGCGCGCCTTGATAGCTCCTGAGATCAAGTATTCTCACATAGAGAAGTTGGCATTACTATTGTCTATGCGGTTCAGAGGCTATGTCACTACATATTATTGCGTACCACCACTATGGTTGCAGAGGTCAATCCTTTCCAATATATCCTCACTCGATGAATAATCGGTGGGAAATTTAATAAATGGATTGTCATCCTGCAAGAATTTGACTTGGCTTTTCAGTCTGCTAAGTCAAAGAAATCACTGGTGTTATCTGAACTGATTTCAGAGTTTCCTAGTGACATAGTATACGTTGAGGAAGAATCACCATTCCCGAATGAACATATCTTTCTCATCGCATCCTCTGACCCATGGTATGGGGATATCCTAGTATATAACCAGAATTTGAGGTGTCCCACCACTTTCTCCAAAAATGAACAACGCAAACTTAAGAGTCATGCGAAGAACTACCTCATCATTTTTGACACTTTGTATAGACGTGGGGTAGATTCCATCTTACGCCATTGTTTAACCCTGGAGAAAGCATAATCAGTATTGAATGATGCCCACATTGGAGCTTGTGGGGGTCATCTTTCTGGATTGGCAATAGCCCAGAAAATATTGCGTGCTGGTTATTTTTGGCCCACAACCTTCAAAGATTGTGTGGAAGCTGTGAAAGGCTACCAGCGATGTCAGTTTTTCACCAGGAAGATGCGAGCACACCCATCTCCTCTCCATCCTGTAATAACAATAGGCCCCTTCACCAAAATGGGGGTTGATTTTATGAATTGTAATCCAGTTTCGGCTAGAGGCCATCATCATATAATTGTTGCCATCGACTACTTCACCAAGTGGGACGAGGCAATGCCTACTGTTAGGGAAGATGGAGAAACGGTCGCTTATTTCATTTTCAACCATATCATTGCAAGAT
The DNA here is from genome assembly GCA_027924585.1 of Larix kaempferi. Taxonomy (NCBI): domain Eukaryota; kingdom Viridiplantae; phylum Streptophyta; class Pinopsida; order Pinales; family Pinaceae; genus Larix; species Larix kaempferi. The sequence goes on from BSBM01000903.1 coordinate 3,063,268, forward strand.
TTGGTATACCCAAAGAAATTGTGACTGATCACAGTTGTCATTTTCAAAATAGCATGATGACTGATCTATACACTATGTTAAGTTTTCGACAGGAACATTCGTCTTCATTTTACCCACAGGTGAATGGTCAGTTCGAAGCAGTCAATAAAACTTTGAACAACATCTTACAAAGGAATGTTAATGCCAGTAGAACTAACTAGCACATTATGCTGTATCCTACTCTTTGGGCCTACCGAGCCAATGTAAATACTGCTACCGAGTTCTCTCCCTTCCAACTGGTACATGGGATAGAGGCAATCATTCTGATTGAGTGCGCGATTCATTCATTGAAGTTGGCTATCCAACTTTTACCTAACACTTCAGTCTTGGAAGAACATTTGTTGCATTTAAAACATATGGATGAGCAACGCCACGACGCGCTCACAACAAACGAAGCACATAAGAACCGAGTCAAGGGACAGTACGATAAGTCTGTCAGATCTAGGGTGTTTCTCGAAGGATACCTTCTTCTGCTATGCGATCATCACAAGGAACCTTTAGGGGCTTGAAAGTTTAAGTCCATTTGGCTCGGTCCCTACATAGTTTCTAAGGTACTGAAGAAAGGTGCATACAAATTAACAGACTATGAAGGTAATAAGTTGTCGAAGCCTAGAAATGGGCTCTACCTGTAGAAGTACTACACTTAGGCATCTGTGCTTTTTCATGTATTATAGCTGTACATTTTGTAGAGTTAGCTTTTTTTACGGTTGTAGTTACATCTTATGCATCTATTGCTTTGTGTTTCAGATGTCGACTGAACACTTCATAGGGTTTTCTGATGGCGCTAGCTGCCACACCCGTCAGTTGGCCGCAACAGCTTGGGTTATTTACTCACCAACTGGCCAACTGATTTCTTCGGGAGGGGCTTGTTTAGGTCCCACAATGAACAATGTGGCTGAATACAGTGTAGTCATAGAGCTACTCCGAGATGCTCTGTTCCATGGCATTTCACATTTAGAGGTATGGCTCGACTCGAAGTTAGTTGTTTTTCAGTTAATGGGTGTTTATCAGGTTAGATATCCTACTTTGATATGTCAGTTTTTGTGCGTTAAGCTACTTGAGAGATAGTTTGATTATATCACATATCAACATATTCTAAGGAACTTGAATGCATTGTCTGATTCATTTGCAAACTGCGTTTTAGATTGGCATTTGCATCATTCACATATATAATTCATGCATAAAACACAATAACACACATGTAGATAACACCAATACTGCATATATATAATCCGTATCAAAAAATAATATGAGTTTGGGTCATAAGTCTGTCACAGAGTCATGTCATAAAATACAAAATTGGGCTCGATGGCCTCAAAAATATACATAGAATATCCTTCTCCTATGGACAAGGAGGGGCCTCATCTACCTTTGCTACCTCTCGATAGAAAATGACCAACCTGGCTACTTTCCGTAGTAACCTAATCCATGCTGTGGGCACATCAACCACATCCTCGTGCATGTTGAGCGGCATCCACGTGATCCTATATGTAGGAATGTCATGATTCAACCGACTCATCTTCCCCTTTATGTTTCCCAGCATGGCATCAACTACACCCATTATCACCAGTCTCACGAAAGTACAGGGGTGTCCCTCGGGATGTACTAGTCCAACATCTGCATATGACACTTTGTTTTAGTACTTCAAACTCATCATGAAAATCTCATATATATAAAATATAAAAATTAAATAATTTTTCAAAAGCATAAACATACCCATATCTCCCCTGGATGCTCCTAGAGGAAGGATCGGCTCAAGATCTTGGTGTAAATCTATGCCCGCATATGGAAACTGCTCAAGAGCTGGCACTTGCCATTCCCACCAACCCCAGAAATCATCCTCATGGTAACAAAAGTTTCTCTCGCCACCACTCTGGCGGAGGAAGATCTCACCCCAATGGGATAGCATTGGCTCACGAGGGTTGACTGGGGGAAAGGTCATGCCCAGTGTGCTTCCGTACCCAAAGTTCTTCATCCTCCCGGTCTTACACCCCGAGATTTGAAGCTTCATGTTCGCCAAAAGACTTGAACACCAGTCATATACTGTGCCTTGCAGGCATTCAGTACCTATATGCATGTAATGTCTCGAAGCAAGATGTTGCATAGCACTCCCTCCCCTCCGGTTAAGAATACTCACAATGACTTTGAGGGGGAAGCTTTCAATAGTCGAGATAAGAATCTGACTACCGGACTTCTCAGTTCCTGGTAGGCAGTAGGCATTGACATACTCCTTCATGGACAAGGCACCCACATTGCATGAGGACCTTTTCAAGTTCACCAAGTCTCCCCTCCGAGAGAGACTTGTGATAAAATAGATGTCATCTATGGTGAGTTCCAGTATTTCTCCCTGGATATCGAACACCAATGCATTGGCATCCCAGTATTGGACAAGCCTCTCAAGCAAGCGGATTTGTGCTTGCATGTTGACCGTTGTATAAAATTTCAATAATCCACATCTTTGAATCACATGGAAAGTCAATGGATCTTGTAATGCTTCTCGATCCATCTCCTCATGCTCTCTTTCATGCCATATGAGAACCATCCTGCCAAGCAAACAACCAAGTGTTTCACTACACAGTCACACTCGAACGCTGCTGTGTTTGAACTAAACTAGTGCATTTGTGTCAAATGCGCTACTTTTACTCAAACACAGTAGCGCACACGCAGAAACGCGTTTGAAATAGTGCTTTAAAATGATTTTGACCATGAAAATTTACAAAAATTATATGAAATTGCAAGTTTGGGAGGAAATAACTTACTTGGTGGAAGTAGAAGATCGATTGGTGCTCCAGTTTGATTGCAACGAACGGAGGAAGATCAAGGTTTTGCTCCAATGTGCCCTAAAAACTTCAATTGTGATATTTGATTTTTCAATTTGAAACTATTTATATAAAATTGACTTTGATTTTTACCCACTTTTTTCAAAAATGTATAGTTTCATTTTGTCTCTAAAATGTTCTATTTAATCACTAATATTTACCAATTTTTGTGAGTTAAATTTAACTATGTATTTCAAATTTTCACTAGAAGTTCAAAGTATTAAACCGGTTATGACTTATTTTCTTTATCGACAGACCAATATAGGTACCATATTGTTTGATTATTATGTCATTTAGAAAATTTGTCAATAGTTAGTAACTCGATTGTTGAGATTCTATTATTTGGGAGATCATGAACTTACGATCCTAGAAGCTGTTTTTAAGTCGTTTTAAGCTCTTGTTTTGAATATTTAAAAACTAAACAAGATTTCCGAGCATACTTGTTTTCTTCAAGCTCGTTAAAGGAATTGAAGGTCCATCCGCTTAAGTATAAGTTTAACCCTTTTCCAGAATTTTGCGGATTACTTACGAAAAAGGAATACTCTAGTCATCCGTGGCTAGAAGAGTTCTTCTCTCATCGTTTTAGAATTTTTCGGGGGAGGAGACTAACTGTACGAAAAATTACTTTTGGAGCCTTATTTAGGGTTTTCAGGCTCTCGAAATATGAAAACACCAAACGAGAATTCACCTACTCAGGCTCGATGTGAAATCCATGAGAGAGTGTATAGAGGATTGTTTAAGTTTTTCAGACTCTATAAACAGGAAAACACCGGCGAGCATATACCAACCCGAGCTCGATATTAAAATCCACGGGTAGGTGTATGGAGTTATTGTTTAATTTTTTCAAACTCCTTAAAATTGAAAACGCCGGCGAGGAAGAATAGATCTTGGCTCGATATTAAAATCCAGAGATCAGTATTATAGAGTATTCTTCTATCTATTCTTCGAACTCTGTAAATAATGAATAAGGTACTAAGTCTTCCTCCCATGGGCTCGTTAAAATTTTACATGGTTGGGCTTATTGAGTTTTCTTTCTTGGACTCACTAAAACAACAAGAAGGACATTCTTTTACCAAAAAGAATAAGGGATGAGAAGGGTATATCACAGATTTTTAGTTTCAAAGGCAATTCAATCAGTCATGTCCTTGAACACAACACCTATTTGAGTCTTTCATTTCAGTTGGGTTTTAGTTTTTGACCTTAGGGTGAACCTGATCTCCGACTTTTTACTCCCCCGATTGGTTATTCTTCCAATCATATGGAGGGTCTGTTAATGTCTCCTACATTGCAGGCTTATATCACTTCCCCCTCATGTTCAAAACTGCCCGAGTCACTTTGTGTCATGCTCACTGTTCAATGATACAGCCTTTGTTGGCCATTCTGCTTTTTACCTTGAATTCATGTGTCGGCCATCCTAGTGTCAGTTTTTTTCATCTTGTTACTTGTCCTTATCCAAATCCGCTCATACCTTTGAGTGTTCCTCGTGTTGGATGATGGAGGATGCATTAAGGCCTCCCTTCCAGTGGGCTTCTTCCCATCGATTTCAACTCATTTTGCTCTGGGAACGAAGTTTAGAGTTTCGGTTAGTACCTTGGGGATTGCATTCATCAGTGGCAATTTCCCTCGCCGTTGAATAATGAGAATACATCAATGTCTCTTATTCGACAGGTTCCTCAGGTGTTCGACTTCATGTCCATTTATTCACACTTTTTGGAACGTACTAGGTACCTTGGACCCCATTATCATTATCAATGGAATTCCTCACGTTTGTTAACTGTATACATCAATGACTGGTAATCAAACGATACCCCCCATGTTCGACCACAGCTCATTTATTCACATGGTTAGGGTTTATACCTTGGTTTGTTTGGATGAAGACCTTGGAACTCTGATAAAATCACCATATTTATGATATCACCCAAGCTGCGCAAGATTGAGCCTCACTCATTTTGGCTCGTCATGAGACATAGATCCAGTTTGTTGTTATGGCTATGATCTCTCATTTTGACATGGATCCACGCTTGTATTTCAGTGGCCATGCTATATATACATCTGCTAGTTATGTATCGGAGATCATGTTGTATCATGTTACACATCTATATGATGTCAAGATTGTAATTGCTCACTGACCTTTGATCGCTGTTTTCAGGTACTTTTGTGACTTGGTTCTACGGTTTCTTACTCCTCCTCTGACTTGGAATTATAATGTATTTCGGTCATCGTTTCCCTATGACCTCACACATTAGGGGGCATCTATTATAGGTCAAATCTGCACTTCTCCATCCATGATCACATTGCTCTGTCGATCACACAAAAAGACACTATGGATGGAAGAGCTATATTGACCTTGGATGAAGTATTGTTGAGATCACACTCTTCAGCTGAAAAACTTATTTTTTCTACAGTTTTCATGACATGTGTGCTACTATTGGCACAGTGAACCAGCTTTCTAAACGCTACTATGCTCAAGGACAACCAGCGCACACCTTTAAAATGTTGCAAACGCTTGTTGTAAAGAGGAAAAGTTGCTTACTGTGCGCTACTCTGGTTGTATGAAACCCACACACATTTTAAGATGAAATGAAAAAATATATTAAGATTACGAATTGGGATTAGTTGAAGTTGGTTCTGCAAATTCCCCAACCTCCCAATTCAACCACCTCTCGATTCCAACTACCTACCCTGTCCCATAAATAGAAGGAGGATCCATGAGAGAAGGGACCTAGAAGAAATGCTTTAACTATTGTTACGCTAGAGGAATTCCTGATTCATTGTGAAGAGAAGAATCCCGGGACTCGGTTGCAGAAGTGTCTGGACAGATCAGGTATATCTGTACTTTTCTACATTTCTTTAACAATAAAAGGTGGAAATACCCTTCCCGTCCCAAATTGAATGTCTATTGGATCAAATGTTCATTTGGTTTAATGTCTGATTGTATTTGATGTTAAGTTGTTTATGATTTCATCATATTTATTACAGTCAAGATACACTGAGGAAGGTTTACTTTGTGTTGCAGGTTCATCATAACAGAAGATCAAGCAAAAGCTAGTACCAACCGTCGATAAAAAGGTACTTCTTTCGATATCTCGATCTCTTTCCATTTGTAGTAACTAATGCAAGACAATGAATGTATTTACCTGCCACCCCACCCAAGTTGGTAGTGTCTTCTCCTCACTATAAGGTATTTTTCCTACACAACAGAAGGTGTCCCCCTGTAAGTGTGATTCCCGACACTCCTTTTGGGTTTATATCCATGTATTGGAGATTTGGACCTCCATCTTGGGATTCTTCCTCTTCCACAACTTTCTTGAGCATGTCTTCTTCTTCTCTTTGCTTTTTCAATTCTACAGCTTTCTCTGTTGCTTCTTTCTCTTCTTTCTCTTTTCTTTCCTCTTCTTCTTTTCTTTTCTTTTCTTCTTTTGTCCTTTTTTTTTGCTTCCTCCGCCTGTAGCCTTTCTTCTTCTTCTCTTTGCTTTCTTTCTGCTTCCGCTGCCTGTAGTATTTTGGCTTCTTCTCTTTGCTTCTGCAATCTGACTTCTTTAGCAGTATCAGTATCATGACTAGGGCCTACACCACTTTTTTGAACAAAACATTTATTTAACTCTGTCATATTGCTTGCTCTCTGATACACCTCCTCATCCTTAAGGAAGTGGTCTGTGTATTCAAAATGAATTTTTCATGACACAATGTTGGGCGACCTTTTGCAAATTTTCATTCCTTATGAAAATTCTTTCTCCAAAATGGAAAGCCTCTAAGTATTTTATGAAATATTCTGCTCCTTTCACCTTAGGGAATTTGTATGCCCTAATAACAAATGGACATGGCAGGTAAGAGGCCTTCTTATGTTCATTCAAAAAATTACCTACCCCGTTAATGAAAACCTGCCTTACCACCTCTTTGTGCACTACATAATCAGTCACATACTTCGGCATTAGAGGTGGGGCCTTGGTACCCCCATACATTCAGATATAAGTGCCTTCAGGAGAAAAATAGAAGTCTCCATATTGATTGATAACTGCCATAGCATTATCTGACAAGCAATTTGGTTCTTCGTTGAAAATTTGCCAATACAAAGGGATGATTAGTTCTTCGTTGGAAAATCTTGTAGTAGCTCGCGTACTTGTGGGCCCATGTGATCTGGTAAGCTACATAAAGTGGGGTCTCATTCTGGTTCCACAAACACCCCAACTTAGGGAATGGATGTTTGAAAAGGATGCAGTCAATAAGATACGAGGACATGAAAAATTCTGCTTTCTTTTGGGTCATTCCTCCTTGATCTTCTATTATCGTCGATGCCATACTTTCTGATATAATATATGTCCATTGAAGATGGTACCATGGGAGGTGTGGTAGAGAATTCTTCCTACGGATAGGTAGATATCCCCTTGGGATTGGAAAAGGCCCCCAGTTTCCTACCCAAGACAGAGAGGAAACAAATAGACACTATAGTCCTCCTAGATCTAGCTCATACATCAGCTAAAAAGCTATGGAAAGACAAAGCAAGTAGATGGCGTACCTCACTCTGATGGTTGTCCTTGTTGCTCCTAAGTTGATCCAGCTCCATCCTTTGATCATGGACTTATGAACTTGTTCACAAAGGAAAGACAACACCTTCTCCAAAGAAACATATGTATAAACAAAGATCTAACTATATAAATAGAGACAATTTCATGCATTCATCATTAAAGGCATGAAAATGAGAGGAATAGACTACGTTATATTAATGATAAGAAAGACAAAAGAAGTTGATTACAATGTTATACCTTGATGTCCAAAGTAGAAACACCTCCTTCCAAGCTCTCCAACATCACCCTTGCAAGACTCATAGGATCATAAGTTTGGTGTTTCTAAGTTCACCCCCCATAGCTCATGGATGGCTCTCTGTAAGTAGGATTTGGGAAGCCAACCACTAAGAGGAGATTATGGATCTAAGTGAGGAAGATGTGGATCAAGGATCTAAACCATGCCAAGGATGGAATGTGAGATGGGACTTGAAGGGGTACCTCATCCCAAGAAAATATCCATGAGATCCAAGATCCAAAATCAAAGGGATAAGCCTAAACTGAAATTGTCGCTCCCCTATAACTAGGAAAAGCGCGAAAAATATTGAAATTTTCGCTCCCCTGTAGGCATGCAGGGCGCGAAAATTCCAGAAGGCTAATTTTTGGAGGTGGTTAAGGTGGGTTTCAACCCCTTGCTTGTTGGATTTGCTTCCAAATGTGACTAGGGAAGGGATCAACATTAGAATTAAGGGTCCCAACACCCTTAGGAGGCATAAACATCATGTTTTCCATGGTGGTGAAACATGTATATTCTCACTTACACATGGTGTGTCAATTTGAGGTATAATAGGAGGCGATGCGATACATAAGTGGTACCCAACTGATCTTATATATATTTCCATTCACCCTATTGAAGACTCTCCTCAATATCAAGGCTATGATTCTGAATGGTGTCTTCAGATTCTGGCTGTCATGTTATCCACTTGTGCTCTATCTCAATTGCTTTCCTGGAATCAACATCTTCTTAGCGTATTCAAAGTGATCTATGTTGACTCCTCTTGTCCAGTCATCTGTCATCATGACTTTGGGATTTGTAGTGATATGGCTTGTTTGGAATGAAGAAAATACTTCTCCCCCTGCCCCTACTATGATCCTTGTGCTGACGTCTGCATGAGGCAGGATCCATCCAATGACCCCGGAGCATAGGAAAAGTTATAGTCGGGTGGAAGCTTTATGGAGGCCATACCTTTTAATATTCTGATACACCATCATCTCCTCAATGGATGCATCTGGTACAGTTTGATCTCTGATGAGGTGATATAGTTCATCCCATTTGTATTCAGGTATGGCTCCTGTCATTGCTTTGGTGTCTTCAAATAATGTCTCCACTGGAATGTCTAAGACAACCTCAATGTCAGAGTCTGATTCAGCTATCCTGAGCTTTTGCTTGGTATCCCTCTTTTGCATCTCTAAGTCCTAAGGAAACATGAAGTTAATCTGTAAGCAAATTTCAATGTTAATGTTAGAAAAACAAGATCGCAGAGCAATAACAATAAACAAAAATGCAAATATCATCAGACAAACACATTACAAGAGAGACACCAATATATCGTGGTTCACCTAAGATGGACTACGTCCACACTGAAATTGCCAGTCCTTATTATTATACCATCCAACAAATGAAGGGATACAACCTGCATCACATCCACTGCACTTCCTCTTCATTGTCTCACAGTCTCTCTTCTCGATCTCAGAGATCTTTACAATGCATAATACCTAATACATCAACCCTAGCCGTGTTACAATGTCTTTCTTTTATAGGGGAAATACAAAGGGAAAATACCACGGGTTACCCAAAACCATGGGCCCGTAAACTGTTGGCGAAAACAACCCCAAAAAATTTTCTCAGGGGAACAAGTGTATAGTAAATTTGAGGTAGAAACACGACTGAATAACATCTCTGAATCTGGAATATCAGGCTCCACAACCAACAGTTAAGCAATATATTTAAGCAACATGTAAAGATATCCCTTATCAATATTATTTAGAAGAAAACAAAGTTAGTAGATTCATTAATTCCATGGTGCCAGGTGTGTTTGATGTTGGCTATATTTTATCACAACATTATCACTTTAGTAAAGAAAATTGTACACTTGTGTGCAATAACCAATGTATAAATGGATTTTTTATGTGGCTTCATCTAGATCTTCTAATGCACCATTTTCCAGAAAAAAAAAACGTCACCAAAATGTCTTCAAAATTCTTTCAGAAACATACACAGTCTCATCATCTCAATCATATTTCTGTTCAGGAAAAATTTTAACCAAGGTTTTATCGCAGACCCCCATCGATGGGGTATATAACAGTGTAGCATGCCCACTATTTTAGAGAAAAAAAATAATAATCAAACAAGCACAAAATTTTGATTTTCTCTTCAAAAGAATCGGATGCTTCACTTGTTTAAGTGGCTTGGAAAGCTTAAAGTGTTCGAATAGCTTGAGGAATTTCCCTAGCTTTGATGAAACCCGGTATTCTAGCTAAATGTAAGCCAAAAAAAAAAACCTCATTCATTCCCTAGAGGTCCCTTCTACCTAAGAAGGCCATGGCGATGAACCTAATTAAGCTTGCCTCTACGGTGGTGCATTATCATGAGATGGAGGGAAGTAAAACGACGATGTAGGTGTTAGATACAAGGAATTCAATTTAACTTAGCAAGCTCTATTCAAGAAGTTTTCAATGTTTAAAAATAAATTCCTACACTCTGAATCCAAATGTATAAGTTCTAAAGCTTTGGACGGACCGAGGCGGCCGCTGTAAAGGGAAACCCTAATATGTTCCGGTTTAAAAAAGAAAAAATCTTCTACTTACAATGCACATAGAAGCTATCAAAACAAACCCTTCTACCCTCTTAATAATTCTACCTTCATAACCTATCACATTTTACAATTTAAACGGGTTTACGAATTCCTTTTAACCAGGGTGAAACGTTGATTCCAACCATAAAATAAATGGTAAAAAAAACCTACATGGTGGTGAAGGATTGGTCCAACATAATGCTCAACGGCGTTGGGGGATTTGTAGCATCCAATACAGTCTCCAAATGAGAATGACGTTACAAATGGCATGTCACAAAGGATAAGTTTTTACCATTTATATAAAACAATGTAACCCTAGTCATAGATGAGCAAGGTACATATGCTAACGGGGCCCACAAAATCAATCAAGACCGTTTCGGGCACTTTTCAAAACTTCACCGATCGCATTTTAGAGTTATTTTCATTTCACACTGAAGCGTTTTGGAGTCCTTCCTTAAACTCACTCCGATTGTATTCATGTGAACTTCTTTAATTTCACATTTATATTGTCTCGGGGCCTTTTGTTTCTTTACCTCAGAGGAATTTTCATTTTCCAACGATATGTTTCGGTGTCACTTTTCTTTTGCCAGCGACCCGTTTCGGAGCCTTTCTCAAATCTATGCTGATCCCCATTTCGTCGAAGCATTTTCGGTGCCTTTTCCATTCATGCCAAATATTTTTAGTGTGTTTTTCCATTTCACACCGAAGCATTTCACTAACTTTTCCGAATTGCTTGTTCTCCTTTTCGCTCCACTATGTCAGCGTAACTTCTGATTTTGTTATGAAACGCCAATTCCAACAAAAATTCAAAGTGCTCTGAAGTCCTCTCTTACCTTATCCGACCCTTTCGGCAGAGAATGCCATGTTGCTCCGACCATGTTGGCAGAGAATGACAAGTTTCTTTGATCGTTTCAGCGGAAAAAGACAAGTTATCCCGATTCCAAAATCTTCCTTTTCTCTTTTTTTTTAAGAAAACATGTAAGTGACAAAAAGTAAGCCTGTCAAATATGAACAAAAATATTTGTGAGGAGACCTCAGTGGTTCACTCAAACATTGAGGGATGCTTAAGAACAAGTTGAATATCCTAAGAGCATATTCAAGGAGAGCATCCATCTGATGAATTTTTCGAACTATATGGAATTGATGAGCAACATCATAGAAGGAGGGTCCCTACAATTTTAAGAAAATTTTGGGGATTAGGTTGCGGAAGCAACACAAAGGCATACTCAACAAATCCAAACTATAACACGAGTCCAAAAGTTCCCAATACCAGTCAAAATAAGAGGCCGCGCGGCTGAGCCATTGTTAACCTATGCTATAGCACATGTTCTCAGTTCAAATCCCATGTGATACTCACGCGGCTTTTCCTTCAATAGATGCGCTACTGTAAAAAAAGTGGGACCACCTACTTCCCGCGGCGCATTGAAGTCTCCATCACCTCCAACAATCAGAATTTTTCTCCTCACACACTTGGTGGCATTAAATTCCACCCTTGGTGTACCTTGGAACTAGTTCATGGAGTGTATCAGTTCACATTTGGATCTAGTTGTTTCTTGGCCACCTCTTGGCCTATAAAAGGAAGCCATTGACATGCATTTTGTAGATAGAAAGAAGAGCAAACTTATGTTGTTGGATTTGTGTTGGATATTCCTCATAGCTCACCTCTTCCTACCTTTGTACGCCTTCCCAAGCTCCCTTGACACCTTCCTCGAAGGTGCAAGAGTTTATTTCCATTGTTCTATCATCCACTTAACATATAGTGTGGAAAAAAAAGGCCTCCCTATGGTATATTGTTGGATTCCCTTGAATTCCACGCCTCCTAGGTGTTGTACATCTTGACCATTGGGCAATAGAAAGTGGTTTTGCATACCGTTGATTGCTGTTGGAGTTTGCATTCTCCCCCCATTTCCTTTTTATTGTATTTTGTTCAATTTTATTTATTTCATGTGAATTCCACTAACAATCTCGTGCATGATCATTTGGAGGACAACCACACAGACATAGGGGCTCCAAGGATTGAGGCCTTGCTCTAGCCTACAAGGCGTAGCCGCTTACCAAGAGCAAGAATGCACACTTGTGCAATTTTTTCCACAACAGTTCTAATGGAGACTCCACATATTTTCGTTTATATGTTTTAAACTAGATTGTTTTATGCTTAGTGGTTAATTCTGGTTGTTTTTCATTAGCAGGAGATTAGGTTTACTACCTCCTATCCCATAATTCCCCCCCTATCGGCCACAATTAATTTTTACATAGTAGCACGTATCTCGACCTCTCGGCCACACTATCAGCGCAGAAATGCCTTCGACAGTCATGCTACACGTGCAAGTAATTAGTTCACGACCCATGTGGCATTCCTTAGTTTGACATGTGCACCTTGTTTGTGCTCTTACCATGATACATGTATGTTTTGTATTTTTCGTGCTACCACGCAACAGAGTATTGTTTTCCCATGCTACAGTCATTTGATTTGATTTTTATCTACATACAACAATCTTGCAGCCCTATTGTTGCTCACTATTGAACTTAAATTAAGTTAATTTGCAAAAATTACATACTTTTTTGGTAATTAGTCCACATAGACCAATATTCGAGAGTAAAGAGTTCATATCTCTCGAAACTTACCTAGGTAACCAACTTTGACGTTTTCAATAGGCCTCATTGTTGTCACTAGTATTCAAGACCTCTATTGTTTATGATCAATTGACATGTTTTTATGATCAAAGCTAGTGTAGAATCCACTTTTTGCACACAAGCAAGGACCTAAAGACTCTTTCCCTCCTAAGTATGCTCTTCACCTCGCACTTCTTGTGATCTTGGTGAATCAGAAAAGGGTGAGAAGTGTGAAATACCTCCATCGCACACTATTCATTAGTTATCATTTTGATTTGCAAAGCACCTAAGCATATTTTAGAGTTAAAAGTACATCTACTTGTGCATTTATTGTATAGTCTTCTAGTTAATTTGACGACAATTGATTTTCTTTCATCACATGTGTTTGCACCACTAGTACACACTAACAGACCTAATGACTCTTTTGATCCAAGTATGTTCTTCACCTCACACTTCTTGTGACTTTGGTGAATTAGAAAGGTAGGAATTGTGAAATACCTCTCTTACACTCCCTAAGTGAAATTCAAACCCCTTAAAATCAAATTTGTACATGCCAACCAACTAAAATCCTCCATGGGAGGTCACAAAATGAAATTTTAGCTAGGTAGGATTGATTGGGCTAGGAATCCATTAATTCCCACCAATCTAGTTTCATTAGTGCTATTTTGAAACATAGCATTGTTAACTTATAGGGTACTTTCAAAATCATGCTATAAGCAAGTGTTCAAAGAAAACCCAGATTAGAAGTGCACCGTGATCAAGGAGGTGAAAGTCGAGGTATAGCTTCCCTTCTTTCCTGTACGAGTCCCTTAGCTCATTCTAGGGAGATCACACTATATCGTGTAGGCCGAACCACTGATCCACACTTGACGCAAGGTATCTTAGTGGCCAAACTTAGGGCATCACCAAGGAGCAATTGTGGGTGCAATAACTCCTGAAGTGAGCTATTTCCATTGGGAGGTATTTCCAAGTCTCCGTGATTGGAACATTGGCCCCATTTCGAGTAGAACTAGTTATTTGTTGTCTCCACTAGTTGATTAGTATGTGGATCCCATTGTCACCATCAATAGTACTTTTGGGAGGCCCAGTTGCATTTGAGAGAAAGGATGCTAGGTAGTTTTAGGGAATTTAAATTTATTTTCTTTTTAAATACAAGTTCACTAACTTGTAATTAAAAAGAACCTACATGTGGAACCCTTGAACTAAAACTGATTTTTGCACATATCACTCAATTGTTGCACCATATTGCATCTATTGTGCTTAAAATATTTTTGCATTTGTTCAATTGTGTTAAATTCCAACATGACTCTCATTTGACACAAATCCTTCACCATTAAGAAATGAAACAACCCCCTGAGTTCATCCTGAAGACTGCAAGGCCTCTCCTCTCTCTCGAGGGTTCATTTTTACACCATCTCCCTGTGGTTCACGCAGAAGATACTCTAGACGGGGCCGCTCCTAGGACACTTTGATAGGATCATCTGGGTGAGTTCGATCATTGCTCAAGACATTCTCTCCTCTCAGAGAAATTGAGTATCCTTCCACCTCCTCCACCACCTGGAGAGGCACCCTTTGGCTTCTCCTGTCTAAGATCCTTTTGACCCCTTTGATCCTTCCTCTCTCGTAGGAGGTCACTAATTGTTTTAATCACCACCTCGGTCTCCCCCTGGTGGAAACCACACCCATCATACAATGGTAGGGCCAAATCCTCCTACCCTACCTTTCATGGATAGTCTAAATCTCCCTGATTTGGACAAACTGATAAATGAACCTATTGCACATGATCTAACATGGTCGACTATGCCAGATAAACTTCCTTCTGAAATTCATAAATTCGAAGGAGAAAAAGGGGATGATCCCTCCAACCATGTCATGTATTTCCACTTATAAAACACGTGTAGATCCTATGATTCCTCTTGAGGATTTGATCCCTTCAAATCCTCAAGAGGAATCAGACAAGGGGATCCATTATCCCCATTTTTGTTCGTGATTATGGCTGAAGCTCTAGGCCGATCCATAAAATTAGGGGTGCAGAACAACAATATTTGGGGCTTAAATCTACATGGAGAAGCTCACAGCCACTCACACCAACAATTTTTTGATGATACCATGCTAATTGGGCAACCCTCTATTCAGGAAGCATGCGCAATAAAGCAAGTGTTGGAATAATTTTTTCAAGGTAGTGGGCTCAAGGTGAATAAAGATAAATCCCAGGTATTTTTTCTTAATACCCCAATAACTACTAAAATAAATGTTCTTAGAATTTTAGAATTTCAATTGGGACACTTCTCGTCAAAGTATCTGGGAGCTCCCTTATCAAATTTGGTAATAAAGAAGGTTTCATGGAAAGAGTTACTAGATAAAATGAAAGCAAAACTATCTATATGGACATTGAGACGCCTTAATTTTCCAGGAAGATTGGTCATGGTACAATTGGTACTACAACCCTTATTGACATACCTCTTTTCATTTTTAGCAACTCTCAAGGTAGTGATAAAAAAAAAAGAGATCTACAAAGAGCCTTCTTGCAGGGAGGATCAGGTGACAATAAAAATGATTACTGGTAGGATGGAAGACGATGTGTACCCCTAAATTGTTGGGAGGATTAGCTATCAGATAGCCGGTCGTAAGAAATGAATTTTTGGGAGCCAAGATATGGTGGAGGTGGGTCACTTACACTAATAAACCATGGGCTCAGCCATGGAAAGAAAAGTATGTGAAGAGCTGGTAAAAAAAAATCTTATTTTGTATGATGAAGATAAACCAGGATCACATATTTTGAGAGAAGTAGAGACAAATAGAAAGATAATCCAACAATAAAGTTTTTGGGAAATACATAATGGAGCTTTAGCCTACTTCTTCAAGGACTCATGGCAACAAATTCCTATTCTCACTGTATCGCCAAGGTACCAATTTTGCATGCAAATATGGAAGAGAATGCTATAGTAAGGGTGAAGGAGATGTGCAAGAAAGATAATCCATATGGACAATATCAGAAGATAATCTAGATGGAACATATCAGATGTGGAGGGAGAAGGCGTGGTGGAAAAGTTGGAGCCCAAGGGAAAATGTCCAAAAACTAATGGATAATATCCAGAAGTGGAAAATTAAAATTTAGATGGAGTAGGACAAGTTGCGTTGGGGTCACTCTCAAACGGGATCCTTCAATATCAAAGAAGCAACTTCTCTCCATGCAGGATATGACAAAATACCAAAAGACCCCAAGTGAGAAATTTTTTGGAAAGCCAAACTGTAGTCAAAGGTTGTTTTTTTATATGTCTCCTTATAAGAAGATGAATTCTAAATTGGGAAAACCTCTTGAAGAGAGGATTCATTAGCCCTTCCTTGTGTAGCATGTGCAATAGAGAAGGAGAAACAACAGACCACCTATTGGAAGGTTGCGAACTCGCCTCACCATTGTGGAAGTAGGGAGAGATGACATTTCACAGACAACTTAGAAGTGATGGGAACCCCGTGAAATCAGTAGTGGAATGTAAAGAGAAACCATACAAGAATCCAATACTCAATCACATATGGGAAATCTTCCCTGGATTTTTGGTATGGGAAATATGGAAAGAGAGGAATAAACACATTTTTGAAGGAGAAAGTAGAAAGGAAGAATAAATCTGGATAAAAGTGAAGAGGAATATCCAATAAACTTCGAAACTATCAAAGTGGGAGACCAAATATGCTCAAGATGAGATAGATGAAAGAAGAATTCTACATGATTGGGGAATCCATGCCATCCCAAAAACCATAGAAATAAGACATAAAAGAACTGGGAATATCACAAGTCCAAAGAATTGGAAAAGACCACTAGAAGGTTCCTATAAGTTGAACTTCGATGGAGCATCAAAGGGAGACCCGGGATTAGAAGTATTCGGGGGGGGGGGGGGGCATTAGAAATTACCATGAAGAATTAGTGGGCCTTTTATGGGGCAATATGGGGGAAGCTACCAATAACATGGCAGAGATAGACAGGATGATCAATGGGACGCGATGGGTGCTAAGGTAGCGTTGGACACCATCAGTAATAGAAGGGGATTCCCATATCATAATTAATATGGATACATGACTACAATTCGGTGTTATATTTTCACAATTTAATTCAAGATTATCTAGGATCTTATCTGAGAGAATAACATGCACAAAAATTCAAACACAAGAGATAAGAGACACAAAGAATTTCATCGGGGAAACCATAAAGGAGAAAACCACGCAACTTCCTCAGAGATAGAATGAGAAACAATATAATAAACCCCAAAAGTAGAAATGGTCTCCAACAACTTCTCTCTTCTTCACTTGTGTGAACTTGTCCTCCTACTCACTTATGCGAACTTGATGAGTGAGTGAATGAGAAAATAGAGAGGAGCACCCTCTTTATTTATACATTATCTTTCACTTGACCATTACCCCAACTAGACTGGGCCAACTTCTCTAGGAGAGTCTAATAACCCATTAACAACTTAACTCTGGGGTCTAATGCCTCGACATACAATGGAGGGTTAACCTCAATGAATTTACATGACCCAAATAAAATAATGACTCTCCCAACCATAGGAATAAACATCTTCGTTGGAGGTACAATGATAAAATACAAATAAAATATAAAATATACAAGTGAATATATTCTGAAGTTACAATTACATTAACACTCTTTCTTAACTAGGAAGGTATTCTCTTGACACAGTCATCAACACAAGTCTTCATCACTGGATCATCATCAAAGGTGTATCATCATCGTCACTGCTGCTGCTATCTCAACCATCAGTATCTAATCTACTCGTCATAGGAATTTCTACATAGCCATCCCTTTTTCATGTTGGATGTAGGCCTAGCCTCCATGTAGTTCTTCATCATCTCTCCGAGCAAACCATCAAGTAGGTACATCTCAGGACTTATTTTATGCCACTGCAAAACCTGCAACATCTCCCAGGACTGATTATATGCCACTGCAAAACATGAAGGACCATCCCAGGGATGATTATATGCCTCTGCAAAACCTGCAAGATATACCAGGACTGATTATATGCCACTGCAAAACCTAAAGGAGAATCCCAGGATTGATTATATGCCTCTCCAAAACCTTCAAGATCTCCCAGGACTGATTATATGCCACTGCAAAACCTGAAGGAGCATCCCAGGACTAATTATATGCCTCTACAAAACCTGCAAGATCTCCCTACTATCACCTCATCACATCCAAATCATCTCAATGTCAATGGAGAAAAGCCCAGATGCACGGCACACAGCACTTACATCACACATTATGGGAGAAAAAATCTACCACCATTCGGAAAAAGGCTCCAACCCTTACACCTACACCATGGGAGGACACACCTACCACCATGTGAGAATGGATCCTGTGCATCTGTGTATTCTAGACTCATCACTTCCCCCTGGAAGGAACCTCAATCTAGAATACACCAAGCTTCTCTCTGAAGTACTCGAACTTCACTCTAGCTAGTGATTTGGTCAACACATCGGCTATCTGCTCGTCTATTGCAACATATTATAGCTTCACTGCTCCTCTCTGTACCATATCCCTGATATAGTGATACTTGATCTCGATGTGCCTCGACTTGTCATGGAACACCGGGTTCTCAGATAACTTCACACAACTCTGGTTGTCGCAATATATACAAGTCGCATCCAACTGGAGATCAAACAAATCAAACAGTAGCTTCCTCATCCATTATTCCTCACAACTAGCCGAACAAGCTGCGACATACTCTACTTTGGTTGTACTCAGTGCCATGTAGGACTGCTTCCTGCTAAACCAAGAGATCCCACCTGATCCCATACTGAAGCAGCACCCTAAATTTCTTTTCCTATCAATGGCACTGCCTTCCCAATCTGAATCAACATAACCCTCTAGGCTAATCTTCTGATTCGCATCATACTTGAGCCCATAATCCACCGTACCTTTCAGGTACCTCAAAATATGCTTTGCATCAATCAAGTGAACATGTCTTGGATCAATTAGGAACTAGCTCAATGTGTTCACAACAAAGCAAAAATCTGGTCTTGTATTCATCAGGTAAATCAAAGATCCAATCATATGATGATACATGATGGCATCGATCGACTCTGATGAAGCATCACTTAATAGATTCAGGTTCGATGCAATAGGTATGGCCATGGCCTTGCAATCCATCATCCCAAACCTCTTCAGGATCTCTACTGCATACTTCCCTTGTCCAAGGAAGATTCCATCTACACTCTACCACGCCTCCATACCTAGAAAATAGTGCATCATACCCAAGTCCCTCATCTCGAACTCGGCAGCAAGCTTCCTCTTCGTGTCAATAATCAACCCATCCTCACTTGTCACAACGAGTTCATCTACATAAAGTAGAAGTATCACTGGGTTCCCTTCCTCAACCTTGTAGTAAAGGTTGGAATCCTCTTTACTCTTGGTAAATCCCAAACTAGTCAGAAAGTTGTCTATTCTTCCATACCACATCTTGGGTGCCTGTTTTAATCCATACAAGGCTTTCTTCAATTTGCACACATGAGTCTCCCTCTCATGTGTCTCAAATATGAGTGGTTTCTCCACATACACTTCCTCCTCTACTACACCATTCAAGAACATTGTTTTGATATCCATTTGGTGTACCTTCCACTTCATCACTACAACCAGAGCAAGTACTGATCTGATGGAAGTGTATCTGGCTACAGGTGAAAATGTCTCCTCATAGTCTATCCCTTCCTTCTGGGAGAAGCCACGTGCCACAAATATTGCCTTGTGTTTCTCTATGCTGCCATCTGCAACATGCTTGATCTTGTAGATCCACTTGGAAGTCACAACAGGCTTCCCTACTGGTCTCGGGACCACATCCCAGACATCAATCTTCATGCTCGACTGGTACTCCTCGATCATGGTATCCTTCCATTCTTTCTTCTCAGTTGCTTCCTCATAGTTGGAGGGTTCTTTTTCAATGATGTCACACAGCAGGGCTACATGGCTAGAGTATGGCCTTGGTCTCTCGCTTTCTCTATGCATTCCTTCTGGAGCACCATATCTCTCTACATCTTGAATTTCTTCTCGTACCCATGATGATTTCCTCTTGTGAGAATTCTTCTCACGTGGTGGATCTACAGGTTCCTATGGGTCTTCCATATCGTGTTCTTCATGGTATTCTAGATTTGCTTCATTCATTGTTGTATCTCGAATCCTGGGTGCTTGTGGTTCTTCAATGTCTTCAACAGGTATCTTTCTGGATTTGCGATATGTTGAGTCTTTGTCGAATGTTACGTCCTTGCTGATGTCAATCTTCTTGAACCCTAGAAAATATATTATGTAAGCCTTTGAGCTTTCACTATATCCCACGAATATGCCCTTCTTTCCTGAAGGATCTAACTTTGTCCTTTTCTCCTTCGAGATATGTATGTACACTGGGCAACCAAATATCTTGAGATGGTTGACCTCTGGTTTCATGCCGAAGAAAGCTTCTTCTGGTGTCTTGTTGTCAAGTACTCTATGTGGAGTACGATTATGTACACACACGGCTGTTCTCGCAACTTCTTCTCATAGATGCATTGGAAGATCCTAGTCATGAAGGATTTATCTTGTTGCTTCCATGATTGTTCTATTCTTCCTTTCTGCAACTCCATTCTGTTGCGGATTATATGGAGTGTTCAACTCCCTCTTAGTCCCTAAATCTCTGCATAATTTCTTGAAGTCTTCTGATGTGAACTCTCCACCATTGTCTGACCGAAAAGTCTTGATTTTCTTCTTTGTGTGGTTCTCGATCAAGGATTTGAACTTGTTTAATACTTCATCCTTGTTCTTCAAGAAATATATCCATGTTTTCCTAGAAAAAACATCAATGAAAGAAACATAATATACATAACCATTCAATGAACTGGATGACATTGGGCCGCATAAATCTTAATGGATGATTTCCAAGTTTCCTTTTGCCTTGCTCTCCCTGCTTGGAAATGACTTCTTTATGTTCTTTTCTTTCTCACACCCTTTGCAAATGCCTTCATGCTTTGCCTGGATTTCTGGAAGACCATCAACTGCTTTGCTTGCAAGTGAAAGTGCTCTATAGTGCACATGTGCAAGTCTTCTATGCCATAGTTCACTTGGCTCTATTGAGTCATGGACTAGGACTTGTTTAGGTTGGCCCTTTAGTTTGTATAAACCTCCCTCTTTCTCTCCAATCACAACTGCATCATCTAATGTCTTTCCCTTGGCCACATAAGAACTTGGCCATCTACAAATGAAACCCTCATGCCTTTAGCATCTAAAGATGATATGGAGAGAAGATTATTCTTTAGTCCTATTACGAACAGGACATCTTTCATCTTCATAGACTTTCCAGAGTCTAGCTTATAAGAGGATTCACCACTTCCTTTTATGGGATACTGGTAGTCATCCCCAAGTTTCACCTTGTGGGGTGACTCATGTTTAGATAGGTTCACAAGGGATTCCTTGAATCCTGTCATATGTTTGGAAGCCCCACTATATAGAAGCCAATCATTGCTTTTGTGTGTCACAATGCCTGTGAGAGATGAAATCAGAACATATTCTTCATCACTTGAAGAATCTTCACTGTCTTCTCTGGTTCTCTTCCTCAGAGGTTCCTCATCCTCTGTAGTGTGAGTATGATGTCTTTTGTTGTTATTCTTCTTCTTGCGGGAGCTGCTTTTGTTCCGGGGACAATATCTGGAATAGTGTCCCTTCTCATCACAAATATAACATTGAATGTGAGAAAGATCTCTCCTGGATCCTCCAAGGTTCTCCCTCTGATTCTAGTGATGGTGTTTACCCTTCTTGTGATGAGGATACTCCCTCTTGTTGTTGTTCTTCCTGGTGTGTGTTGTGAGAGCCTGGTCTTCATTACCCATCTTTTCTTCTCGAGATACAATTCGAGCTTCTTCCTGTGAGCACTCCTCCCATGGCCTACTGAAGGTGATCAACTTTCTTCTTGCACAGATTCCTTGAATAAAGGAATCCCATGATCTAGGAAGACCATTCAATGTGGTCATCACTATTTCTCCACTTTCTATGTCTTCTCCCACAGCTTCAAGTTGTTCTTTTAGCTAAGAGACCCATGTAAAGTAAGACTGCATGGTCTCTGCATTTTGTATTTTGACATTCTTCAATTAGTTCCTTAATGTCATCTTCCTATTTATATTCCCCCCTTCAAATAAGGTGGCCAAGGCATCAAACATATCTTTAGGTGTCTTCAGAGATGACACATGTGGTATGAGATGGTATTTGATAGAATCTGCAATGATTCTCTTATCCTTAACCAGGTTCTTCTTGTGTAAGGCTTTAGCCTCATCTCCCTCTGGAACTGGAACCTCTTCATTCACATAGGTGTCCAATTCAGTCTCTTCTAGTACAAGGCCAATCCTATACTTCCATGCTCGGAAGTTGTCATCCCCTTCAAGCTTATCCTCAAGCTTGGTGTGGTGAGACATCTTTAATGAGTACTTCAAATGAAAATAGAAAAGATTTAGGTCTTACCACTTGATTTGTTGAAATTGGATCTGGAGTTGGCTAGGGTTTGATAGAGAAACCCTAAAAATTCAAAATTGGAATTTGAAACTTTTGTCTGGATAGAAATATGCACATGACTGAGGCGAGCAAGTTGGTGCACTTGGATTTTGAAAATTCCAAAAATTGACTTGCGAATTTCGGATTTGTAGTTTATGGTCCTTTCTGGTTTTCTGGTTTTTCTAGTCCAGATTCAAACTAGGGTTTGAATTTTACTGGGGTTCCACCCACTCAAAAATTCAATCTTGGTCTCTAAATTTTGATTTTGATGAGGAGCATCTCCCTGCGCTGAAAGCACTCCAAAATTCCTCTTCTGGGAAAAGCCCTAATTTCCCATAGCAATGACAGGCCAAAAATTGAAAAAGCTCAGATCAATTTCTGTTTCGACATAAATATGCGCCTTCCTTAGGTGAGTTATCCTAGCCTCCTTTTTTCTGATGATAAGTGGAGAGAAACCCAAAAATTAAGAAGACCTAGCTTCCACAGCTGCACAATGTCTTTTTCTCAGGTTAGCTCTGATTCCATGTTAGATTTTCACAATTTAATTCAAGATTATCTAGGATCTTATCTGAGAGAATAACATGCACAACAATTCAAACACAAGAGACAAGAGACACAAAGAATTTCATCGAGGAAACCATAAAGGAGAAAACCCCGCAACTTTCTTAGAGATAGAATGAGCAACAATATAGTAAACCCCAAAAGTAGAAATGGTCTCCAGTAGCTTCTCTCTTCTTCACTTGTGCGAACTTGTCCTCCTACTCAGTTATGAGAACTTGACGAGTGAGTGAATGAGAAAATAGAGAGGAGCATCCTCTCTATTTATACTTTATCTTTCACTTGACCTTTACCCCAACTAGACTGGGACAACCTCTCTAGGAGAGTCTAATAGCCCATTAACAACTTAACTCTAGGGTCTAATTCCCTGACATACAGTGGAGGGTTAACCGCAATGACTTTACATGACCCAAATACAATAATGACTCCCCTGACCTGAGGGATAAACATCTCCATCGGAGGTACAATGATAAAATACAAATACAATATAAAATATACAAGTGAATATCTTTTGAAGTTACAATTACATTAACATTGGGGATGCTAGTCAAGAAAGTAGGGAGGAACTGACGCTTAGAAGAAAGCCTAAACCAACTTGTAGACATACTAAGGAGTGCGCTAGCAATAGTCTTTAGTCGTGTCAAGAGGAAGGAAAACACGTTAGCAGATTACGTGGAAAATCATGGAATTAGAGAAAGAGACCCCATCAAAGAGCTATGGTGGGAAGTGATAGAGGAAGGAGAGCTTCAGAAAAGATGTCAATTCCTAGTATCTAGGGACATGGATATCCCGGATGTGGGTGAGAATATAGATAGGCTGCCACATGCATGACGGGACGTGGCACGAGAAGGACAAGGGAGGGTGTCTCAAGAGGAAAATACACTTGGAGACAGGTTGGGGGATTAATATCCCATGCATACAAGGAGCCTAGTGGCCGACGGTGAAGAAGGTGACGGAGGAAATCAACATTTAAAAGGATGTGACAACCCAAGACCAGATTGCATGAAGGAGAAGGTTGGGAGATTGCGGAAATTATGCTGAGGTTCGAAGAGAATAACAATGGAGTAATAACCAGCAGGGAAGAGGATGAGATGGGACAAGGGTTGAAGAGCACCATTAAGCGATGCCTTTATTACAGCATAGAAGCAATGATGATGGACATGAATGACATCAATGTAGGGGAGTGAGTAGACAATGATATAAAACACCAAGTCGAGAAGGCTAAAGCATTGAAGCTAATTGAGGTGTTGTATGTGTAGAGAAGGTTGGACAAGGTTATGATGGCTACCCACTAGCGTATGAGAGGGCGTCGAGGGGGGAGAGGTCACACAGTGAGCGGAGGGAGGATAATGTTGAAATCTACAAAGAAAAAATGGAAGGGATCCCACGCCATATTGATAAAACCATCACAATCATGGAGGAAGAAGAGAAACACAGGCAGATAGAAGAGCATGGTATGGAAGCAAAGTTAAACCCCTACTGGATAATGAGGAAAATGTTGGCGCAAACCATGATGGAAAGATCTATTTTTGGCGACCTAGTCACACAGGTCCTCTCCAACCTCAAAGAATACATGATGCGCAACCTGGTTGATATGGAAGGAGTTATTGAACTGGCTAAAGCGCCCTTCGGTACGAGCAATGCAAAGACTGAGTCGTCGCCATCTAAACGAACAATGTCACCAGAACAAGAGGAGAATCCTTCGGAGGGAGTACCGTCATCTGCAGTGAGAGAAAAGTAAGAGTATGGTTTTGTTGGACGGTTTTTTGTGTTTTGTTGTGTTTTTGGATAGCTAGGGGAGGGATGTTTTGGGGGAAGAAGGTGTAATGGTCATGCACCGGTTCTTTGGGATACCATGTTTTGGATGGGTGTCTTGTTTGGGAAAGGGAATGTTTTGGGAGGATAACAAATCCATGCAATGCACATTGGGAAACTTTGTGAAGCCGTTTCTGGTAATCTCTTTTGAATTTTAATGTATATGAAGTCGCGGTAGTGGGAAAGATACATAAGCAAAGAGGTGGGAAACCTAGGGAAAAAGAAGGTCTGAAAAGCAAGAGGTCTTGAGAAAAGCATTTTTGTAACACTATGTACAGTTACTGTTACTGAATTTTAGTAGAATTTTACTATACTTACTCACAAAAAAAAAAATCCAGCAATTGAGATCTTTACAACTTGTTAATTCATGAAAACCAAAAAGAGCTAAAATGATTTTAACACAATCTTTTTTATCATATAAACAAAAGATGCTAAACATTTTAAGTTTTAACCCATTCTAGTTTGTCATATCACTAGAATCCTATGAGAGAATCTTGGCTTATAATACGGGGCACTCAAATCACCCCATTTTTTATGGGAGTGAATTTTACGAGGAGACATATTTGGTTCAACCTAAAATGGATAAAAAAAACCCGAGTACCCAATAATCTTGTCCAAATTTTGATTGATTTAATTGTGTAATATTAATATATTGATGAAATTGTGCAATATTAACATCTATACAATTCTATCAATCCAAAATCATTATTATTGAATTTTAAATTGAAATAGGTATTTCCATTTGAATTATAGTTTAAGTCACTAACTAAACCTTAAAGAAAATTTTAGGGTCCAAATTAGCCCATGGGCTATTTTTCAATGTTTTTTTTCCAAAATAGATTCGCCAATTTGCATTTTTTGAAGTCGTTTAGCCCAATATTGATCAGGTAAAAATATTTCACTCTAAAAAGTGCCAAATTATTATATAAAGTATTTACAATCCTTAGAAATTGAAATATTTTTAGAAAAATATCACGAAATATTTTATGGTTGACATTTTAAGAAGTGGTAAGATTCAAAGGTTTTTACACTTTCTAACTAAACCTATAACCTATTCATACTATAAATAATAAATAAAACCCATTAGTTATCAAATTAATTAGGGTCCAATAAATTAAAATGTGGACCATAAAAAAATGAAATATCATAATTGCAAAGATCGTGGCCAATTCAAATAAAAACAACAAAAAAAATCCAAAACATAGAATGATTAGCCAACTCTCCATAACGAACTACCTCTAAAGTTATTACATACTTTCACTACTTGTATAATAACTAGAAATCCTTTAGAGTTATTGCACACTTCCACTACTTGTGTAATAACTAAAAGTTGTGAACTAATGGACTTTTCTAATAACTTTTAGGGATAAATCTTTGTTAAAATAATGATTTTTAATTGTTTAAATTACATTTTTAATCGTAAAAAAGAATTCAATATTCTCAAAAACCCTTGAACACCCACACTGAACAACCACATGATACAATTCCAATTTATATTTTGCAATTTCAACAGCATAATTCCGAATAAAAAATCACGGAAAACCTAAAAAAAAACATAAAACATTTAGTTTCCTAGGTTCTTGCCCCATTTCACCCACTGATCCTTGAATTACCCATCCCATGTCCCTTTAATTAAACTTTTTTTAGAAGTTATGTGTGAAGTTTCTCGGCTTCTACACCAATTGCACCGACTAAGCCTTTAAATACCCATTCCATCTACCAACCCCGTCATTGCGTCAATCCACTCAGATTTGCTCTTTTCATCTGCTCCACTCTGCTGTTGCTTCTGTTCATCAAATTTAATTCAAGTTTTGTGAAGAAGAGAAATGGTGAAGGAAGTCGAAGGTCAGTTTGATATTGAAGGATGGGCTGCCAGAGACGAGTCCGGCATTCTCTCGCCTTTCAATTTCCCTCGCAGGTCCACCGTCTCTAAACTTTTTTAACTTCTTCTTCTTCTATTACTTCTTGATCTATTGATACGCATTTGCAGAAAAATTTTCCGCCATTTTCTAATGTCGAAATAATGGAAGATTAAGATGTTTCGAGAGTTTTACTAGGGTTTTAGAGTGCCGATATTTGAAAGTTGATGCTTTCTGCTCGTTAGCTTTGACTTGTCTATTATTAACTTTTAATATGCTTTCTGCCAAATAAGGAATTGTTTGAGAATTTTTGGTGGTCGACACTCAATTTTTACTGTTTCCCGATTTAGTTGTAGTTGTTTTGTCTGCTTTGCATTTTGTATATATTATGATTATTTCCCTGAGAATTTCAATTCAACGATGGTTAGTTACCTTGTCTGTCTTTGTGGCCAATCTATTTTGTTTTTACCCTTTTTATTTTATTTCCTACGGTTCTGTTGGAAGATTTCGACGCTTTTGGTTTTTCTTTTAATCCCTTGAAATGGGCTGTGGAAGATCTTTGCTTGTGATGTTTTCTTGGTTATCAAATACAAGCTAACCACTTAACCACAACCCTGCTGAATATCTTAAAATTTATTTCTACTGTTCGTCTACCACTTTATTCTGTATTTGCCAATTGTCAGTGCTTAAATCTTCTGCTTTCTCCCAGCAGTCTGAGTTTTCCAGAACCCCGAGTTTCCGAGCTTTTGCCCATGTTTTCCTGATTCTGATGCCAAGTTTCCGAGTTTTTGCTATCTGCATTGTAACAGAATTTGAGTTCCTCTCTCATAGCGAAATTCTTGATAGCTTTATACGTTCAATCAAGGAGATGTGTCTTATGGTTGTTAACATGTGTATTAAGTATGCACGGCACAATTCATTTTATTGAGATTTTAATTTGCCTTGACAGGAAAACCGGGCCGCATGACGTTACCTTCAAGATCGTATACTGCGGAATCTGTCACTCTGATCTACACCAAGTTCGTAACGACTGGAATCGTTCCCGATACCCAATGGTTCCTGGGTAATGTCTTTATATTCTTCCACAGCACTTCAAGTTTAATAGCAAGTCAGCGAGAATATATGCCTACTAATCCCTTCTCGGTTTTAATTTACTCTTAAATTATTTTTTCAGCCACGAAATAGTAGGCACAGTAGTTGAAGTTGGTTCAGATGTGAAGAATTTTGTTGCTGGAGATCGAGTGGGCGTGGGCTGTATGGTTGGGAGCTGCCGTCATTGCGATTCTTGTAGCAAAGGGCAGGAGCAATACTGTGAGAATGTCATTTGGACGTATGGGAGCACTGATGTCGATGGTTCTGTCACCTTTGGAGGTTACTCATCCTTGATGGTTTGTAACCAAAGGTAATTCATCATTTTTTCCGACTCATGCAACCATTTTTATTTTGCCAAATTCCTACAAGGCCTGCTGAGATGGGCGGTTTGTTTCTTTGCTAATGCCATTAATTTGTATATTGGTTAAATGGAGGTTTTATAGATTGGTTGGTGTGGTTTGTATTTGTAAACAGCTTTGTAGTGAAGGTTCCGGAGAATCTGCCCTTCGATGCCGCTGCGCCATTGCTATGTGCCGGAATAACTGTGTATAGCCCCATGAAACACTTCCAAATGACAGAGCCTGGAAAGAGCCTAGGTGTTGTGGGCCTTGGTGGTTTGGGACACATGGCTGTCAAATTTGGCAAAGCTTTTGGGTTGCAAGTTACGGTCATCAGTACATCGCCCAACAAGGAAAAGGAAGCCAGAGAAGTTTTGGGAGCAGATCACTTCCTCATCAGTAAAGATGAGAAACAGATGCAGGCTGCAGTCAAGTCTCTGGACTATATCATTGACACTGTCTCTGCTGATCATCCCCTGGAGCCTCTCCTTAGTTTGTTAAAGCTGAATGGGAAGTTGGTCGTAGTTGGTCTGCCTGAAAAGCCTGTTCAATTTGCTGCTCCGGCTGTTATAATGTGTAAGTAGTTTTTGCCGTTTTCTCTATTAGAAGGAAAAAATAACATGAATTTCACTGAAATATGATCCCCGGAACCCTTATTGCTTCATTTTAGTACGTTCTTAAAATAGTCTAAGAGCTCCTTATTTTTCTCCGGAGAGATCTAAATCTTCTCCGGAGCCCTGAATTATTGTTCAATAAAAAAAATTTGGGTGGTTTTGTAGCTGACTTTTATTTTAATTTTGGTGTGTGCAGGTCGACGATTTGTAGGGGGGAGTTTGATTGGAGGAGTGAAAGAAACTCAGGAAATGTTAGACTTTTGTGGAGAGCATAACATCTCCTGCATGATTGAGAAGATTTCAATGGACTATGTAAACACAGCAATGGAAAGATTGGTAAAGGGAGATGTCAAGTACCGTTTTGTAATTGATTCTGCTCAAAGTTTCAAGTCTGACGGCAGATCTGATGAGTGAAGTGTCGTTTTCATTAGTATGCAAGGTAGATAGGAATGCTTTGGAATAAGTTTCAAGTCTGACGGCAGATCTGACGAGTGAAGTGTCGTTTTCATTAGTATGCAAGGTAGATAGGAATGCTTTGGAATTTTGTTGAGACAATCCTTTTCATCAGACAGACGAGATTATGGATTTATTGAACAGTTGGAATCTCAAAGGATCGGCAGTGTGGTAATTGAAATAAATAAATGGTTTATTTTGTGATGCTTATTAATAAGCATCTCTTTATTACTGTTATATGAATTATTTATATTGATATGTCTCTGTAAATCTACTCTCGAGCTGCAGAAGAATCAACTGTTAAAGGATTTGTTTTGCTAAGAGTGTTTTGAAACGCTAGAAGTATTATGTTTAAATCAGTTTTGTTTTTTAAATGTAGATAGGATTAGTAGAAGGATTAAAAGTGTCAGTAATTTTGACAATGGGTGTTGAAGTATGGTCAACAATAAGCTGAGCAGTATTGAATGCTTCATCTAATGCTTTGTTGTAGGTGGATCTCAAACTATTTGAGATTCAACTGACTGTAAACAACAATGCATTGCTCAGCCAAGTGCTTATTGCTTCAGCAATGCACTGTTCAGCCAAATGCTTATTACTGTAAGTGGATCTCAAACTGTTTGAGATTCAACGGACTGCAAACAGCAATTCACTGCTCAGCCAAGTGCTTATTGCTTCCCTTGAAGTATTATGTTTAAATCAGTTTTGGTATTTTCAATGTAGATATGATGTGTACATTTTTGAAGTATTATGTTTAAATCAGTTTTGGTATTTTCAATGTAGATATGATGTGTACATTTTTGAAGTACTTAGTTTGAATGTTTCCCAACACAGATTCTTAGAAGTTCTAAGAGTGTCTTGTTTCGACTTTCTTTCGAGTAGTGTGTTGATGTCGAAGTATTCTATTCAAATCAGTTTGTCCGTATATTTTTGAAGTATTTGGTATTTTCAACATAGATATGATGTTCGTATTAAGACTTTAAATGTCAGTATGAATAATGCTCTGTCCATTTTGAATTCGACAATATTCTGTTAATCTTGTTTGAACTGCACCAATTTTACCAAGTAAACAGGGAATAGCATAAACCTGATTTCTTACCCAAGATTCAAATTTTTTATACTGTGTTTGAACTGCAAATTCTAGTTTACCATATAAAAGAGTATCATAAACCTTATTTTTCATCCAAAAGACAGTGCTTTTGCTTAGTCAACCAAAAATATACGGGTTTTATTGATTTCTCCGATATCTCGGCGAGTTTTATGTGCAGCTTATGTAATGTATTGTAGATGCCTTACGTTGCCTGCTTAAGTAATGTCTTGTTCAGTGCCTTCCGTTGCTGTGATGGTATTTTAGCACCAGTTATAGGGGTATAAAATTATTTGATGGTATTTTAGCACCAGTTATAGTGGTATAAAATTATTTACCATGCAAATGAAAGTAAATATAGAAATATATTTGTCAAGGCTGAAATGAAGATTTTTTTTTCAATTGAATGGAAAGAAAATTTATTATAACAAGTAATACTTGTCATTGTAGAATATGTTGTCATTATTTAGAATATTTTTAGTGCATTATTGCAAGTAAAGAAAGTTAAGTTTTAAGCTTACCCTTACCTCATAGAAGAGAGAAACCATGATTTTATATTTTTCTTCCTTATTTATATAATGATTTTTATATTCTTTTTCCTGATCTATATTTATAAGAGTAGAGCAAATCTCTTAATAAATTTGTAATTCCTGGTGAAACCCTTATATTTATATTTATAAGAGTAGAGCAAATCTCCTAATAAATTTGTAATATTAAAAAAGCTTTATTTTTTCATAATAAATTTTAGGATGGTTGGAATTTGTTTTTCATTTTTCATTTTTATTAATTTGTAATTGTAACACTTGATTGTTATTCAAGTGTGATTGTTGGTTCTTTCATATAACCTTTATGGTTAATTCCTTATTAAAAATTGTTATTCTTGAAACTAACACTAGGCACTTCTTGGATTAGACATTTGATGTTGCTTTGTTTTCTGGTCGAAAGTGCTTATATCCTTATAGATCTCAAACTTGAATGAGTTCTTTATAAAATTATGAAAAATATATCATTAGTTAAAAAATTTAAAATTATGTCAAATTATATTATTTTAATTATATGAATAAAAGTTATGTTTTAAGGATTGTATATTAAAAATTAGATTTTTAATAATATTAAGTTTTAGTTTTCATTGTATATATTAAGTTTTAAATTATTATTTATTTTCATATAGAAAAAATAAATTAATTAAAACTCATCAATAAAAGATTACCAAAATGCCTTTGAATTTAAATATAACCCTTCCTTTTTGGTAGTCTCCTTGTTTAAAACAAAATGTTTGGGATTGGACAATAAAAGATTACCAAAATGCCTTTGAATTGAAATATAACCCTTCCCTTTTGGTAGTCTCCTTGTTTAGAACAAAATGTTTGGGATTGGGCACTCAGATTTTCACATTGAAGAACTTTTCCATTCTTTATGATGTGGTGTATATGGAAGGCTCGAGACAATCATTTTTGAGAATTACAATCCATTTATTTATTTATTATTATTATGGGAAGTGTGTCATTTATGTATATAATTTTCCAATTCGTTTATTTATTATGGTATGTGTGATGGAGCCTTTGGGAAACTAGGGAAGATTATATTTAGGGAATCTATATTTGGGTAGTACTTGGCACTAGGTTGTAACTTGATCTTAGATTTGGTGCCCAATTGTTACTCATGTCCTTTCTCCTCCCTTCCTTAACCTTTTTTCGAGTCGGTTCAAGAATGAGAGGCGCTCTTATCCTTGGGCAGATCATAATCTGGTAACCCGTTGATCACGACAATGAGGTTGAGAAGCTCACGCTCGGGAAGGTTTCGGTTATCATGCTGTAGTGACGTAGGCGAAGGTCATGTTTGTGGAGTGTTCTTTCATTCTTAAGGAAACTCGAGATATATAGGGAGGGGAAAGGAGTTTTTACCTAACTCAATGTAAGTGCTACAGCAATGAAAGGAATGCATATGATGGCTGAATGGAGAGTTCATTAGTTGTGGATCCTAATAGTATATTCTATGGGAAGAAATAGTATTAGGACTAAAACTAACTAGTAGAAGAACTATCGCAATTAGTCCACATACCCCAACTTATCAACAATTAACTTCAACATTAAAAAATATATTGAAAACCTTGCTCTAATAAAAAACCTCCTATTTTTTTTATCTTAAACTCAAAAATAAAACATCTAAACCTTTGATATACCTCTTAATAATAAAAGTTATCCCTTCTATCAAAGGTATATCTCTCTTAATAGTAAAAATTATCCCTTCCATTTTATTCATTTATATCTATGTACTGTTAATAGTCAATTTATTCATAGAGTTACTCATTTAAATCTAAAGTAATTATTATATTATTTATAATAACATGTAATACATAATAATTACATAGTGAAATTAACCTATATAGTTACAAAATAAAAGATAAATTAATCACACAATTAATTTAATTTGCAATATCTTTATTTCCACTTCGGCAGTAACGGCCTTCTGCTCATTTTTTTTTAAGGATAGCCCTATATCTTTAACTTTGTATTTCCAGAATAGTTTCCTCAACAATGATACTAACCTAAGCTTAGGTCTCCTTATTTTACCTTTAGTATTCTAAATTTTTGCTTATGAACTTTAAACTACAACTCCAGCTTATTCCATGGCTGCTTGTGCCTTTGTTAGCTCGATCTCCAGCTCCAGAGCTGTAGGAATCAATTCACAGACATTTACAGTAAACAACAATTCTAACTTCCTTACCTTTTTAACTTCGCAGGGTTCATCCACCAGTTAAGCAGAAGAAGCAGAATGCAGTTTAATGGAGAAAACAGAGCACATTTGAGGAAAACAGAATGAATACGGAGAGTAACACTCGATCCGTTTATATTGACTGAAGCATTCACAAAACGGTTACAACAATCACCGCAGAAATAGGATCTGCATTAAATCAACTGTAGTTCATCTATCTGTCTTATTAATTCTCCATTACTTCAAGTCTTCCCCTTAATGGAGAATGGATTAACAGCTACACCTAACATTTCTCTAAACAATTCAAATTTGATCTTTCCGAGAGGCTTTGTGAAAATGTCAGCAGTATTTTCACAAGTATTACAATAAATGAGATCTATTTCATTGGATTGTAGCTTCTCTCTAACAAAATGATACTGAGCATCAACATGCTTTGTCTTTGCATGAAAGATGGGATTATTTGCCAACTTGATTGTACTTTGGTTATCACATTTGATTACTGTAGGTTCCTTTTGTTCTTTTCCGACATCTTGAAGAAGTCTTCTCAGCCAAACAGCTTCACAGGTAGCTGCACACAGGGCCTTGTATTCTGCTTCAGTAGAGGACAGAGATACAGTAGGCTGCTTTTTACTGCTCCATGAAACAACTCCAGATCCTATGCTAAATGCATATCCAGTGGTTGATCTTCGATCATCCGGATTCCCAGCCCAATCAGAATCTGAATAACCTGTCAACTCAACAACAGAAGCATCAGTATATTTAATACCAAAGTCAAGTGTTCCTCTTAGATACCTGAGTACCGTCTTTGCTGCATTCCAATGGCTTTCTTGCGGTTTTGCCATAAACTGACTTAGCATACTCACAGAATATGCAATGTCAGGTCTAGTTGTGGTGAGATAATTCAAACTACCCACCATCTGTCTGTACATTGTAGCATTCACCTCCTTTGAATCATCAGCACAAGAGAGTTTCACATTCTGCTGCATGGGAACAGCAGAAGATTTACACTCATCCATTTTAAATCTCTGAAGTACATCTCTAACATACTTACTCTGACAAACAAATGTTTGACCTGCATTCCTCCAAACTTCAAGACCTAGACAGTAATGAAGCTCACCCAGATCTTTCATATCAAAAACTTGTGACAGCTGCTCCTTTATTTCATCAATCAGATTCTCTGCATTTCCTGTAATTATTAAGTCATCAACATATACAGAAATCAATACTAGATACCCCTGCTCATCACATTTGATATATAGATTTGGATCACTCTTGCTCCTCATAAACCCTGTTGAAGAAAGAAAGAGTCTATCTTCTCATACCATGACCTAGGTGCCTGTTTTAGTCCATACAACGCTTTCTTTAACTTACACACTAAGTGTTCTTGCCCCTTTTCCACAAACCCTTCAGGTTGAGTAAGGTACACCTCCTCTTTTAACTCACCATTCAAGAAGGCAGATTTAACATCTAATTGGTTTAACTTCCAATTATACTTTGTAGCTAAGGCAATTAATAATCTGATAGTATTCAATTTAGCTACAGGTGCAAATGTTTCAGCATAGTCAATACCCTCTGTTTGTGAGTATCCCTTTGCCACCAATCTAGCTTTATATTTGTCTATGCTACCATCTGATTTAAACTTGGGTTTGTATATCCATTTGCATCCTATTGGCTTTTTATGTTTAGGCAATTCAGTCAATTCCCAGGTATTGTTTTGCATTATTGATTCATATTCCTCCTCCATTGCATTTCTCCATTCATCATGTGCATTGGCTTCATCAAAACTAATGGGTTCTATGACATTCGAAATGCTACTCATAAGGGCATAGTCTTTGTACCTTTCAGGAGCTCGAACCTGTCTTGAAGATCTCCTTAGTTGTTGATTACCTTCCTCTTCGCTGTGTGAACTTTTGAATTCATCACTAGTTGAGTTTGAACTGTTTGTATCACTGAATCCCTCTTGCTGTTGCTGCTATCCCTGTATGTTTGGCTGCTGTAATACAGTTTGCTGTTCTTGTGTAACCCCTTCATCAATAACTGGTTCATCAAGAACTTTATGCCATTCTTCATGGCTTTGGTTGATGTTCTCTGAAATTTCTGTTTCCTGTTCATGGAAGAGTACATCTCTACTTGCAAATACCTTGTGAGTAGAAGGATCAAACAATTTATATGCTTTGAATTGAGAACAGTAACCTATGAAGATACATTTAATGGCTTTGGCATCCAGTTTCTTCCTATTTTCCTTTGGAATATGTGCAAAAGCTGTACACCCAAAAACTTTCAAATTCTGAACTACTGGTTTGAAACCATACAAAGCTTCAAAAGGAGTAATATTATCAAGACTCCTAGTTGGACTTCTATTCTTTAAGTAAACAGCAGTATTTATGGCTTCACCCCAGAAGGTATTTGAGAGACTCTTACCTTTCATCATACTACGTGCACACTCTACCAGGGTTCTGTTTTTCCTTTCAGCAACCCCATTCTGCTGTGGAGTGCTGGGTACTGTAAACTGCTGTTCTATTCCATTATCTTTGCAATATTTGTTGAAGTCTCCTGATTTATACTCTCCCCCTTGATCTGAACGAAGGATTTTAATGGATTTTTCTGTCTGTTTTTCAACCATGTTTCGGAACTCCTTAAAGTACTCAAAAACATCACTCTTTCTTCTAAGAAAGTAAACCCATGTGTATCTTGTGCAATCATCAATAAATAGCAGAAAATAAAATGCACCTCCTAAAGATCTAGTCTGCATAGGCCCGCAAACATCACTATGCACAAGATCTAACACATCTCTTTTTTTCTTATCAGGATTAGAAGGAAATTCATTTCTGTGCATCTTTCCTAATGCACATCCTTCACAAGGAATGTTCACATTTTTTATCATGGGAAGTCCTTCAACCATATTATGCTTTAATAATAACAATAAATCTTGATGATTGATGTGACCATACCTTTGATGCCAAAGACTCTCTGTTGGCATGATTGCAGAAGTTAATGCGTAATGCTCTTTACTAGTAACATCAAGTTTGTATAGGCCTCCTACTCTGACTCCCTTTGCAAGAGTTTTGTGTTGGTCCAGTAAGTCCTTCACTATGCAGTAGTTTTTGAAGAATTCAACCTTCAAATTCTGATCTGTAATAGTAGATACAGATATCAGATTTTTCTTTATCCCTGGCACATACACCACATTGCGGATGTGACGAACACTACCATTCGGCAATGTCACTGGAATATCTCCGTATCCCTTGATCTGATAAGCACGGTCATCACCAAGATATATACTAGCACCATTCTGTGTTTCTTTATAGTTAGTATACCACTTCTTATTACAAGTCATATGCACTGATGCTCCGGAGTCAACAAACCAAGCATCAATATCATCAATTTCAGCAGATAAAGCAGCATTAGACACAAACAGTCTAAGATCCATTGAGTCAAAGTTTGGCGTTTCAGAAATCTTATCAGCAATTTCATCTCTAGCCATAAACAGTTTTAGATCATGTGGTGAAGAAGAGTCTTCAGCAAAATGGCCTGAATGTTTTCTAGGTTGTCTATTCCTAGCCTCATCATTCTTTTTCTTATAACAGTCTTTAATAAGATGTCCAGGTTGACCACAATAAAAACAACTTTTTGACTCATTCCTGTTAGATGGCATACCTTGATTCGGTCTTTGAGAAGCTCTACTCTATGATGACCTGCCTCCTCTGCCTCTTTCTCCTGATCTCCCTCTCGGAGATCTCTTACTTTACCACAATGCCAAACCTGAATCTTGAGGCTTAAAGTTCCCACGCCTCTCTTCTTCTTGCAGCAAAATACCTGTCAGCTCTTCAAACGTAGGAGGTTTCTCCCTTGCTGCGAGACCTGTTATAAACATATGGTAGTCCTCTAGCATACCATTCAATGTAATTGTTACGAGATCAGTGCTGGAGACCTTTTCTCCTATGTCTCCTAGCTTATCTTTTACTTCTTTGAGACGACCCAAGAAGGAACTAACAGACTCATTTGCATCCATCTTAATGCCTAGCAATTTAGTTTTTAAGAAAAGCAGACGGTTTGTATTGCTAGTTTCATATAGATCTTTAAGTGCTGTCCATGTTGCAGCAGAAGTTTTAGCTTCTCTGATATGTGGAATAATACTATCTTTAACAGACATTCGTAACAGTACCTTAGCTTTGTTCTCGCGCTTATCCCAGTCTTGAATTTGTGCTGGTGTTCCACCCACAGCTGCTACAGGTTTCGCTTCATCTCCATTGGTGATTGTCCAGACACCATAGCCTTCCATCAGGGTCTGCATTTTGAATTTCCAGTTTATGAAATTCGAGCCATCCAATTTGTTGGCCTCATTGAGATAGGTATCTGCCAATGGATTTGACATCTCAGCAACTCCTTCTTTCCGTTCTTTACCAGCAGATCTCCTTCTCAGCTGTGCAAGGATTTAGTAGCAATTTCTCCACCAGCGATTCAGATCGATCCCAGCAGAGAAATATTGAAGAGTGATCCGAGACTTTTCAGCCAAAAAAAGGCACATAAATCTTCAACCCGAAGACAAATCGAGGCGTTCGGACAAAAGCTAACCAGATCCGGAGACAAAACCCCTACTCGCTTCGAAATGACACAAAATTTATAAAAAAAATGGAGAAGGCAAAACCCAATTCGAAAAACTGACAGATCAGTCGAAGTCTGCTAGGTGCGCAACCGCGCCAAAACTACAAAGGCCTCTGCAGACAACAGGTAGAAATGTTCTGTTCTCCACGCCGGTCAACACGTATCCACAAAAAAATAGGGTTTCAGCAAATGATGGCTCGATCTCTTCACTCTGCGTTTCAATCTTCAGGTGTACCCACACAAAAGCTGGTGCTCCTCTTCTTCACACAGGCCGTCTGTCCTGCTGCAATTTCAAAATCGAATCCGGCTCTTTCAAAATCGAATCCGGCTCTTTTAAAGCTTGCACTCAGCACTTACACTAGCGCAGACCAGGGAACGCGGTCCTCACGGCTTTCACAACCCAACAAAGATCACACTAGCGCAGGCTCTCCAAAACAACCTCGCTCTGATACCAAGTTAAGCAGAAGAAGCAGAATGCAGTTTAATGGAGAAAACAGAGCACATTTGAGGAAAACAGAATGAATACGGAGAGTAACACTCGATCCGTTTATATTGACTGAAGCATTCACAAAACGGTTACAACAATCACCGCAGAAATAGGATCTGCATTAAATCAACTGTAGTTCATCTATCTGTCTTATTAATTCTCCATTACTTCAAGTCCACCTATGTTTACTTTTCAATATCGAAACTAATAGTGGTTTCCATTAAAAATGTTCTTATTAAATAAACTCAGGTTTGATCCATTTATACTTCCCATTACAAAAGTATGTGTGACATTATTGTATGCAATTTTTCACTACACTCTGCTTATTGAACGATGAAGTAAGAAGCGTCTACCCACACATTTTAATTAATTCTATAATTACAGCAAAAGTATAGGTAGAAAAGGTGGCATACCTCCGCTTGGAAACTTATAGGGCATTAAAATTTTGACGTCCAGAACCGCACCCTCCACATTGTAGTCTATTCCATAGGCTATGCGGTAAATTGTCCGCTGCCTTCTGCTAGTCCGTGATTGTTGCAAGCTGGGTAGTTCAGGAGTCTATTATTTTGATTTAGCAACAACATCTCTTAAATCCCTCCTGTAAAACTTGAAATCACTTGCAATAAGATTGAAAAGATTGTTGTTCTCTTTTGCGCAATCAAATTTCCAGAGACAGAAAATAAAAAAAGGAAAGGAGAAATGACTGGTTCTCTGATAATTTATGATATTAACCCCCCAAAATCCCTCTTCCTATGCAACGAGAGGAGCTTAATAAACGATAAAACCTCTACATGAAGCAGGGTGCTACATTAAACAAATAATAGGCAGAGAGAATCTACACATTTGATGTATGCATCATTTGACAATTCCAATTAGTTTGCAGCCACTCTTGAATTTCTTACATTGGAAGTGTAAGAAAACTCAAATTGTGACAAAGCAAGGTCCCACTGTGTCAAGTACCAAGTTACCAACTATACTCTGCAACAAATTGTTGAGACTTCTGTTTACCACCTCTGTGGCACTGAAACTCGGTGATAGTATCTATATCACAAGTAATTGTATTTGTCTTGGATATACCATACAAGAACACAACTTATTTGCAAAATAGTTCAACTATTTTGCTAGCATCAATAATTATTTATCATAGACTGAAGTGGTTCATTTTAGAGAATATGTTGGCAATGACAAAATTAGAATCATCACCTCATCGTGTTTGAGGCAATCCTAGCTTAAAATCTCTTTTGATGTCAACCCAAGGGCCAACAAAATCCATATTGAAAATATTGTTGCAATTTGGTTAGTTCAGGAGTCTGTTTATTTGATTCGGCAATGGTTGCTGTGAAATCCCTCCCGTTCTTCCTGTATATGAACTCTATTCCTAATTTCACAGATTTTTCTCCTCTTTTGCATAGTCAATTTTCGAGAGACTTAAAATAACAAGAGGAAGGTAGAAATGGCAGGTTCCCTCATAAATTTTGAGATTACCCCCCAAAAATTCCTCTGATTAATCGGTGAGAGGAGCTTACTACCAAAAAAACCTCAACATAAAGTAGGGTGTTGCATTAAACCAATAACGGGCAGAGAGAATCTACCCATTAGACATATGCATCACTTGGTAGCAGGAAATTTTTAAGGGTGAAATTTAGCCAATTGGCTATTTTTCGGGTTTTTTTTTCAAAAAATAAATTTGCTATTTGGTCATTTTTAGGCTCTAATATCACCTATATTTACATAAATTATGCTTTTTTATCATAATATTCGCCAAAATTTTCACATTTCAGTAGTAAATTGTATGTTTCATATTTAATATTCACCTACCTATCTATATACATGTTTTTTTCAATCCAAAATAATCGCCTAGGATACTATACTTAATTCTAATATTAGAATCCTTAAAAAATACCCTGCCTGGTAGTTCCAATAAGTTTGAAACTGGTTTTGGATTTCCTCCATAAATAATTTGAAGTAGTACGATTATGAATTATGAATTTGTCTACACTCGAATTGTAAGCAAACTTCGTTTTTATCTAGCTTTTGCAATAACGTCCTCCAAATGACAGAGAAAATTAGTATGATAGAATCCCTGTCATTAGTTATAGTTTTGGGATATACTATGTAGGCACAAAAGCTTCTTTGAAAAACATTTCAACTATTTCGCAAGCATGTATAATCCTTTTTCATAGAGTGAAGTGGTTCATTTTAGAAAATTTGTTGGCAATGACAAATAGAATTATCACCTCAAGTGTTCAAGACAATCCTAGCAAAAAATACATAGTAATGACGACCTGAGGCCTAACAACATTGGAAAAATCATATATATAGTCCTGTATTCTGTGAAATTTCTTTGGGAAACTGAATTCAACAAATTTGCAAAAGAAATCATGTACATTATATGTATCTTTTGAGGCATCAAAACTAACTACATCATTCTTCATAGTGACAAGCAAGTGGAATATCCTACTCAATGTACCAACTGCCGCAATTGACTCTCCACTCCTATGTTGAACATAAAAGAATAGCTTTGCAAATATTCCATATGGCATGTGTTTGAAATGGAGTTGCTTGGTCACTATGCTACTGGATCTGCCACTGCTGTGTGTAGGATCTGTAGATTTGTCAAGGATCTGTCATGGAAATCGATCCCTTGGACAAGGAAATTGATCTTGAGCCCATGAAATGGATCCCATGGAAAATGAAATGGATCATGAAATTTTGACATATATCTTGAAACTTCTAGTTTATTTTTGACGAACTGATCCCCTGAAAATTGACTTTTTAATGAAAAAATCCCCAACCCCTAAATGCCTAAAGGCTAAAACCCTAAATCCTAAATGCCCTCAAAATTGAATAAATAACATTTTTGTTAGAATAAAGGAGAGCACACAATAAGATTATAACACAACTGGTCATATATACAAAAAACTACAAACATTTCTATTTGGTTACATATTATACTAATCACAAAAAAAATATTGATTGAATCTAATAAACTTTTAAGTGACTTATATTTTCTTGAGTGTTTTTATGAAGCATTGATACTTTCCGGTTCCAAAGACTTATAATGGAATAGTAATGACGACCTAAGGCCTAACAACATTGGCAAAATCATATATATAGTTCCGTATTTTGTGAAATTTCTTTGGGAAACTGAATTCAACAAGTTTGCAAAAGAAATCATGTACATTATATGTATCCTTTGAGGCATCAAAACTAACTATATCATTATTCATAGTCACAAGCAAGTGACATATCCTACTCAATGTACCAACTGCCACAATTGACTCTCCACTCTTATGTTGAACATAAAAGAATAGCTTTGCAAATATTCCATATGGCATGTGTTTGAAATGGAGTTGCTTGGGCACTATGTTACTCGATTTTCCACTGCTGTGTGTAGGATCTGCAGATCTGTCAAGGATCTTTCATGGAAATCAATCCCTTGGAGAAGGAAATTGATCTTGAGCCCATGAAATTGATCCCGTGGAAAATGAAACGGATCATGAAATTTTGACATATATCTTGAAACTTCTAGTTTATTTTTGACGAACCGATCCCCTGGAAATTATTTTTTTAATGAAAAAATCCCCAACCCCTAAATGCCTAAAAGTTAAAACCCTAAATCCTAAATGCCCTCAAAATGAAATAAATAACTTTTTTGTTAGAATAAAGGAGAGCACACAATAAGATTATAACACAATTGGTGATGTATACAAAAAACTACAAACATTTCTATTTGGTTACAAAATATACTAATCACAACAAAAAAATATTGATTGGATCTAATAAACTTTTAAGTGACTTATATTTTCTTGAGTGTTTTTGCACCAAGTGAAATGAGGTGCTCTACAACCCAGTATGGGGGAGATGTTGTAACATTTGTGATGTAACAAAATAATTAAGAAAATTCATGTCGGCTCATAAAATAAAATAAAATTATGGAAAGTATTTAAAAAAATCCATATTGGTTCATAAAATAAAATATTATGAAAAGTAATTAAAAAATAGATGTTCGTTTATAAAATAAAAACTTAAAACTTAAATCTGGATCTATCAATCAAGAGAGATCAAATTTCTTGAGTTTAAATTTTTAAAAAAAATACACCTCAAGAAATTGGATCCCTCTCGGTGCTTGATAGATACGGGTTTAAGATGGATCTATGCTGGTTGTGAAGCATTGAGACTTTCTGGTTCCAGGGACTTATAATGGAATAGTTGTCTTTACTCCTGAAGGTATTTATTTTCTACTTCAGATCATCTAGAAAGGCCCTTGACATTTGATTTATATTCTTTTCATATGTTGGGACTTTCCCACCAACGAGGTTCAGACCTCAAAATGATGCACACACACTGTTGGGCATTCCGTCACAGTAGTTGGGGAGGAAAATGGATCCTAAGGAATGCAATTTTATGGACAAAGGGTTCCATGTGGTAATATCCTTGTTCCTTTTGAAGAACCCTTTAAAAGTACTCGTGATGGATATGAAGAAGCTTGTCTTGAATACAATATGCATGCACTGGTTGATTATTTAGTTGGCCATATCCCTTCAAAAAATATGATCTGGGCATGGGTCTAGGATTTCTAGGATCCATTTGATTGGCATGTGTCCAATATAACAAATATGACCAAGGGTTTCTTTATATTTAATTTTTGGGACTCTTTCAGCTGCGTGTTGCTCATGCAATAAGGTATGTGGATCTATAGAAATATCCTGGTTGATTTTGTTCATTGGAGAAAAGACTCCTATGCAAAAGATTCTACCAAACTCCATTTCCCCTGGGATTCTTTCCAAACATTTGCATTTAAGGAAAGACTGGCCCAACCCATTGGGAAACTTCTCTTCCATGATCCCAAAAGAACCTTCTAGCCTTGGCCCAATAAGAGAATTTTCAT
Source organism: Larix kaempferi (assembly GCA_027924585.1). Taxonomy (NCBI): domain Eukaryota; kingdom Viridiplantae; phylum Streptophyta; class Pinopsida; order Pinales; family Pinaceae; genus Larix; species Larix kaempferi. The sequence continues at coordinate 3,106,118 of BSBM01000903.1, forward strand.
TCAAGATAAATTACAGGGTGATATGAAGGAATATATTGTTATTCAAGTCAGAGATTAAAATCACCATCACCAGTTTCGATACATTAAACAACCTAATACATGCTTGTAATGTATCTAAGGCTTAAGCATCAAAATGAGCATTTCCCATTAATGATGAAACCACCTATAGTGAACTGTGAGCCTCAATCCCCTCATACTAATCTTGTTTCTTCAGCTCCCAATGCGACCTAATATGGATAGACTCTCATGAAAAGGAAAGGATCTAATGTTGATAAGAAACAACTGGATGTATTTCCATCTATTTCCTCCACATCAAGGGCCAAGAACCTTTTGCAGCCTTCACCTGTTGGATTTTGCATCTACACATTAGATTTCACATCCCCGAAATGGGGTGAATAGATGTGATCCATCTCTGTCACCCATGTGCCATGCTTCCACTGTGGATAATCCTAAAGAGGCAAGGGACCAGAATTGAAAACTAGATAGTTGGATTGATTTTTCCCATTGGTCCTCAACAAAGTCTCTAATTATCTCAATTTTCTGGAATGAATTATTCAACGCCATCTCAAACCATTTGGTGTATCAAATTTTATAAATAAGATGTTTACATGTGATTTGATTTCTGCAGTCCCTAGGATTTAGGGTTTATGTTCTTAGAAAATATTTCGTAAACCCAAAAAAAGCAAATGAGTATTAAGAAAAAAAATTAGAATACCGGGTGTGTTGTGCTTCTGGCCCGAGGATTTCTTCCAGCTATTGGATCATTTTGACCTCCCCAAAACTTAAATTTATGTGCTAATTGATGTAACTGGACGGGCCTCCCACAATCCCAAATTTATGCACCAGTTGATGTAACCTGATGGGCCTCCTAAAATCTCAATTTTACATGCCAATTTGATAGAATCTAGTACTCTTAATACGACATAAATGAAGTTTGATTTTTTATTTGTGTTTTGTTTTTATTTATTCTTAATATATATATATATATATATATATATATATATATATATTGTTCCATCAGAAAAAAAAAAACCGTACTATTTCTATTCAAACCGAATCAAATAGTACAATGATAGTTCAAGTACAATGAACGTTCAAGGTGATCTTGATCTCAAGAAAGCGTCAAGCTTATATGCTATACCGAGTAGGAATTAGCCCATCAAAAAACCTCTCAAAAAGTCTTACATCATTTACAAAAATTTGAACCAAACTTAAAAGAAGAAGAAGTTACACCTATCCAGTAGACAGGAATCCATCCAGTCTTCCCAAAACAAAAATCCTTCTGACCCTTCAAGTTCCTATTTAGAAAGTTGATCAGCAAGAGAGTTATGCTCTCTAAATATGTGCTCAAAAGAAATGTGCTCATGTCTAGAAATCTCTTGTCGAATTCGAAGACACCAATTCCTGAGAGCAATAATATTCAGATTATATTCATTTGTTTCCCATTTGATGGTCACCCGTAAGTCACCAAAAAGTTTGAGACTGACCAAACCGAAGATATTTGCCACTTTAAGAACAACCCAAAGAGCCAATAGCTATGCCTTCATATTAGTCCCTCTGCCACCATTAAGACAAAGAGAGAAATAATGTCCTTCATTTAAGAAAATGACTCCGCCTATTGCACAAATACCAGCTTGTGCTGCCCCATCAAAAAATAAAATTGGCTGTGATATCTTGTAAGAGAATAGACTATCTCTCACAACTCTCTTAGAATCCTCCTCCTCCTGAAAAGTTTGGAGCATTTTAAGAATAGTCATCACACAAATTTCAACCATTGGCATTCTATTTTGAAAGATCATTTCATTCCTAGCATACCAAAGGACCCAAGAGACAAAGATGGGTAAAAATAGAGGCTTTTTATAGTCCCTAACCCAACTGAGCAGTCTTGTGACAAAATCCAACTCTCCCCAATCCATATTCAAACTGAGTTCCTTACAACATAATGACCAGACTTCTTGCATAAATATACACTTCATGAATAAATGGTTTATAGATTCAGAGTTCTGCTTGCAAAAACAACACCAATTCGGTCCATTCCAGCCACGCTTGGGTAGGTTATCCCAAGTCTTTAAACTACCATTGAGAGCGTGCCATAAAAAACATTTAACCTTAAGAGGAATTGACCACTTCCATATTTTCAAATACCACCAGTGCCGATGAAAGATACAGACATCTTGTATCATTCTGTCATATGCAGACTTTGCCGTAACACATCCATCTTTAGAATTACTAGCCCACAAAATTTTATTAGAATTTGCAGATAAAACTATTCCAGCCAATCCTAAAGCCAAAATATAGCATTCCCAATCCTAATAAGACTGACCTGTGAGCTCCAGGTTCGAAGCATTTAACCAACCATTCTCAGAATGATAATTAGGATTGCAATTTTTAACATTATTCAAAGTAGAGATTCCCAATGTGTTCAGCTGCGAAATCAAACTGTCAAAAAGCTTAAACGCCTCCCCCATTCCAAGGATAGGATCCACTCCTATAAGAATTCTGCTCACATCACCTACCTGCCAGCAAATGTCGCTTGCAATCCAATCATAAACCTTTAGAAAACCTCTCCAAATTGGAGATAACAGCCCATTAACAGACTTCGGTTTCCTCAACCAACTAATTAAGTATGTCTTGATATATTTAAGGTGAAGAACCTTCGACCACAGAGTATCACTAAATAGACCACGCCAGAGACTCTTCAACCGAAGAGCTTTGCTAAAAATACTGATATCCTTGATTCCCCAGCCTCCAAACTTTTCTAAGCGTGCTAAAACCTCCCATCTCACCATCACTAGTTTCGATCCTTCAGTACTGCCAGACCAGAGAAATTTGAACATGAGCTTCCTGAGCATATTTAATATGTAGACCGGTATCTCCAGTAATGACAACCAGAAAACAGGAATGCTTGAAAGAACCGCTTTTACTAAGACGAGCTTGCGTCCAATGGAGAGAAGCCGATATGTCCAATGGTCAATATGGCTTTCAAACTTTCGTATAAGCCATCTCCAATCATTAACTTGATAGGAATTAGGTTTTAACAAAAAACCTAGATATTTTATACCATCTTCCAAATTATGACATTTGTAGGGAAAAAAAGATTCAATCTCTCTTCTTCTGGCTTCTTCCACATTATAATGATAAAAAAAAGACTTTGAAATATTGACCTTCATCCCTGAGACCTTGCAGAAGAAGTTGATGATGTTAAGGAAAACCTTCCATTCTGTTATAGAATCAATACCAGCAAGTAGCATGTCATCAACAAATAGTAGATGTGAAAGAAAGCACCCATCTCCCATCTTGATACCTTTGATTAGCCCCATATCTTTAGCTTGCTGAACTAATCTGCTGAGGCCATCAATGATCAAGAGGAATATAAGAGGAGAGAGTGGGCACCCCTTCCGGATCCCTCTAGAACACTGAAAAAAGGAGGTAGGACTTCCATTTACCAAAATAGCAATGCTAGAAGTCGTGACACATGCCATAATCCAGCTCAGCACTAGAGGAGGAGTCCCAATTTGAATCAAAACCAACCTAAGGAAAGTCCAATTGACACGTTCATAAGATTTCTCTAAGTCCATTTTTAATAACATTGCCTTCATCTTCCTGGATTTGATTGTATGCAACAACTCTTGAGTAAGACCAATTGAATCATGAATTTGTCTATTCTTTAAAAAACCAAACTGTTCTGGAGTGATGACGGATGAAAGAGCATTCTTAAGCCTTTGAGAAATGATTTTTGAGATGAGCTTATAGATTAGGTTACACAAAGCAATAGGTCGATATTCCCCAAATGTAGTTGGCTTATTACTTTTAGGAATTAAAGTGAGAAATGTAGAATTGAGGGCACCAGAGACAAAGCCATGAACTCTAGTAAATTCCACTAGGTTTTGAATATCTTTCCCCATTAAATCAAAGAAATGTACATACACTTCCACCAGCCAACCATCTGGGCCAGGGCTTTTCTCCCTGGAAAAAATATTCAAGGTTTTCTCAATTTCTTCCAACAAGACCTCCTTTCCCAACTCATTAGCTTCCCTTTCATCAAAACACCGCGGATAAAGTCTTTCCAACCGGATTTGGTCTAAAAGGTCACAACCACCTTCATCTCTATAAATATTACCAAAATACCTCACAGCTTCAGCACTTAAAGAGTCCAAACCCTTAATAGAATTTCCAACTTCATCACTGATATCCCAGATCATTTTCAAATTCCTACGAGCAGAAGCATAAGCATGGAAGAATTTAGTATTTTTGTCTCCATGGTCGATCCATACTGCGCGACTCTTTAACCTCCACTCCCTTTCTTCCATGAGTAGTAAATCCTCCTTTTTTTTCTCAAATTTCTTCAAGACTTCAAATTGATCCTGATTCAAAATACCATCAAAATTCAACACAAAGGCATCCTGAATAGAATGCTCCAACTCCTTCAGTTTTGCAGCATCAGTCTTTTTCCTAACCTTTATGCAATCAATAACCACTTCTTTAAGCTTCTTCATCTTGTGACAGAAATAATCAACTGGATTTAAATTTTCAATATCAACATTAAGCCAGAACTCTTTAACCATCTCGCAGAAATATTTCTCCAATAGCCATGAACTATTAAATTTGAATGGATAGCAAACCTTTTGTCCATAATCTTCAAATTGAAAGACTATGGGCCAGTGATCTGAAAACTTCACCTCATGGACCCATGACTGGGTTTTCTGAAAAATAGTAAGCAGTGAGGACTTCACAAGAAACCGATCGAGTCTCTTATGTACACCCGCATCACCACACCGATCATTTGTCCAAGATGGAAGAAACTTTGTTGGAGCTACATCCACCAAATCATGACCACATAAAAAGTTTGAGAAAAAGTATGCCATAGGATCCATTCTAGCCACAGAACCCCATATCTCAGAAATTGATTTAGTAAAGTTTAGATTGCCTGCAATAATCAAATTTTTTAACCTTAGAATCCCAGACAAAGCCAGAGCCTCCCAAAAATTCCTCCTATCAACATAAGTAGCATAACAGTTTAGGATGGACAATTGTAATTTCAAACCAATACAAGTTCCCTCCATCAATAAACCCCATGGAGAATTAAAAACTTTGAAGGAGTACAGAGCAGGGTTCCATGCCACTGCCAAACCCCCTGAAATCCCATTGGAACAGCTGGCCGCGACTTCCCAGCTGGGTAAAAGACCCCCTAACTTTGAAATAGCCACATCACTAGAACACATAGTTTCTTGCAGAAGTACAATACCCGGGCAAATAGCAGCAAAAAATTTAGAGAAGGCCTTTGCCCTAGCAACCTTCCCCAAGCCCCGAACATTCAAAGATAATAAAGACATTAAGAACTAGAAGAGTAGGGAAACCGTGCTCTAAGACCCTCATCAGAAGAAGAACGAGTTTCCCCTTTCCACAATCGATGAGACACCAGGGGAGGGATCATATCGGAACAATTCTTACCCTTATTTCCATCTTTCTTCTTTTTCCCCCTATGAATAGTAACATTTTGAAATTTTACAGAATGTATGGGGAGTGCATCTGAATCCGCTACCAGGCTTTTATAATAAGAGGGAACAGGAGTTAGGGTTTTCAAAACCCCATTAACAATAAATCCATAGTTTTCCCCATTCTCAGCTACCCCACTATCTGAAACCCTAGGTAGCCCTGTCCCCAAGCCAACAACAGAGGGAGAAATCTGCCTATCTAGCACCTGAGGCTCGGCACAATTGACAAACCCTGAAATAGAACCCTCACGAACATCATCTCCAACGACAGCTGAATCTAAATCAAAGGAAAGACTACGGGATGCAAATGGTTTCTCCTTCTCCACAGACATAAAGGATACTGGATGAGTCTCTATTAAAGGCAAAGGAATCCCATGTCTCAAGATAACTTCCCCAGAAGAGTTCGGTGGAGTAACATCCTTGGAACCGTCCACAGGAGACCGCGACTTCTTAGACCGAGGACATTTTGCTTGAATATGTCCTGTTTCCTACCAGAAGAAACAACGAAAAGGGATCCTGAATAAATCCAGCCTCTGCTTCCAAATCCGTTGCCCCCAAACAACCTCAACTTCTGCCGGAAGACCAATATCAATTTCAATTTCAACCATAACTTTGGTGTAACACCTGTCCATACCAAATAAGGTCTTCTTGTCAATTCCAATGAATCGACCCACCGAATTAGCCAACCCAACTATGATCTCCTTTGTCCAGAGTTCGATAGGAAGACTTGGTATCATCATCCAGAGATGTCTCAACCGCTGCTTCTCCGAAAGAGGGTCAAAAGCGAGGTGCCAACACTTAAGGAATCAAGACCCAACCTTAAAAAGCCAAGTTTCATCCAGGATCCTGGATAGAAAAGAAGCATCCGAAAAGACAAAAAGAATCCAACGGTTCATCAGCAGGTTAACCCTAGGAGCCATGGCTGTCACCGGCACCCAATTAACCTTAACCCATTCCAAAATATCAGCTTTTGATCCAGAAGTATACTCTAAACTTCCAACTAAATCTCGTTCTGCTAACATTTCCACTCTATCAAGAATTGAATCCTCAGCAATCATAAACCTAGAGAGCCATGAATGAGCTTTGTAAGCTTTCAACTGCCTCCTTACCCTAGCCTTCGCACCATCAATATTCTGATTCCTCTTCCTATTTTCATTATTTAGCAGAGCAGCAGGCACCGGTTGAACCTCTGGCTTATCCAGATGAAACAGGGAAGACAGACCTCGAAAAGGAAAAGGTTCTTCCATAAAGGCCTACCACCGGACAAAAATAAAACTGTCAGTGAAAACCCACAGCTGTCCACCCATAGCTTGGGTGAGTAGGGACCTGCAGACAGCTGGATCCCACTAAAAAAGCCACCACCAACAAGTCAAAATCGGAACCCTAAGGGAGAGAAAGAAGAGCCAATCCACAAAAAATGACTATGACTGCAAACCGAGAGTAAAAATATTCGGAAAGAACAATTTTTTAGCACCATCGTAAACCCCGATTCCCACTTTTTTATACTTGGCTGGTACTAGACTGGTTCTAGTCGAACCAGCTTGACTCCAAGTCAATGATGGCTCAAAATTCTTCTCTCCGGGATCCAATCACAACCCATTTCTGCAGCAGGGCAACAACCTCCTCAACCGAAACCTTAGCCATCCCCCCACCTCTCAGCCTAACATCTAAAAAATATAAAACCAAAAAAAAAAATGACTAACATAAATGACTAATTCATATTCTTAGTTGTTGTTAGCTAGTCATATTTGTATTCATATGACTAAATTAGTCGTTTATGTTTGTCATTTTTATTTTAGACACTTGTTATCTAGCCATATATTTTATCCCATGACTAAATTAGTCATTTATCTTAGTCATTTTTAGTTGGCGCACTTAAAATTGCTCAATTTTGGTCATTTATCCATTGAAAAAACTGTGGCAACTAACTTTTTTAGTCGCCTAGTCACTTATCTCTCATTTTGTACTAGTGTTGAACCGATTGGCCAGCAATTTATCTTAAGATCATAAATTTACCTTTTATGGAAATAAAAACAAAATCATTTGCAATTTATTATTTGGATGAAATATTTGATTTATTGTTACTTACAAATCGTGCCACGAGATTCAAATAACCCTGAGACGTAAGCTTGTGTTGGCCAATTTTTTTTGTTTTTCCTTTGTGGCGTTTGATGTGTCTGGAAGCCTATGAAAATGTTGAAATACGTTAGATGTTTCAAATTTGATCTAAAATTTTTAGAGTAATAAATATATAATTACATTGTTGAAAGTATTCCATACCTTCCTGTGCTCGGTAGTAGCTTTCCTTCTTTTCTCAAATCCCTCTCCTTTCCATAATCCACCAGGGCCTTCCACTCCCTCGTTGGAATCATTGGAGGGAGCTCATACCTAGGGTTCCTTTCTCAATGAACCCTATATTGGTCCCTCACAATATTTATATGTTGGCCTTCTTTCTTGAGGACCTATGCTCGATTGAAGGTCTCATTGCCGAACAACTCAACTCAGCGATTAGTGAGCTCATATTTTAAATTTTTACTTTGTTTATGCCACCTTGAGCGGATGGTAGGCCCAAAGATCTCCAATGATAAATCATTTAGATGTTTATAAAAAGCATCATTTCCTGCAAATCAATCATGTAATCATTAGATGAAAAAGAATGTTCTAGTAAATTTCAATTAGATTATATACAAAGATTAAAAAAAAAATTAAATACCTGGATATTCGTTATCTTTATGGGAACGAGATATTCATCCACCAAAAATGTGGTATGTACTATTCCCATGCTAGTGACACAGGAAGATCTAGGAAATGTCACTTCAACAATATCAACAACAGGGTCTTCATCAACCCCATGTTCTGCATGATCTGGCGTGCGTTGACCACTAGAGGGTTCACTCATATCTATCCTCAGGGGTGTCATAGAATGTGTTTCCAACTGCTCAGTCGATAATATTGGCACATGAGATGCAGGTGGGGTCATATGTTATGACTCTCCATGAGCATCACTAGTACCAGCACCCCCCTAACCACTAGTATGTGGACGCAAAAAATCCTGTAATAACAAACCATATTTTATTTCATGGTCATATACAAGTACAAAATATAAAATCATAAATGAAGATATCTTCTAATTAAATATTCCTCAACTTACTTTCAAGCCCTGAGATCTCTTGACCAAAAGATCAGCCTTTTCTCTAATCTCATTTGTCTACGCCTAAATGAATAACAAACGAAGGATTTATTCATTTATTTTTTTAAGCCCTTCTCTATCATCTTGATGGGGTCTAGAGAAGATGCAATGTCAACATCATGCATGATCTTATCCACATTGGTATCTATGGATTTCTCTGCTTCTAGATCAAACCCCGAATCAGTGGCCTGCCACAAAAAGATATAAAACATTATCGAAATGAAACCAATAGACTAAGGAAAAAGCATAATAAAAAGCATATTACTCAAATTTAATTTGTACAATTACAACGAGGTATACCTGCATACTCGAAGCTGGTGTCATCTGTCGTCTGATTGACAATCAGGGACTTGCCCCGATCAACACCCTGCAACAAAAATATAGAAAACATTATCAAAATGAAACCAATATACTCACGAAAAAAACATATTGCTCATATTATATTTGTACAATTACAATGAGATATACCTACAGCCTCGAGGATGTTGTCCTTTGATCAAATTTCGGGGACTAGCCCTGATCACAACCCTGCGACCAAAATATAGAAAATAGTTTTAGACCCCTTTTTCTTTGATTTTTTTCCTATTTTTTGGGGGGATATTTTTTCATGGATTTTTCCAAACTTTTACTTCTTGCATGTTTAATCTTTATTACAATCAGGTATACCTGCTTCCTCGGGGTAGGTTTCCTCTGATCTACTACCAGGGAGTTGCCCCGTTCAACACCCTGCAACACAAATATAGATAAGATTACCAAAATGAAACCAATATACTCACGAAATAAACATAATAAAAAAACATGTTTCTCATTTAATTTGTACAATTACAATGACTAGGTATACTTGTTGCCTCAAGGCCAGTGTCATATGATCAACAGCCAGGTAGTTTCCCCATTCAGCACCCTGCAACAAAAATATAGATAAGATTACTGAAATCAAACCAATATACTCACGACATAAGCATAATAAAAAATCATGTTGCTCATATTTAATTTGTACAATTACAATGACAAGGTATACCTACTATCTCGAGGCTGGTGTTGTCTGATCAACAGCCAGGGATTTGCCTCAATCAACACCCTGCAACAAAAATATAGATAACTTTACCATAATGAAACCAACTATACTCACAAAATAAACATAATAAAAAAACATGTTGCTCATATTTAATTTGTACAATTACAATGGCCAAGTATACCTGCTGCCTCGAGGCTGGTGTCGTATGATCAACAACCGGGGACTTGCCCCAATCAACACCGTACAACAAGAATATAGAACACATAATCAAAATGAAACCAATATACTCACGGAAAAAACATAATAAAAAACATATTGTTCAATTATGTTTGTACAATTACAATGAGGTATACCTGCTACCTCGAGGATGGTGTACTCCTCTGGTCAACTGTTGGGGACTTGCCCTGATCACTACCCTACAACAAAAATATAGAAAACATTACCAAATTTATAACAATAGACTCACAAAAAAAACATAAGATATTAGATTCATTAACTAAAGGTTCGATGAAATGTTATATGTACCACTGTCATAGTAACATTGTTTGAACCCTTTCGATTCAAATTGGAATTGATCAACAACTCTTCCAGCTATTGATTTTATGGCACATACGAGAACACGGTTTCCTTCACGCCCCTCAAATATGCAATTGAGTTGCAGGTTGTGTACTGTTTATAAACCCTACAATATTCCTTGTTGCTTTTGTCCTTTTGTCAATGTACATACTCGCTCCTTTATGGTTGACCTTGTCTTTTAGCTCTAAATAATTTGCATAGAGTCCGTATATTCCCATACATTTTGTATATTGGACCAGTCATATCCAATCTTTGTAATTGTAACGGGGACCGATGTACTCCATCAATTTAGTACAAATTTCGTAACCGACCTTTATTCCATCCATGCAAAACAACCCCAAAACATGTAATGACGATGCTGCAGTTCGATATATCCTCTCTTTCACACAAAAATATGTGTTTATTTGAGGAAGCTCCTTGGGTATCCATTGTTTCACTAGATGTCTATACATCAAGGGCACCTTGATGTCGCTTATGGTCTCATCATCATAATAACATGACCCCCCTTCAGGGGGAACAAATTCCATGCGTTTCTAAAATTTTATTTTGATCTTTTGACATCTAGTTGATCTCCATCTTGTATACATACTAGATGTCTCACTTTCCTCTAGTCTTCCTAAACTTCCCTCGTTCGAGGAAGACATATATGACAAATACCTGTTCGGTTCTACCTGCACCATGGGATAAAAGTTTCAATGTTTTGGGTTTGTGTAGTTAGCATTGAAGGAGAATGGAAAATTTTTCTTGTATGCTTTCATTCATGGAGTTTAAAGGAAAAGATTGGATTTCATAAATTAGATTGAATTTCGAAGTGAACTCCCAACCCAAGAAAAAAGTAAATGGGCTGGGCCAAATTGAAAATATAATTATTATTTTCTTCTAGCTAAGAAATAAAACGTCAATTTCAGTTAACATGATATTTTTTAGATGGTAAATTAAGGGTGTTTCATACCCCCATAAAGGATAAAATCCTCTAAAGTGATTCATCTCAACCATCTACAGTGGGTCATATCAACCATGCAAGTGATTCATTTCATGTAGTTGGATCCATGTACAAGTCTTGAGTGAATTTGGAAAAATAAATACATCTCACATGACACTTCTTACCCGCAACAAAATGGTCTTCTAGGTGTTATCAAACTAATTTTGCTCAAATGTATAGTTTTAGTAGTTTTTCCTAAAGACATCATTATTTCAATCATAATCCACATTATGCACCCCACTTCATGATCATATGACCTTGTTGTACCTCAATTAGTTGCATTAAAGCATCAATTGACCATTTTCTTATGTAGGTAGATTATCCTCCTTTTTTGTGCACCATTTTAGGTCTGTAAATTTTCCTGAGTTATATATTCTATATCTTAACATGAGGGAACATGTCCTGGTTAATATGAATCATGAAAGACGATGCATAATCTGGATGCTGCAGTCTAAAATCTAACAATACATATGACCTAAGTGCATACTTTCTTAGATACCTAGTCCTTTTTACTTCTAGTGCATGTGCTAAGTGGAAACTATTACAGAGATGCATTGCCTTGGATTCTAAGACTTATTTTTGAGACATTATTGTAGAAGAATTTCAAGTTTTATTTGCATATGCATATATTTCTTTGTAATTACTTTTTGTAGTTACGGAAACTTTATAGTTTTGATTCATCATTAAATTAAACTTGTGGTATTTGGTTGCAAGTTTGTACAACTATGTTTAACCTCTTATTTATGAAGGAAATCACATTTTAGCTTGGATGTCAAGGTACGGGGAATCTACAAGTGTTTGTAGAGTTTTTCCATGAAAATTTGTCATATTCTCTCAATTTTCATGGACCAAACTACAATTGGAAACTTCTTTTCAAATGTTACATGTTTATAATTTTAATGGGAGCAATAGATCTAATGTTAATGGTGATTCTAGATTCTCCACAACAACTCCACAAAGAGACTAATGAGAATGGACCTTCAAAAGGAACAAATCAATGCACACGATGTTGGTAATATTGATGTTCCAATAGGAGATCAGGCTAGCTCATTGGAACAACAAAGAAGTACACAAGGAAAGGATGTTGTAAAGAGTGTTGAATTGGCTGAAGGGAAGATTGTTGAGGATGAAATGGTTAATGTTGAATTAAATGTGCAGCATACATCATCTATTGCTGCATTAAGGAAGAAGAAAAAAAAAAAGGGAGCAGGAAAGGTAAGATTAGGTGGCAAGTGATTGGAGAGATTTTTATATTTTAATTGTGTGTCACAACCTATGGAAAGTCATCTTGTAAGGAGTTTATGAAACTTATTTTTTGATGTTTTTCTATACTTATCAGGTTGAGGAAATAGGAGAATCATACTCGGAAGATACAGAAACGTTGGAGCTATAGGTTTATCTCTTTTCTTGGACATATGAAATTACTGAAAGAATACCTTAAACAACCTAGATGTTGTTGACAATTCTTGCTTGATTGGTAACATAAACTAGATTCATTTTACTGGCTGAAGTTGATTTGCTATTGAGTCATTCCATATGCTTCTGTAAGACCTAAGTTGTGAAGTGAATTGTCTTTATTATTAAAGCACCTTTCTGAGTTTGTATTAAAAAAATGAATCTAGACAGTGCTATCATTCAATTTTTTGTGTAGGAGCTAGTTGACCAACCACTCATTTTGAAGATGTAATTATGTTTCTTGTATTGTTATTCACAATTTAAGGCTTGAATGTATTTAATATGTGTAATGTATTTAATATGTGTGATTTCTTTTTACAATGCAAATGCAAACTATCGCATTACTGCTTGGAAGGAGGAATATGGATGTGGTTAAAAGAAAATAATCTTGAGCAAGATACCTACTATATTCTAGAATAGGTATATAGCCCAAAAGTTGAAAACCTTGACATAATCTCTACTTCCTGTATACTTTGTTTCTTAACACTTCTAGCATGCCAGGGTCTGACATCCCACAACTACCATACTAGCAATGATATTTGATTGAGTACCACTTCCAAAAGCTTCCAAGTGAAAGATGCACTAAACTGCTACTTGTTTTTATACCCGAGCAAATGTAAAAGGGTCTCACGATGGGGCCATATATTTTTCATCTATACACTCATAAGAGAGGACAACAAATTTATTCACCTACTGAAGTGATGATGATTATTCCAAAGGAAGTGAATATTTATGTCTTATGTTCAAATATGTGATAATGTGAAGAACACTCCTAAGTGCATGCATATGTTATGAACATTGACTGATTACAATTCTACGGACCAGTGAAATCAAAGGATTCTTGTGAGCAAATTAAGAATAAATAATGGCTATCAACATGAAAAGCATGTAAACTCAATATTCATCCTTGCAAGTTGCCGCCACAAAATATATATTGGTAAATAAGACAAATCATAAAAACAAAGCTTTTGCTTTGACTCTCATTCCAATAACGCTTGTTTAGACAATTGCGACAAACATTTAATATGAAATCAACTAAAATATTAGTAAATAGGAGAATGGAATAATAATGCATGATAGTGACAAATGGCAAGATGGAAAAGTCACCTAAAGACTTCAGTGGTAAAGATATTTTTAGTATGTACTCAGTTTCACTAGAGTAAACAATATGATATCTATGATGTTTCTTCTAGGATGTACTTAGTAATAATTAGTAATATAGAGGATGAAGGCTCATGTTTTAAACCAGGAACAACTACTAGTTTATCCCTGCTTCACAATTGATTATTTTTCATAGAATTTACATCCATATTATTGTTCACTTAAACAAAAGAGGATTTTGTATTTCTATATTTAAGAGTGTGCAGACCATAAAGTCATGAAACAAACTCACTTCTTCATTTGAACCCATCTTGTTTGTAAACTGTGTAGCCATGCCCTGTAGAGGACTTCCAATAAGTGTTCCTGAGATATTAGCAGTGAAGGCCTAAGTTGCAGCTTCCTTCAATGTTTTTTGTGAAGTAATTGCAGTTTGAGATGTTATCTGCATATTGTTCCTAAATGGACTCTCTTATACTTTTTCTCATGTTTGTGATACTAGCTACATGCTCTTCCCAATTGGAGTCTGTAATTCCTTTTATGCAATTTCAGATGCTACTTGCATACTAGTTCGTACTGAGTTTGGAACAACTAATTTTGTAGCACTCAATAAATTTGGCATAATCTTCCATTTTTTCATAATATTTAATATTCCTTGCTAACACAAACCATCAAAAACATGAAAAATACTCATAAACATGATACAAGCACAACTATATGATAGAATATCCAGTGAATCTATGTAGATATGAATCATGGTATACAAGACAAAGAACTTTCTAAGCATACCCCATTGCAAGTTTGTAAATTATGGACAACTCCCATTTTTATGGCTAGACTTGAAATCCACAAACCATAATTGAGGTAAACCAATAGTTGAGGAAGGAAGGCTCAAGGTTTGGTGGTGAAGGGGAAATGGGTTTAGTACAATCCTTTTATGGGTTATGGTGCTCACTGATTTGGGGGGACATTGTGTCCTGTAGTTGACATCTACGACCCATATGCATCCTCTGTGACCTCTGCGACTCATCTGTGTCTATTAGGTGACCTTTGCGTCCTCTGTGGCCTCACGACCCCTCTACGTGCTCCTTCACCTCCTTGCTCTACCTTAGGGCACCAAGTCATCCTACGTGACCTCATGACCCCTCTCCTCTGTGTCCTCTCCTCTGCGACCTCTCTCGTCCGCGTCCCCTCTCCTCTGTGACCCCTCTCCTCTGCATCCCCTCTCCTCTGCGACCCCTCTCCTCTACATCCCCTCTCCTCTGTGACCCCTCTCCTTTGCGTCCCCTCTCCTCTGTGACCCCTCTCCTTTGCGTCCTTTTCCTTCAATTGCTTGCTCTACCTTCAGGCTCGAGCATGGTTTTATTGAATAACAAGGGAGAGTTTCTAAAACAATAAACACAAAAGAGGTTGAGGACTCGTTCAAGAAGGGATCATATAAAAATGAACCAAACTATTTTGTCTATTTGAATTCTAAATTTCAAATGAAAATGAATACAACATGAGACCATATCATTACCAAATTTGAGGCATTTTTTTGCATCTATATCAGAACTTCAAAGTAATATTTTATAAATGGATTTCTAGTCCTTTGACCTTTAGTCATTATGTTATAAGGGTCCATGATGTCACCATATATATCCATATCTCATGCCCTAGTTTTATAGGAAATAATGTCCTACTCAATGCTATATATTCAAATGCCATGGTTAGAGCCTATGAGGAGTAAAAGTAAAAAATTGTGATAAAAAACATATTAATTATTATAGAAGGAACTTACTTTTTTGTTATATAATTCCACTAACCTATTCCAATTGATGTCCTTATGAATTCTACATTTAGATATAGAATTGCTACTCAAAATAGTATCTAGGTACCCTTGACACTGTTTTTTAGTAGCCCATATAGGGATTTAGTGTTGGCTTATAACCATCCCCAAAATAACTGTTGGTGGTATATGTTTTTGTCATGGAAAGTGGAGTTGTAGGTTGTTTCAGGAAAATTACCTCAAAGAGAATCAAAGCTCAAAAAATGGCCTTGTAAGAACGGTTTAAGAAGATTATATTATAAATGTAATAAGTGTCTCTCTTTATGTGTGTGTGTAAGGTTAAGTGCAATATGTTTACCATTATGTTTACCATTGATCCACAAGTACATAGAAGTTGCCCCATAAACTCAAAACCATTAAGGGTTGCAATATTCAACTAGACAAGTACATAAAGAACATCGACATCTTTTCCAAATATTTCAAAGGTCATTGTGTGAAACTTCATTCCTTCTCTTTTATACATTTATGTCCATATCATTTATATTCATAAGGAAGAGGGATGTTACTCATTATCTTAATAATATTAACATTACCATCTTCGAGACTTTGTACAAATCCATGGTTTAGAGAATGTAATGAATTTGTCCAAAATCGACAACGATGTCACCATATGAATCAAATAATACTTTTAATTGTATCACTTTCCTAGATTTCATGTCCTTTCTACAATATTGAGCGGTTTAATACATAAGCATAAAATGCATACATATATATTATAAATAAGTTACTAAAATTATATACTAAAATGTATATTATTGAAATGAAATTGAATGCACTCACCAAGTCAATATAATTTGGAATATCACAACTTGAATTCATTTGACAACATGTGCACTATCAATGTTGTCATCTTTTAGTTCTTTTCAAGTGACATTATTCTTCAACGCCACCTACACATGTGATCGAGAGAATGTTGAAATTGTTTTTTCAAGTGACATTATTCTTCAACGCCACCTACACATGTGATCGACAGAATGTTGAAATTGTTTTGAGCACAAAATAATATGTATACAATGCTTAAACATACATTGAACATAATGATGAAATTGTTTTAAGAATAAGGTTTCTTAAAACATATCTACAATTTAATATTTCAAATCAATCATCTTAGAGGAAGCAAAACCATAGTAATGAGAAAACAATCAGGTCTAGAATTCAAAAGGACTTAGAAGAATTAAACCTTGGATTTAACAACAAATTAGCATTATAATGGAAAATTATTTCTTAAGGGAAGCAATAGTCAATTTATTATCCAATGGAAAATAAATAAAACAAAAAATATATCACATGATGAGAGTTATATCTAACTAATGGGCTTAAGAGGGTCCTTAATCCAAAAATAAATCAAATGCAATATTTCTTTAATAATTAAATAAAATTTAACATTGAAGATGAAAAAAAACGTTTTTACCTTAGTCCATTTGGATCTAAAAGCATTCATATATATAAATGAAAAAAATCCCTATTTTACCTAACACCATTTGGATATGGAAGCAAGGCCTAAAATCTATGGACCACTTGAGAAATGGAAAAGAAGGATGGAGGAGATTTTGTTGAAACTTCAAACCTTTGAACCTAAAAAGTAAATAGGAAATCATTGTTGTATTCAAGCAGATTGCATAGTTACTAGCGATACATATTATAGATAAACACGCATGTATAGAGATATGAACAACAGACAAGTAATGGGGATGGAATCAACAAGTCATTCTATTACTCAGTAAGAACATGTACATAGAAGATTGATAATATATCACATATGCTTATATCTGGATATCTAGCCTATTTATATAGTTTACAAACAATTAGATAACTACCTTTTGGTTCAACTGACGGACTCGACATGTAGGGACCGACAAGATATTCTGACATGTTTTACAAGGTTGTCGGTCGGAGGACCTAGTCGGGTGGTCGACTAGGATCCTCCAACATCTCCCCCACCAACAAAACCCTTCTTCGTCCCGAATAAATAGGTACATGAAAACTTAGCTGGAGTTGAATGACAAAATTGTATGGGGTTGAGTAATAAGAAGAATTTGTAGGTATTGTTGATGATCACTGGTGCTGGTAGATGGTTTCTAGTTGACAAATAATTCGACAATGGCTTCTGCAGATACTGATAGCTAATGCTAAAAGTGTTACCATGCATGAAGTGCATTTTGAATGTCAATGGTAAGAGTAGTGAGGCTAGATAGGATCTCCATTTTTTCTTGAACGTGTCTATCTTGAATATTTATCATGTCTTTTCCCAGTAGTAGTGTTTGGTTGTCAGCAACGGAGAGCAGTCGATGAAGATGAGGCCTGATCTGGTCGATTTTGGATGGACCTACCCGAGCTTGTGTGATCCACTGATCTTCTTTCTTCTCTAGATTTGATAATTTCTTGTGTTCCATACTAATTTGGTTGTCGAGGGTTTTTTCTAAAGCTTCATCGGCATCTCATCATTGTTGTTGTAAAGTGTTAATGAGGTCTCAAAAATTTTCTGTATTTCTAGAAACACATTACCATAATGTGTATACCAATTACGCAATACTTATGTGGTCATAGCAGAATTCTGCGCACACTGTACTAGCAGACTATGTGCTTCTGTAAAGGTAGTGTACTGGTTTGTCATAAGAATGGATGTTTCTTCAGCTTGATCTTGTCGTTCCTTGGTCAATTGTTCTCGTAGGGATGACATGACACTTTCAAACAATGCATATGCTTTGTCGAGAGGTTTTTCAATGGCGTCCCTCAATGGGATAGGTACCACTTGTTGGACTAAGTTTTCACACTTAGTAAAAAATGTAGACTGTTCTACTTGGAGGGTTTCAATGCGCTCTTTGTCCTCATTTGTTCTCTACATACGTTCTCTGAAAATAACATCTGTGAGCAAATCAAGTTCTTCTTCTTTAGCTTGTTGAGGATTGAAAGTGGCAATAGGACGCCGTTGATTCAAGTATACTGTAAGGAGAGGTTGCTACTGGAGGTGTTAAAGGTGCTATTGTTGTTTCTGCTTTTCCTTTTCCTTTCTCTTCTTTTCTTTCCTTTACTTCTTCTTTTTCCTCTCTTTATCTTTTTCATTTTGTTTTTCGAGTTCTTTATTCTTTTCTGTTGCTTTTTCCTTATCAACAACTTCTTTGGCTCGTGCTAGTTATTTTTACTCAATTTGCTGCTCATTTAGTGTTGTAGAAGTTAGGTCGACAGTATGAGGGGGAGGTACCTTGATTGTATCATTCTAAGGTGGGGAAGGGACTTTGGTCTGTTTGGTCTGGGAGGAAGAGGTGACTTAGCCATATCTTATGTGGTCAGTGGTGGGGTTGATAAGTTGGTTATTCCAGTTTCTGTCGAAGGAAGAAGAGGTGGCTCATAACTGTTGATCGTAATCGGGGTTGTCTGCATATTTATTGGGTGTTTGTCGAGGCAGGTTCAGTAGTCGGTCGAGAATTTCAGGAAGGGTTTTCCTTGGTATATCGAGGGTGTTGAACTGGTCTGAGCCTTCCTGGATTGGTGGATTCAGGGACGGTGCTAATGTGGGATGATCAACTGGTAAGGGTGTAAATGTAGTTGTTTGTTGTGAAATGATGTTGCTGTCGGGATCAAGGTTTTTCTATAAGAAAGTTTCAGAGTATATGATAATGTATGGATCAGAGGACGGTTGTGGTGGTACTTTCTCGGGTATGTGAACACCAAGGGGAGGTAAGTCTTGTTGTTGGGAGAGGTCATATCTTATTGGTTTCTTGATAACGAGTCTCTTCCAGTCAAGGAGGATTGAAGGTAGCTGGTTAATGAATTACTGCAAATCAAAGTTAGTATGTATTTGCGCACTTAAAGGAGTGGTAAGCTGTTGTATAAGGTTGGGGATTATATTTCTAGTATTAGTAGATGATCAGAGTGGAGGTGTAATGGTGGTCAATGTAGTTGGGATGATGCCTTTTTCAATGATAGCAGTTGGGGAAGGGGGTGGTGGAATTTGAGTAAGGTCGACATGTGGTTTGTCAGCGAATTTGAATTTCTTGCTCAGTGGGGCCTATAGATGTTGTTGTTCTTCATCTGCAAGAAACTTTGCTAATTGCTCAGAAACATAAATCTTACTTATAGCAGCATATTCCAATACCTGAGATGTGTGGTCGAAGAGTTCAGCATTGTCCTCTTCTGTCGATTCCTGGAGGATGAGTTTTCACTTTCCTTTACCCTATATTTTGTTCTTCCTAATCTGTCTTGCTCTGAATATATTGTAGGAAACTCGACAAATGGTGTCTTTTGTTAATTCATACTCTGGAAGCAGAGCATCCGACTAAGTACTGTCATCCGACTGGTTGGTTGGTTGTTCTTGGTGAGGATTCATCGCAATCCCTAGAGGATTGATGTCGACAATCTGCTCAAGGTTGAGTGTGAACTTGTTGAGATGAAGTCGAAATTCATAATCTTCTTCCTTATGAGCATCTGTCAAGGGCTCAACAATTTATTGGTCGACAAGCTTTGCTTGTGGTGGTACTTGTATGATCGTGTTAGACCATTAGATAAGTTCTGAAAATATCTTGTCGATCTTGGGGTAGAATTTGAGCTCCTTTATTGCTCTGACTGCTCCTTCTACGTGCCAAACCGACATGTGGTTGAGTGCTAACTGTATGTGTGCCATCAGTGGTAGACATAGACAAACATTTTGGGGAACTCTCCACCTAGTTGTTTTTACTTTCAGGGCCTAAAACCAGTTTTCAAGCCAAATTTTGGTTGTTGCAACACCAAGTCGACATCTGCCTTGTGTGAATGAATGAAAATTGTACATCAGTGGTCCTTTATGTGCAGTGAAATATTTTTCACCTGATGGTCGAAGGTGAGCCATGGCGATCCAAATGATGAGAGATGGATACCATATCTTTGATCCCTCCTCTTGGCATTTATGGCAAATATTACAAACAATTTCTGCTAAATGCTTGGCCCATTGATAGAATTTCCCTATTGATGCCACATTTTGTAGGGCTTCTATCATGTCAAGTTTAAGGTCGTATCCTCAACCAATACTTGTTAATGCAGACGACATGACTCGTGCAACTATTTTATGTGTTCCATAAATAACCTGGTTAACAACTAGTCCTCTAGAATTTTTTCCTGCGGGGGTACCTGTAAAATCTTTAACCAAATCAGGGTTTGGTCAAATGGGTACTACATCTCCTTTGTTTGATAACCCTATGATTTGACTAATTATGTCACCATCGATCTTGACAGGTCTTTCAAATTAAAATTTCCCGTTGTCGTAACGACTCACGATGAACTGGGCTATGATTTCTTTGAGTATTGTAAAACTATCTAGCAAAGGTGCATTGATGTAGCTAAATATGGTGCTTGTTCTTACTTTATGCGCTTCTTCTCGCCATCAACCATCAGTATCATTTCCCTAGTCAAGAATTTCATTTAAAATTATCTTCCATTGATGTTCTACTACTTTGGCATTGTGGATGTTTTGGAGTCTGGTTTTCAGCGGTGTGTCTGCTTTTTCTTATTGTCGGGCTTTCGATGCCGCAAAACTAGTGGTTGCTTGAATTTTCTTGGGTGCCATTTCATTTGTAGGGTTCTTATGTTCGTAAATCTGTTTCGCGTTTTCGAAGGTCTTAGCACTCTATTGTTCGAGTTCTGGGTATAATAATATCCAAGTCATTTCCAATGCATTATTTATAGTGGAATTGGCCTGAATGGGCGAGCGTGTAGTAGGTGATTGCATTAATTGTGAGGTTCATGATGTTAATAAGTTTGAATGACAATTTGTTGGTGCTTCATCCGGTGCATGTCGATTTTTCTTCTCCTGGTGTCGAATTTTTTGGTGAATAGACTTTAACTTTTTCCGTTCGTCGGTGTGATGTTGTTGAACTTATTTATCCTTTGGTGTACTGCATTGGTCGGGTTCATGTTGGTTAGGTTGAGGGTCTCTTCCATCAACTTCTTGTCAACTTGTTTCGCCTTGCCTATGACTTTCGTGTCGGTGATTATGCTTCGGATTTCATTTCCTGGTCTTTGATGATCTTCAACTTGTGTGGCTTCTTGCATCGCCATTGTCGATATTGTCTCTCTAGTCTACTGTTATGATGGACCTGCTAATACACTTGTCTTAGTTGATTATTTATATTGCAATTTCTATGAAGGTAGTTATAACTATTTTTTTGCTAATTTCAATACTTATATTATTGTACATGTCTAACTAATTAATTAAGATTAAATAAAAGACGCAAACCTGGGCAGGATGGTTGACCAATGGTGATACATCCATTGGACAACATCGTGCCTATATATTATGTAGCATTTTAGTCATGCGTTGTTGACAAGTTTTCAAAAAACTCTCCCTTGTAACGTTTTCAGTCGAACTAACCCATTAGAATTGATTTCTTCAACAACATTGGGACCTAGCCATGCAGTGTGTAAATTTTTAGGCTTCCCTTTAATTCGACTACCATAAAGCAAGGCTAGATCGCCAACTTATATATTTTTCTTCTTTATGTTTCTGTCATGCCAAGATTTATGTTGTTGTTTTTGAATCTCTTGATGGTGGATTTCTATCTGTCTATGTTCTTCTAGCTTCAACAGTTGGGATAATCTTTTATTTCTATCTTGTTGAGCATCAATATGTAGTATTTCTGCAATCACTGGTGCTTGTTGGCGAAAATGTATGGGAACGACCGCTTCTTGTCCATATACGAGTTTAAATGGAGTATGACCTATCGATCTTTTGTAAGTTGTTCTATACGCCCATAGTAATACGGGTATTTTATTGTCCTAGTCATCCTTGTAGATGTTGCACATTTTAGTCAGGCCTGCGGTTAATGTTTTATTTAAAGCCTCTATTGCGCCAATGGATTGAGGGTGATAATCTCTGCTCCTTCTATGCTCGATCAAAAAATATTTTGTTAGTATAGAGATTGTTTTGTTGACGAAATGGGATCCTTGATCACTAATTAGGGTCAATAGGCATCCAAATCTTGTAATAATGTTCTCATAGATAAAATTGGTAGCTATCTCACATGAGCAAGTCTCAACAGGTTCTGCTTCTGCCCACTTAGTAACACACTCGACAACAGTAATGATATATCTTTCTCTCGTTTGTCTACCAAGTACCAGAAATGGACCAATGAAGTCGATTGCCCATATTTCAAAGGTTAGGCTTGGATTTACTGATATTTGAGGCATTTTAGTACTTGGTAATGGTCATCCAATTCACTGGCATCTGTCGCATTTGTTTACGAATTCTCGACAATCTTTGTGGATTGTCGGCCACCATAATCCTGATTGTTGAATTTCTTTTGGCGGTCGTGTCAGCTTGGAAATGTCCACCTGCTGGCCCATTATGTGCTTCATTGATTATAATTTTCCTTTCATGATCAAGAACACAAAGTCGTAGTATATCATCTAGACCAAGCTTATAAAGAAACCCATTTATTATAGTATAGGGCGCAGCTTTCATTACTAGAATCTTCTTCTTCTTTTCGGGCATTCCCTCTAGAGCTTGTCCTTCTTCTAGAAACTAAGCAATCTCAGCTAAATCTGATGGAACAACTTCAATTTTGAACAAGTGAGCATCTGGTAGCTCATCCTCAATTCCAGTTGGTTCTTCACCCGTGTAAATCCTCGACAAGTGGTCGGGGCTGACATTTTCTTTACCCAGTCGAACTACGACTTCAAACTCAAACTCTTGGAATAATAACAACCATCGACATATTCTTCCATGGTGTGAGGGTTTATTGACTAAGTATTTCAGAGGCTGATGATCTGTATAGAACACAAAAGGATTGGCAAGTAGATAATGTCGGTATTTTTGGAGTGCGAATACCATTCCCAGTGCTTCCCTCTCAGTTTTCGAATAATTTCTTTCTGCCTTATTTAATTTTCTGCTACTGTAGGCGTTGGGGTAATCCATTCCATCAAATTCAGGTTGAGTTAGAATTGAACCAACTGCTATTACAGAAGCATCTATATGTACATGAAATTTGATCAACAAGTTTGGAAATCTTAATATTGGAGCTTCAACTAGTTTCATCTTTAAAATGTTGAATGATCTATCGCATTCGTCTGCCCACTGGTATTCTTTGTTTTATTTCAGCAACTCCTCCAATGGATACGTCATGTCCGAGTAGTGTCGAATAAATTTTTTGTAATACCCTATATGCCATAGTAAAACTCTGACTTGTTTGGGGTTGACTAGAGGTTTCATGTTGAGGATTACTTTAATTTTTGCAAAGTTAGCTTTTATACCTTCCTTGCATATGACATGTCCAAGCAAGATTCCTATTGGGGTTGAAAATATACATTTCTTGATATTTAGGGATAGTTGGATTTGTTGACATCTTTCCAACACAATGTTAGGATATTCCTATACTCCATCCTAGTCCTAGCAGCATTTCCATTGTTTGCATTTTTAGTCATGCATGCAAATATTAGGGTTTGCATGCAATTAGGGTTTGCATGCATTCCAGTCATCAGCACCAGCACCTAGTCCTCAGTGAGCTAGCCCCGAGAGCTTCTTTCCTTGTAGTTTCATCCCTCCCAGTGACTAATGTGCCCTCCTTTGCTCCACTGCATGACAAAGGCGCCTTCTTCACCTACCAGTCCAGTTATATTCAGTTATCTTCAGTTACTTCCTTGATTTAAGGATTAACTGACTCTTTACTGACCTTATCACTCCGATGGACCTCCAGTGAGACTAAACTGCCTGTTCTGACTCTAGTAAGCTCCTACTGCATCCTCCACTAAGCCTCCTTCATCCAGTTAGTGTCTCCATGTGCTAGTTACATTCAGTTACACCTACTACACTCAGTTAGACTCAGTTTGACTGACAGTTGACAGTTACTTGTGCATTGATGACTCCACTGATGATCATGAGGACACCTAGTTGTGCTCTGATGACACTCCAGTGATCCTTTGATCACTCCATGAAGGCTAATTCGAATTTCCACCTTAGGCATTCGAATCCTCATGCTTGTACTACTTATTTGTCCATATTGTGATTAATCAGTTAGTGTGTGTGAAGTATTATTGCTTCTATCCGAGTTCTATTGTACCATATTATTCTGTTGCTCATTATACTGTATTGACCACTCTTATTCTATTTTCTTTCTTAATCAATTACTTTCTTGTGAGGTATACATCATCTCTTAGATCTGCTATGAGGATTTTCACATGGTATCAGAGCCTGTTGAGAGTATTGTTTATATCCATTCCTGAGAGTTTTTTGCAGGTTATTATTAAGATTTCGAGTGTAGCAGTTGCAGCAGTTTCTACATTTTTGTAGCAGTGGCAGTTGCAGATATTCTCTATTGTTTTTTCAGGTCTTCTACAGCTTCAATGTATTCATATTTAGAAGGAATCCCTCTTCTTTCTCCATTCAACTATGATGAATGGAAACAAAAAATGATAGCATATTTGAAGAGCCATGATCTCTTTGATTGTTATTTTGAAAGAGAATTCGAATCCTCTAAAGAGAATATTGACTGGTTGAATAAAGGTGACATGGCCTTTGGAACAATGATGTTTTCCTTATGTGCATACCAAAGATTCAAATTTAAATACCGTGATGGTGTTGAAACTCTAAGAGAGTTATGGACTCCAAAAGAGTTATGGGCTCACCTAGATGAAAAATTTGGTAGAAAGAATGAAGAACTTGGTCCTAACCCATTCGAAAGCAAGCAAAGTGATGCATACACTCCTCTTGATGGTCTCTCAAATCATGAACCAGTATCATCTCATATTGAAGTTGTTGACAAAGAAATTGCAGATTCTTCACTCATGCTCAAACTTTCTTCTCTTTCTGTGCCAGCTCACACTCCAGATATTGCAGAAGGTCCTAAATCCTCTCTTGCACCAGAGTCTGTTGGTTTGCATCATGATCACATGATTATTTCGGAGGTCAAAACAGCTATTGAAGGTAATGCATTCGCTCCTCTCCAGCTATCTCCTCTTTTATACTACTATATGATCATAATTCCATGCTTTCAGAAGGTCATTGAATAATATGGCCATTGCCATTCGCTTGGGATAATTTCTCATGCATCTACTGGTTTTGATCTCACCTCTCATGGTTCAAAGGAGATCTCAAGAAACTATGATTCAAGTCTTGTATCTAATTTGGGTTCTAAGCAATTACTGCTTGGGAAAATTTCTCATGCATATGATAGTTTTGATCTCACCCCTACTGGTTCAAAGGAGATCTCAAGAAACTATTTTTTAAGTCTTAAATCTGATTTTGATTTAAAGCAAACATGTAATAGTTCTTTTTGGCATAATCTCTCCCATGGTGGTTCGAAGGAGAAGACAAAAGACTATATGCACATTCAAAAATTTGATCCTACCTCAACTGATTCAAATCACAGGTTCAAGGATCATTCTCATACTGTTGGATTTGTTCTCATCACATTCGAACTGAAGAGAAAGTACAAACACATGCTTTTTGAGCATGATCCACTTCTTCCCAAGAAGAAGATACCTCCATACATATGACCAAGCATCACACCTGCTTGAGTTTGGAGCATTTATTATTGTGTGTGACCTACAGTTTATTTTGAGGGGGGGTTTTCCCATGATGTTTTCCCCATTTCCTCGGTTGATGGACTGTTCTTTATTATTATCATTCATTTGATTGTATTGGGTGACCTTTGTTCCTAGTTATCAGGGCCCAGGATGGATTAAGGGGGGGTGTTAGGATATTCCTATACTCCATCCTAGTCCTAGCAGCATTTCCATTGTTTGCATTTTCAGTCATGCATGCTAATATTAGGGTTTGCATGCATTCCAGTCATCAGCACCAGCACCTAGCCCTCAGTGTGCTAGCCCCGAGAGCTTCTTTCCTTGTAGTTTCATCCCTCCCAGTGACTAAAGCGCCCTCCTTTGCTCCACTGCATGACAAAGGCGCCTTCTTCACCTACCAGTCCAGTTATATTCAGTTATATTCAATTATCTCCAGTTACTTCCTTTATTTAAGGATTAATTGACTCTTTACTGACCTTATCACTCCGATGGACCTCCAGTGAGACTAAACTGCCTGTTTTGACTATAGTAAGTTCCTACTGCATCCTCCACTGAGCCTCCTTCATCCAGTTAGTGTCTCCATGTGCTAGTTACATTCAGTTACACCTACTACACTCAGTTAGACTCAATTTGACTGACAGTTGATAGTTACTTGTGCATTGATGACTTCACTGATGATCATGAGGACACCTAGTTGTGCTCCGATGACACTTCAGTGATCCTTTGATCACTCCATGAAGGCTAATTCGAATTTCCACCTTAGGCATTCGAATCCTCATGCTTGTACTACTTATTTGCCCATATTGTGATTAATTAGTTAGTGTGTGTGAAGTATTATTGCTTCTATCCGAGTTCTACTGTACCATATTATTCTGTTTCTCATTATACTGTATTGACCACTCTTCTTCTATTTTCTTTCTTAATCAATTACTTTCTTGTGAGGTATACATCATCTCTTAGATCTGCTGTGAGGATTTTCACACACAAGTCTTAACCATTTGTAGTGGTCCCTCAACATAGAGTAGATAAGTCTTAACCATTTGCAGTATACATCCATTGTTTTGAAGATGTATTCTTGGAAGGCTTTGACAATGATTCTTGAAAACAAAGCTGCTGCATTTTTCAATCCGAATGGAATCAATTTATATGAAAAAGATCCAAATTCGCATACAAATGTGGTCTTCTTCTGATCTTCTTTGGAAATAGATACTTTGTTTTATCCAGAAAATACGTCTGTGAATGAGTAGCATTCATGTCCTGCAACTTCATTAATAATGTATTCAGCAAAGGGAGTCGGAAATGGGTCTGTAAGTGTTACCTTGTTGAGTTCTCTAAAGTCGACACAGATTCGCAGTCGTGTCAGGTCATGCTTCTGAGGATGGACGACCATTGGGCTTTCCCATTCTTATGGATCAATGGGATAGATGATTCCAGAAGCGATCATGTTGTCTATTTCTTTCTTGACTATTTCTTTGTATTTATGTGTGAGCTTGTATGGTCTCTTCTTGACTGGTTTTGCATCTGGTTTAATGTCGATCTTCATTTCTCCCATTTCCTAGAAAATTCCTTTCAGATCTTTATAATCATGTGCAAAGACACCTTGGAATTATTTTAGTAGGTTTGTAATTTACGTTGTCTGTTCTTCATTCCAGTAATCACCTATTTTTTCCATCTTGGGTCTGTTGTCGTTAGATATATCTATTTCTTTTATCTTAAGTTGTGCGTCCATCCATTCGGGTTCTCTAGTTTCATTGATCTGTCGGACAGCTTCTTTAAACTATGTAAATTTTGGGGGAAGTCTTCTGGAATCAACCTTTCATGATCATCGTTCTTTCAAGTTTCGGCTTTAAAAATTGTTCTAACCAACTTTGATGTGTCTGGATGTTCTCATTTCCATTTGAAACTTTTTCCTTCCTTTTTGTCTGTTTCCATGTTTAGTCTTGTCGAGTGTTGGTGTTCAGTCGACTTGATGTTGTTACATGCAACAATTTTTCGGCCAAGTGGTTGTTGATTATCTGATGATATTTTTCTAATTGTCGGTTGTAGAAAAATTTTCACTTGATTACTTGCTTCTATTAATATATCATCCTGCGGAGAAAATGTGAAATATTTGATAACGTTTTATCTAAGTTCTCTCCAGGTAAACGTTTATCCTCTTGCTATACCATTTGTTTGGTAGGTCATCGAGTGTTCTTGGAAAAAGGTGTGGCCATATTCTTTTGTCTCTGTAACCTAATATTTTCCATTTCTTTTCACAACTGTCGATGTGTTTTCTAGGATCTTTCCCTTGTGTGAAAGTTGGAATATTTTCTTGTGTCGTGAGTTTTCTTCCACTGAATCTTTCGATGAAGTATGTCGACGATGTGGACCAAGTCTGAAGTCTCGACTGGTGTGTATCCCACCATCTTGTAGCTTGACCTGTGAAAGTTTTGACCAAGCTCTGAAGTCGACCTTGTTCTCCTACGTTCTTTGAAACTTCATTGACATGAGATGCAGGAGACTCTCATTCTTTATATCTCAACAGTGGGATACCCGACGACTCATTTCACACCAGTGCGAGTGTCGGATATTCTCTGATTTTTCTTTCAAAAATATTTGGAATGACAGAGACAGTAAAACATTGTTGAATTTTCTTTTGGGGGACAACTTCAATTGTCCAACATTCTCTTGCTTTCAATTCATAATTCTCCATTTTCTTGTCGTAGAGTTTAGCGTCCGAGTTATATCAAACTGATGAGGGATTCCCGAGGTGAATCTCCCCTTCTGTATTCAGCTTAGTGTAATCCTCATTTTTCATTACTTGGTATAATTGTCGGATGTCAGCATCGTCATCGACAGGTTCTATCCAAGGATATCCTTGTGATGGGTGAATTGGTACAATCACTTTCTTTCCATTTCCTTTGAGTTTTATCCTATATTTTTCAAGCGATATTGATGCTTTCATCTTTATTCCCCATGGTCAGCCAACTAGGGCAGGGAAGGAATTGGATCCTTTCTTTTGATCAATAATTTCAAAATCAACTTGTGTTGTTATACCCCTAATGGATGTGTCGACATTTTTCCATACCCCAATTGGTTCAATTAATCCTTGGTCAGCTAACGTTAGGTAGATTCTCGACATGTGTAGTTGTGGTCGACCAAGGTGTTCCCAAGTATCTCGAGTCATGATATTTTCTTCTAATATGAAGTCGAGGACGACTTTTCGGACATAGTATCATTCTATTTATAAATCGACAAGTCACGGATCTGCATCATTTTTATCTCTTTGATTTAGTCGACATAGACTTTTAGTTTTCTTTTCTTCAACATATTTGCTTCTAATACTATACATTAGATCTATTAGCTTTGCGGCTGCTTCTTCTTTGGTTATTAATTTGAGAATTTCATTAATATCTCTTCGTCAGGATTCTTCATTATCTTCTTGTGATGCCAATACTTGAAATATTTTTGATGCATTATTATATAATTGCTTATGTTCAATTGGGTTAGGATAATCGTCTTTACTTTTTAATTTACTGATTTGCGGATTATCGACACCAATTTCAGTTCCCTGACGTGTTGCAATCTAAAGATTCTTAGTTTTAAAAACATCAGACTTAGGAATACTAGACAAGATGTTAACATTCTTTTTATTACCAATCTTTTCAAGCATGGTTGGGGAATCCTCCAAGGAGTGATCACCTACTCCATACTTCGTACACAATTTGAGATCTGTGCGATCTTTGAAGGGACAATCTGCAAATAGATGTTCTTCGCTGAGGCATGTGAAGCACTGCAGTCGTCGACGTGGTTAGGGGTCTTGAATTCCATTGTTTCGACCACGGCCTTGGAATCCTCCTTGTCGATTGAAGTTATCATTCCGTCGATCATATCGTCGCCCATCGTTTCTTTTATATATGGCATTTCTGTCGTTTCGATGATCGACAGTATTGCTCTAATATACTGCATGATAATTCTATTTATTCTTCAAATTTAGGTTGCAATCTGCTGTGGAATGGGATTTTTCTTCACATATTGCACACCATCTGGATTGAGAATTTTTCATATTGTAGGGACATTCTTTTGTTGAATGCAAGTCGTGTTCTTAGCAGATGTCGCAGAATCATTTTGATTGTACGTACCGAACGTCCTGCCATCGGTCATCATATCGACAGTAATCTTTTGTATGGCCTTCTGTTGAGCATTTTCTACACCATAGGTCGGCTCCTCTAAGGATGATTTCATGAATGTATATTTACATACTCTCAATTTGTTCTTCAATGCATCGGTCAATAGAAGTCGTAGGTAATCATCGTTCATTTCTATTTGTAACTCTTTTTTCAATGCATGTTCATACGTAACAAAATCGTGCAAACAGATGTGCATTCTAATTTTCTGTAGTAATCCAACCACGAACCATTGGATCAATATATGTTCTTCAATATGGTACTCAATCTAGATCAACAAGTCTTTGAATCTTTTGTCATATTCCCTGACAGTTTATGTTGGCTTTTGAGAGATGTCTTTCAATTTTTTAGCAGCTAGATACTTTGCATCAGTAGTTTTGAAGGACATAAATTGTTGTTTTATCTAGGCCTTCGTTGCATTAGGTGTTCTTTCCATTTAATTCATGTATCATGTAAGAGCTCTTTTCCGAAGGACACCAACAAATTATGCCATTTGTCGATCTTCTCTAGAAACGGCATTGGCCTCCCATATTGACTCATAGAAAAACCAATGTCTTCTTGGATCTTCGTCTCCTTCATAGAAAGGAATGTGTGATTTTAAGTGCGCCATAGTAGCTACAATATCGACTTCCAAGCTAAATGGTGGTGAAGTTGGTTCCCTTCCTTCATCAAAAATGCTCTTAAGGTCGTTTTCAACATGTACTATTTCTTGGTGTGTGTTAACAAGAATTAATGCACGTTCTTCATTTTTGACAGCAGCATCACTAGCTTCGGTTGGTTCTTCATCATTTGTCGGATGTCGATTTCCTTCTGCAACCTCTGTCGACACCTAGGAAAATTTCTGTTATATCGGGGTTGTACTTCTTTTCGGAGTTTTCGACTAAATGAACGAATCACTCAACGCTGGAAGTCGTTGGGGGGGCGCTTCCTCACGATATGAGTAGAATAGATGAAAAATATGGTTGGAAAATTCGGGTTGAAAAGTGACCCAATTACCTTCTCGTGGTCGATGGATCAATAATCTATCAACCTCATTACCTTCATCATTCCGTCGACTCCAGATTCCATATTGACCAACGTGAAGTCCTAAATCTTCTTCGACAATTTCTTAAACTTGGGTTTTCATGTCCCAAATTTTGAATTGGGTCACAATGGCCTAATCACATTGGCCATATTCATTAGAGTTTGTAAAATTGATGTTAAAGGTCAAGTAATTGCCAAGGAGGAAAATTACTAGTTTCCTAGGTTTGGGGTGGAAGCTTTGGGATTTGGAATAATGGGGATAATAAATGATGTTTGAACATTAGAGTGGCATAAATATTTAATAAAGGATATAAATAAATATATACAAGTGAAAATCAAAGTGGCATTTGATCATGAAGACACATGGAGGAAGTGGGACCCACATATGGCTAGATTTCCCCACTACACTTGGCATCATTCTCTCACCAATTCGAATTCAAGGTGAATGGTAACATACTTGGGGGAATCCAAAAGGTATTATTCATGGCATGACTCATCCAAGATCGAAATATAGAGGAAGAGTAACTCCCATGGAAGAGGAAGAGGCAATTTGGAGTTAGTGAGACACTTGGGCTAGATTCCCTAGCTCTATGACAACAATGATGAAGATGCTATGACACCTATGACACAAATCAGACCTGAAGGCTGACATATGACATATATGACATGTCAGGGCTAAAAATATACTCCAAGAGGGCGCTCAAGGGTGTTAGGGAATCTAAGATGCTTCCACATGTGATTTGGTGGAAGTGGGAAACTAGGAATTGTTGTACAAGTGGCGTTCTTTGGAATCTCTTCCCAACTTGAGTTGGCATGAGTCTCTTGTAAGGAATTCGACACATGGAGGACATTATAACTTTATAAATGTCAATAAAAAATAATGAAACCAGCTTTTGATCATTTGTATAATTTGCAATTGCATTTGTGAAGAGGGAGAGCTAGTGGATGACTAGTTTCTTGCCTTAGCCAATTTCGAGGGTGAAAGATTCCCATCCAAGTTGGTAATTGGAAAGGCCATTCAGAACTTTCATTTGGATCTTTAATGGAGTCTTTATTTGCAGGTGTATGCTACAGGGCAGCTCATGGTTTCTTCTATTGCATCTCACTCCTTCAACCATTTCCAGTTTTGATGGCATATTCTTGATCCTTGAGGGAGGGCGTTTTTGGTGAGCTATTGTACTCTTTGGGGAAGATTTTAATGCCCCATTTCTTTTTTAATATGAATTAAATACTCTTTTATTCATCTCCAAAAAGTTTCAGGTCAAAATTCCAAGTAGAAATGTATAAATCTCATTTTTAATGGAAGAACAATGTCATTTCCCCACTACCTTGTTGTGAGCCAATGTATTGATGATGATTTCGAATGAATGGATGATTCTCTGATATATTTGTGATAAATATACTTCCATGGATGTCCTATACAAGTTTCATGTACTGTACTTGAGCATTTGAAGCATTGTTACTCAGTTTAGTTGTATTGGGAGGTGAAATAGTGCCATTTCCCCAAGGGTCGAATTGGGGATTTTTGCAGTTGAATGGGAGAGGGTGAGAACAGTTGTAATAATCCATTAATGGTGCATATGAGACTTTAATAAAATATTTAACACATTACATACCTCTGTTCATAAATTTGAGAGGGTTTGGAGGCATTTGGGAAGCCATTTTCAGTACTTACCCCAGGGGGATTTGAACCCCAAATTACTAGTAAAATTGCATAATTGGTTCAGAATCTTAAGAGAGTTTGCAGAGGTCTTTTGGTGGACATATGTCATCCATAAACATCATATTCAAGTTCTAATATCATTCATACACCTTCCTTGAATATTTGAAGGCATTTGGAGTCAATTTGAGACCTAGAGACCAATACTAGTCAAAGGAAAATCACTAGTAAAGTTACCTACATTGATCAGAATTGAAAGAGGATTTGCATAAGTATTTTAAAGGTCCAAAGGAATCCCTGAAACACATATTTATGTTCTAATATCATTCATATACCTTCTTAGAATATTTGGGATCATTTGGGGCAAATTTGGGACCTAGAGATCAAAACTAGTCAAAGGTCTAACTAGGAAAAAATGAAAAATTGCCATTTTAATAAAATTCCTAACAAAGGACATTACAGTGGTATCAGAGCATGGTCCTTACACCTGTGGATTAGGTACATACATTCAAGAATAATTGGCATCCATGTCTTACTATTATGATGAATCCTATGAGTACAATTCTTATGAGGAATATGCAGATGCTTATGAGCAATATGAAGCAGAATGTGAATGGTACGAGGAAAAGGTGCCATCATGCAACACTTCTTTAAATTTTAGGAGAAATGAAGATTATTCTTATGACTTTAGATCTGATGAATATGAGTGTGTCACACCAAGCAAGGATAATTCTATGAGCGAGTTCCAAAGATGGAGAGAAAAATATAAAACCTTGCCCCAACAATATCAAAAATATCAAGAATATCTTGCTTCGAGAAAAAATACACAAAATTCCATGTATTTTGAGTACTATGCTGAACATGTTTTTGAAAATAGGCCCAAAAATGAAGATGTGGAGTTAGTGAAGAAAGGTTTATGCCCTTCTTGTAAAAACCCTTGGAGCGAGTATCATATATGTGTGCATGAAATGATGTCCTCCTTGAGGAGAGCTTTTGAGATTTATTCAAGAAGAGATTCCAAATATACTGATCCTAAGGAAAACAAGGGGCAAAATGCATCAGCTTGCTTTAAGGAGCAAAAGGAAGAGACATCACAAGAGCATGAAGAAGATTCTATTGAAAATATGGAAGAACATTTCGAGACACCTTCTAGCTTAGACATGAACCAAAGAGCATCTACTGATGGATGCTTAAACTATGAAGCAGTACCTCCTGATGGGTGCTCACACCTCTATGTTGGTGACATAGAGATCACTTTTGAAAGTGTTTCTACAAGTACAAGTTTCATTAAGCATGATAATGAAAACCTTGTAGCAGTTGAAGAAGAACCAAGATCAACTTCCCCATCACCACTTGAGCTTCATGAAGTTGGTCCAAGAAAAAATGAAGAAGATGAGGAGGTTCATTTGCAAGAGCCTCATTTTCTTGAAGGGTCCTTACAGATGAATGAAAAGAAGATCCAAGAGTCCCTCAGCATTCTCCATGACACTCAAGCATTGGTGTCAAATTCTTGTTGGAGAGCTACTTCATTGGAGGAAACATCCTTACTTGAAGACATGGAGAAGATTCAAAGAGCAATGTGCCACATCAAAGGTAATTTCATGTCTTTGCTTTTTGATAGACACCATTTGTTTGAGCTTAATGAATTGTTACATGATGCATACTTGAAGAATAATGAGGATATTCATAAGCTCACAATTCAAAATGAGCAACTTCTTGAAAAGTTGCAAGATACTTGTTTTTCCTCCTATGTTTCAAATTGTCAAATGGTAGATTGTTTGGAGGATTCTCATGACATGGTGGATCATGAGAATGTGGGAATTTGAATGTGCTTAATGTGTTTGAATATGAACTTGAAGAGATCCAAACACTTGATGTGGTGGAATAGGAACTTGAATTGTCTCTTGATGAAGGTTATGCAATTTTT
This sequence comes from Larix kaempferi, assembly GCA_027924585.1. Lineage (NCBI taxonomy): Eukaryota > Viridiplantae > Streptophyta > Pinopsida > Pinales > Pinaceae > Larix > Larix kaempferi. The sequence continues at coordinate 3,141,021 of BSBM01000903.1, forward strand.
AAAGAAGAGCATGATTCCTCTACATTGGAACCAATCTATGACAAAGGTTTCCCACTTTTGAAGGAGCTGCATGATACTACCCACATGGATCCTTCCCATGATGAAACTTCTGCATGTTTTGATCATTTGGGTGAGTTAGTTCATTCTCCTACATCCTACAATTCCATGTTTTGCAGTATTAGTCTCAATGAAGTATGGGTGAAAGGGTTCTTTTTGATGGTACCACATGAGGAGTATGGAACTCCTATATTTACCTTTTATGATGACATGGTTGGAGCACATTCCTATTCACATTTGCAACAACATTATTTGTCACTTTATGATGATGCAAATCTACATGGATGCACCTATGATATGCATTTGAGTCACTTGAAGACTCATGGTTTTTCTTGCTCAACACTTGATTCATTTGATGTTGGAGGAACTTCATCCAACACTTGGGAGAATAGATTTATGATTGGAGAACATTTTTGTTGGCAACCACATACTTTGTTATATTTTTATGATTCTCACATTCATGGATGTATGGGTGAGACTTCTTTGAGTTATTTGAAGTCTCCTTGTTTTTTCTACTCATTATTTGGTTCAGATTTTAGTGGAGTTTCTTCATTCACTTCTTGGATAAAAGAATACATGGCTGAATATTTTGATGCATATCACATCCTTTTGGAGCAGCATTATAGGACATGGGATCCTCACCTATGTCATTGGAGCAGATTTGATTGGTCACTTGAAGCTTGTATGCAATTGGAAAATGGTGTTCTACTTGCTTGGAGGTATAAGCACTTTCATGACTCTTTGATGAAGCATATCCTTGATGTACATTTTCATTATGTTGTTATGTACTTTGATGATATATATTTGGTACTCATGATGTTTGGAAAAATGCATACAAGAAAATGGGATCCAGGAATCCTCTTATCTAATGGTGTGGGTTGGAGAGCACTCTTAATTGTTGGGGTTCAATACAAGCAATGGGACTCTGGAATAATTTTTGTCTCATTGGTTTCATTTTTTGGGGGGAAGCAAGTAGTATGGGAGATGGATTCCCCACTTAATAAAGTGATTTTAATAAGAGTAGTGCAGCAACAAGCATGGTGGTTCCTCTCTAAAATCTTCAAGGAAACTCAAAGACTCAAGGCTGGGAAATTCAATGGAAACTTCAAAGAATTATATAGGAAGCAGGTTCTTCAACACCCATGTTTGAAATTGCTTGAGGACAAGCAATATTGGGAAGGGAGGATTTGTCATGTCCCAAATTTGGAATTGGGTCACAATGGCCTAATCACATTGGTGCATATGAGACTTTAATAAAATACTTAACACATTACCTACCTCTGTTCATAAATTTGAGTGGGTTTGGAGGCATTTGGGAAGCCATTTTCACTACTTACCCCAGAGGGGATTTGAACCTCAAATTACTAGTAAAATTGCATAATTGGTTCAGAATCTTAAGAGAGTTTGAAGAGGTCTTTTTGTG